>CM069859.1:198718239-199260739 GCA_036172795.1 Pelodytes ibericus
AGGAGAGTTGAGAAGTCTCACCTGATTGGCTGAGACCTCCTTCAATCAAGCTCCCCTGGACACAAGAAAAAAAAAAGACTGCTGCATAGAGCAGCAAAGTGCTGCCCCTGCCAGGATGCCGCCTGCGGCAGCTGCCCTATTGAAGGACCGGCCCTGTGAAGGCTCCTAAATTACAAAACTGGCATGAAGCTCAGAGCGATGAGCATATATTGGTAAGTGCCCGTATGGTTCCATATAAAAAACTAAAAAAGTCTTATGGGCTATAGCCCCAGATCTTTTGGAAACCTAGCAACGCCTCTGCTAGAACTACTGCTGCAGTTCCACTAATTAGAACAGTGAAGAGTGCACTAGGTCCTTACAAAAAGGATGAAATTCACATTTGATCCAATAGTGTGCTATGTGAGAAACACAGTGATTTATTTCTGTAGAAAATTGTCAACTTATTCATTTTTGACTCTTTTTGTTGTATGTTGTTTTTTTTTTTTTTAAATACTTTTTGCATTATAGCTTTGTGATGATTAGTACTCCGATTAACAAAACATTTAATGAATTAGTTCTGCTTTTTAAGGTGTAACTGAACTTGCATGTATAGGTTTGAAGAAAGATGAGACAGAGGGAATATGATAGAAACATTAAAACACATATAGTATGCACACAGTAAAGCACGAGAGTATAATAAAAAGAAGAAAAACTACCTCAACAAGAGGACAGTGTTAAATTAGAGGGGCAAAGGCTTAAAAGTAATATCAGAAAATATTACTTTACTGAGAGGGTAGTGGATGCATAGAATAGTTTTCCTGTGGAAGTAGTAGAAGCGAACAGTAAAGGAGTTTAAGTATGCATGGGAAAGGCATAAGCCTATTCTATATACTAGATAAGTCCGGGGACAAACGAAAGTATTTAGACAATTGGGCAATCTAGCTGAGCCGAATGGTTCATATCTGCTGACACATTCTATGTTTCTGTATTCTGCATGGAAAACCTGGTGAGTTTCCCGAGCTTGAAGAGCTCAGTTGGCCCTGTGTAATGCATTGTTAGATCTTTAAATATTGAAAAAAATATTTCATATCACCTTACAGAGAGGGAATGGGCTTGACAAATCCCTTCAAGTAGAACATGTGCAAAGGTAAATAGATATAACAGGGTATTTTTTTTATTCATTCTGGTTCACATTACCAAGCAAAATAAAAAAATGATTCGTTTTCACAGAGTGCTATTATATGTTGGACAGAGTTTCTTTAAGAGTGTTTCAAATCAAATTGTTACACTGTGCCTGAAAGGAAATAATATCTTCATTATTTGAACAGAAACCTAAATCTAAATGCTAATTGGAAAATCATATTAGGCCAACTGCAAATACAACTTCAATAACCTCAAAATGAATAGAAATATTCTTCTAGATTGGGTAAAACCTATAGTGAACAGAATTAAATTCCGATTCATTGTGCAGTATATAAATATGAAAATTGGATGGTGTACAGGCTGAACCCTAGCGTGGGAGAATGTATAAAGCAGATACTACATACGAGCATGTTACAAATGTACTGTACTGTTAAAGTGAGGGTTTATCCTTCATGCTGGGCTATATACAGCTACATCTCCTCGCTGAGTACAGGAACCTGGGAAGTAAGAGATAGGTTTTTCATAATTTGATATATTTTCTTACAAGTAAAGAAGGATTCCCATTTAGGATAATGTCACTAAACCTACAGTGAAAGAAATTGGAATTCTATTTTAGACAGTCAGTTGCACTCACGAGTTAAAAGGGACAGTAGGATCATTTTTGCTGGCATAGCAAGACAAAATATGGCTCTGGCCATGTCTCACTGTCCTGCTGTCTCATGTATCACAGGTTCAGTGAATGAGCCTAAAGATAGAGGAGAAAAGCATAGTTGCCTACAACGGATTTGATAAAACAGTCTTGTTTTTTCAGGATCCTGTCATGTCAAATGTAGGTCTGCCAACAAAAGACTGCCACCTACAGGGCAATACAGGTAAGTGACTTATATCTATAAGGGTAGGCTGGAGCTCTATGTCATACAATGACATATAACTGCACCCCATTTTGACTATGCTTGGGTTGTGTACCAGGACTGAGGATGTTGGCAGGTATGGAAAGTACACATTAAAGAGCCTGACAATTCTCTCTATTAAAAAACTAAAAAAGGGGTGTGACAGACACTTGGACTCAAGCATATTCATAGCACAGGTAAATTAGCAATAATACCTTAATAAGAGACCATATGCTTGCGATACCCAAAACAAAGACTTAAGTCATCAGTATAGGGCAATCCTGATTCAAGTAAACACTTAAAATTGGCTCTACAAATGTACAGTGCTGATACCTTCCCCAATAGGAGGACAAACACATGGCCAAGAATAATCGACGTGTTAACTTCCTCAGTCTATTCCGTGTCTATGGGAGAAACATTAAATTGCATGTTCAATTCTCGAGAGACTTCGGCATTTGAGTCCAGGAAAGGAAGTAAGAAAATAAAAGACGGTGGTCATGGTGGCCAAACCTTAACACTGCATTGCAGTGAAAGGAAGGACCCCGCCTCTTTATGTTCAGCATCTAGATTGCCGTATACTGATTAATATAGCATTTCCTTTAGGCACTGCCAGCATATGGTCTGTCCAATAAGGTACTATTGCTAATTCACCTTTTCTATGCATATGCTTTACTGTATAGTGTGTGTATATTTTACTGTAGTAAATTAAATATTATATTCTCAATGGAGTCCGAGAGTGACTTTCTTTTTTTGTGGTTTTAAATGGTGAGTGCTATCTCTTTAATGTGTATTCTATCCTACAGGACTGTTATATCCTTGAAGCATTAGCTGTTCCTAATCTAGTATTTCTATATAGGGAGCTCATTGTGGGTTTTAAACTTGTGGTGGATAACAGTTATTTGTTACCGACTGATTTATATTGAATTTGTTTTTGGATGGAAAAGTATATCGTATTAAGTCCTGTGCATGTTCTATATATCCAGATATGGGAAAATAAATACGCATTCGCTGGTGACAGAATCCATCATTGAACCTACGGGCCCCGGATGTCAGGAACCATCCAATGTATTGCTCAGATATGCAACATAATACCTTGTTGTATTTTGCAGTCGAACAGACCTTCTCAGATATAATAAAAAAATTAAAATCAATGAATTCATTCACAAACCAGATGATCTTATAAATCATTTTCACAAATTTCCGATAGTATCACAGTGTGCCAAATTATACGCTGTAATCTAGTTCATTATTCAGTGGAAAAGATCTGCTTTAATATTTACACAATGCAATAGTCTCTGGCAGAACGTAATAGAACATGTAATGTTAACAATTTCAGCATACTTGTTTGTTGTGTTTTATATGTTAGAGTTTTGGCGGGAAAGTGGAAAACCTTTTTTTTACCATTTATTCTTTGTGAGCCACAAATGGTATTCATCTTATATTTGTTCCATCTATAGAACTGCATTTTATTACTGGATCGTGACCTTTCTGTGCGGTATATGTGTGAAACCTGTAATGGTGTAAATATGTCTCAGACAACAGGCCAGCATAAATACAACTATAGGTCACTTTCTCGCTTCCATGGAGGGGGGGGGGGGGGGGGGGTAATTTATTTTCACCTACTTTGGTATCAAATGTTTGGTTTTTAAGACAATATATCAAAGAAACTAATTTCCCATGAATGAGACTTTTAAGAGATGGATATCAGAGGCAATTTAGATAGACAGTCCAAAGATTTAAAACTCATCTTTCGAGGAGAACATTCGGATTAAGAATTCATTGGCATTCATAAAGATTAACAGCATTAGGCATGAACATTATTCACATTGAGTTCATGAGTTATGGATTAAGGCAGCTCATAGTTTGTGTTGACGGAAGGTGTAGGAAAGTGGATAAGGATTTATATTCAAACAGATAAAGAACTTTTTAAGCCAATGACAATTTCCGATTAGTTAGAAAATAATAGCTTTATTATTAGAGACATGTACGGTTTAGCTGTAGAGAATTCAAAACTTGAACGAGCTTGCAGAACATAAAGTACGCTTAGTAGGTTATCATTCTAAAAGACTACAGTTATTTTGTGTTCTAGAATCGAACCTAAATTAAATGTAGAAATAATAAAGTGTTTTAACTGAATGTGAAGCGCTTTCTAATCTATAGAAACCTGTTAATAGACATGGCATGGCAGGATAGAAGAATGGCGGTTCAGAGTGCTACTCTGCAAGAACTATATTATACGCGGACAGATCGCTGGCATTTTGTCCCAACACGCTTGAGTATTTTTCTTGAGGATGAGTGGTCACGCTCTTTATTATCCCCCCATTGTTTCTATGTGCATCTCTACATATCATAGCATTGTGCATGCTCGGTCCATGACGTCATGACACTATGATGCCAAGACACACAGCGTCTAGATAGCGGCCGCCATGACAGTTTCCAGAGACAGTCTCCTCATTTTCTAACGTAATAAGTGATTTTTCATGATTCAGAGTCGATTTCCCTGGAGAAAAAGAAAGCCATCATGGCAAAACGTTGGGAACGCTGAATGTTCTCTCTACTGTCTATATGTATTTTTGGATTTAGTATTGTTTATTTTATTTGCTGTGCTGTAGACATTTATTACTGTACATCTGACCATTTGTGATCATATTTTGCTGTTATGTGCTATTACAACAATTTGCGAATACCAAAAGTTGTTTGCAACACTACATTGTGTGGATTTTCATTGTGTGCACCTCCTACTCCCTACTTGACATTCCTGTGCTCACAGATAAATCAGAAAACCTGGGAAAAAGTGGAAAGAATAAATTCAGCTTTTAACCTTTTTTAAATAGAGTTTTTAACACTGCACATCTCACTTTTGTGACTGGCAGTGTATACAAAATAGACCTTTTAACCACTTCCCGATGCTAGGATGTTCTTTTTTTTCTGGTCCTAAAAGATGCTAGGATGTTCTTTTTTTTCTGGTCCTAAAAGATGCTAGGACAGCATAGAATGTTCTGCATTAAACAGCTCATCGCGGCTTCCCGTGATGAGCTGTGATTGGATCTTGTGGAAGGTATCAGTCTGACAGGGAAAATATAGCCGGTGCTCAAAGCGAACACCGGCTACATTTTACTAAATCGCTTCTGTGATGACATCGGAAGGTCTTGTGATTTTTTGGGCAGCGACCCATAGGGTCCATTAAGACCCTATTCGGGTCTCTGCCATTGTCTCCCTGGCTATAGATCATCTTGTGATCGGTGGCCAGAAACAAAAAGTAGCGTTTTGGTGCTTGCAACGTCTGGGACGCAAGCACCATGCATCAGCTCCGATGTGGCCCTTTGGTAGTGCACTATGGTATTATTAATTAAGTTTCATTCCTCCAGGTTAAAAAGTTGGACAAAACTGCTCTATAGTATTCAGCTATAGGAACACTATTTTGCCGATTGGGTGGACTGAGGCCAAATCCCACCCCATAGGAAGTCTCGAATCGAGAGGAATTAAAAGACATATGAGAGTTTTTATCCTCAATGAATCTTTAATATCCCTTTAAATATATACCCAAAAAAAGCTCATCTCCTTTTAGTAATAAACTTTTAATAGAGTAGCACAATTAAGACAAAGCAATTTGTATTCCCATTTGTAGTATCCTAGCAATTTAACGCATTAGATGATTTACATGCATTTCACACTATTCTAATACATCAAGGGAATGAATCAAATCAGACACAGTGATCAATATGCACTCTTACGTCTAAAGTGGCAATAAAATGTTTTAGTTGAAATTGCAGTATAAATAACAGCTACAAAAAAAAGTAGTATTGACTTGTAAATAAGAAAAACATAGTTGTGAGTGGGGAGAAAAAAAATTGCATACATTACAGTCAAAATGTTGCTTTCTTTTTTCAATAAACTGCTGACAACTTTTATTGTCCAGATACTATGAATAACCTGACATGCAGAGCTTGCAATCTAGCATTGGGGCCTGAGGCATCTTGAAATAAAGTTGCTTGTATGGAATTCGAATCAGGTTCCTCTGTTTTAAAACCTGATGTAGTAAAAGAACCTGATGTGAAAGATGCTTTCAACGCACAATAAGTAGCAGTATGTCTCACAGGTGCTTTATATCTAATCTAAATGTACGTTCAAGTCATTTTCTCAGCATTAAAGTGCAAGACCATCAAATCTTAATAAAACAGAGAATGGAGCGCTTAAAATTACATAAATTACATGTAAGTGCTAGTAATTTTCAAATAAGACCTATATTTGATTTTGAAAAAAATGTGTATGTATAAATCCTCCAAACTGAGAGGGGCATCCATCATCAGTTCAATTCCAGGTGAGGTTACATTGGAAACATGGATAATGCCCACCATCTAAGGATATTTACTCACATGGGATAGAGCATAATTTATACTGCTCAGTGTATCAGCGTAGCAAACCCTTTCGGAAGTTTACAGTTAGATGTAGATATAATCTCGCCTCTTTCCCTTTAAATCAGCATTTCTGAACCAGTGTTGCCTCCCAGCATTAATTTACAGAAAAAGAGATAGAGACCATGGGTGAAAAGTCATTTTATTCACGCAACTGAAAAAAAATAGAAAAACAAGACTTACAATGTTTGATGGTGAGTGCTCACCAGAGATACACATTTGCACATTAAGACCGCATATCGGTGGCAGCTTCACACTGCTTTCCAGATAAGAGTGACATCACAAAGCGTTTCACCCTGCCATGGCCTTCATCAGATAATGCCTTTTATGTCTGCAGCATGAATAGTAAGAGTCTGGTTCCAGAGGGTGATGTGTATAGGTGTTTAAATATGAAATGGATTTTCTCGCGGGAGTAGTTTTTGAATAGTAAGAGGCTGGTTTCAGGGATTGATGGGTCCTGAAGTGTGCATTGAAATAATACTGCCAACTTACTTTTTCAAATCTTATTGATCTCCTGTTCTCCACATTTTCTTAAAAAAAAAAAAAAAAAAAATTTTTAAAATCTGCCACGCTATTGCCTCCACAGACTTGACATTGGTCTCAAGGCAATATTTTACCGGTTTGCTAATTCAATACCAGCGGGTAAACCTCCACTCCTACTAGATTGTAAGTTTGTGAGCAGGACTCTCCAAGTCATGTATCGGTCTCTCTTCCTCCAGTATGTGCTATGTAAATTGCTGACACGTTATAAATATAAGTTAATGTCAACAGTTGAAGAATTACTTATTTTGACCAAAAACATATCTGTACCAAAGAATTTTACATCAACACAAAATGTCCTGGCCATAAAATATTATAAAAAAATAAACAAAAATACATTTTTGTTAAGGTTTAATTATTACATTTTCACCGTTAAGTGTCCTACCATGTAACGCGCCTCAGCAGGACACCACATGACACTTTCGAGTAGGCCTTACTCCTGCTGAGGCAAGAAAGATTCTACATTCACCCAGCACGACTATTTCCTCATAACTCAGCACGGAAAGCCAGGAAGGGGGTTGCAAACAACCCGCCACAGTGGGCAACTTCTATGTTGAACAAATGAACATGGTGTACTGGTGATCAAATCACAGTGAACAGCTGCTAAGGCACAGCCACTGTGTGCGAGACCTAAATCTTCCATCATTGAAGAAGCCATTAATGCTGCCACATGCAGCTTGAAGAAAGCAGGTTGGAAAAAAAAAACATGCATTGCTCCTGAAGTTCTGTAGCTTGCACAAACGTTTCACAATTTCAACCGGTTCATTGTATGCAAGGAGGGGGGGGGGGGGGGGGGGGAGACACGGATAAAATAACTCAAAGATGAGAACCCCTCACACAGCCAACTTATTCATATTAAAAATGGAGGGAAATGATTTTAACATAGACTCGGATTGTTTCAAATTCTGGACAGTTGTTTTATGTAAGCACTGTGTTAATCATGATAATATTGTTCTTCTCATGTAGTACATAACATACAGAGAACTTCGAGTGTAAAAAAAAACAAACCCACTTACATGGATTTTGAAGCAATTAAGCAGTTGTGGCCTAACATAAAATCCCCTCAGAAATTAAATTATACTGTAAATTACCCTTTTCCATTTTCTTTCTCTGGCAGTAACAGGAAAAAACTTCTTTAATTAGAAAAAATATTTGATATCGTCCATTCTCTCCACAAAAGAGGATTTCAATATTATCAAAGTAAAAAGTGCATACATTTATGCAAAAATATGTTTTATGATGTTTGCCCATTTTATGAACGTGGATGCTTAATTTAATTTGTTTTATATATTTTAGAATAATTTCTATTAACCTTTATCGTTCCTACCATTTATTTTATACCATTTATTAATATATAATATATATTTGTGGTTTATAGATTTTTTTCCACAAATTATATATATATATTTTTTCTTTTTGGTGGAAAAAAATATATAAATAAAATGGTATATATATATGTATCGGTCTAATATTATATATATATATATATATATATATATATATATATATATATATATATATATATATATATATATATACACACACACACACACACATATATATACATACATATATATCTATATATGCCATTGTAAATGTAAAGAGGACAATCGTACTCCCATGGTGCTCCCCCTATTATTTTTTCACATAGTAATATTAAAGTATCAAAAGGAAAAAAAGAGCAAATAGCCATCAAAATGTATTCAAAACAATAGTACAGCAATTTAATGTAGGACTTAATAAGAACGTTCCACTGGTTTTTCAAACAATTTTCCTCCTTTAAGGTCAATTAATTATGCACTGCACATGCACACATTTCCTTTGAACTTTCAGATAGAATCCTCATAGGCCTCTACTTAATTTATTAATTCAAATAAAAAAAAAATGGCCAGGCATAACGTTCCCACAGTCTAAACCTAAAAAGGCAATCAGAAAGCAGTCGAATATGAGGAACGCTACCGTACCAAGGCACAAATATCTCCAGCAAATTAAAAACCACTGCTGTACAGGGATCTAGTTTCCAGTTGAGGTTATAAATATAAGATAACTTATATACCCTGGGCAAGCTAAACTTCATGCTAACACAAACATGATAACTGCTAAAGTGTAAACAGAGAAACGATGAATCACGTTGAGCCTAAAGGCAAGGTTACTGAGGATTTCGAGGGGTACGCTCCACATATTGCTTACAAAAAGCATAGATTTTGGACAGGGAACATCAAACATTTAAGTCTCATACTGTCAGTGGAAATCTACTATTAACAGATAAGCTTTCACGATCAGCTGGAGGGCGCCATTTTAGCTGCCGTGGCTCTAGGCTTTGTTGGTGCGCTTTTAAGCATCAATAATCTACCTTGTTATCATCTGTTTTCAATAAAGGATTTTAATAATAGCACTAATATGTGTCATTTAAAGATATGTTTTTATGACTATACAGTATTCTAGTTATTTGACACAAAACCACTTCCTCAACCAGACTCCTTGTGACCCTCTCCCTACTATATCCTCTAAATGAACCCAGCTCCGATAAATCTGAAATCATAGGCACTCCAAGGATGGGACGAGTTGCCTCTCTTGCTCAGAATACCAGTGAGTAAGGTGTAGACATATCCAGTTTAAGTGAATTACCCCATTCAAACTCATTATTGTGTTAAGGAGACGTCCACACTGCCAGTGAGAGTGTTAATGTGGTTTGTAAGGAAGCAATCGGTTATTTGCATAATACATGCCAATTCTGATGGCCTGCAGGAAGGGGAAATGAAACATATTTTCTATTCATTCTTATTATTGGCTACTATGCTGCTAATCTGGTCTCCCCTGAAATTGAACATTTTAGGTGATGCTGGACTAACATCAGACTAACAGATGGAGGAGTTCCTTTTAGATTTAATGCCATGTGGTAACTGCATTTAAAACGGTCCATGCTATATATATATATATAGATAGACAATAAAAATTATTGAAGATAATCCAAGGTGAAGCATTGGGTAAGTTATCAATTTTCTAGATCGATACAATGCTCGTCCACGGAGAATATGTGGATTCCACGTTAATCTGCAGAGAATGCACACGCATTTATTAAGTGTGTGTCAACAAGAATAAAAAAATAGGAACTTATAACCCTTTATTGATGCATGGTGCTTACATACCAGAAGACGCAAGCACCAAAGTGCCATTATTTTGTTCCTGGCCTCCGATTACAAGGTAGCCAGGGACACAGTTGCAGAGACCCGATCGGGGCATTAATAGACCCTGTGGGTCCCTGCCAAACAATCGCGAAACCTTCCGACATCACGAGGTGTGGCCAAAAGCAATTTAGTAAAATGTACCCGGTACTCTCTTTCAGCATCAGCTATTATTTTTTGCGAAGTCACCTCATCTGACAGGTGAGATCCCACTGCAAGTCCCAGAAGCCGAATCAGAGTACAGCTCAACGTCGGGAGGGATAACCAAAGAACGTTCATGCCTTCCTAGTGTCTTTTGAGAAAAATAAGACAGCAAAGAACGTTCTAGCGTCACAAAGGGGTTAATGCAATTAAAGTATTTGGAAAACCAAAACTTTGAAAAAGGAACGGATTATAAAAGTGAATACTGCTTACACAGCAATGTAACTTTTTTGTCACTCTTAATTGTGACGTGGGAAAAACTATGTCATCTTGAAGGCTAATGAAAAATGCTACATTAATGTAATTAGAACAAGGAGGCTGGCAGAACAAAGGAAATGTTAAGCAGGTAATTACAAAGCCCTACTTTTATTCAGTTGGATACATTCAAAATTAATTAATGAATTTTTGCTATGCTCCAAACAATTGGCAGGAAATGTACTGTGAGCTGCCAGAAGTGATTTCATAAATCACTCTACACAGCAAAGCAGACATGAGCAATAGATACATCAAGAACAATAAGGCAGACTTGACAGGTTAACGTGAAAGAGAATTGCAGACAACAATACAGATGAAATAATATATAATTTGTATTAATTTGAATTAAAGATTTCGCTTTAGGGATCCATGCAGAGCTCGACAAATTAGGGGCTTGCCTACAAGAAGGTAGGGCCACAAGAGTATAAGGTAATGGGCAGGGCTCTGGAGCCCTGCTGGATGAGTAAGATTATTTTTTGCCATATTAATGGTAATCCTAGTTTCCATTTCTGTGAACCTATGCTATTATACTAATTGGCCTTCTAATAAACCAAACTGGGTAATCATTTGTTATATCTTTTTCATGCCTGCAGGGTATGACAAATCCCAAGAGCAAGGGACCTGTGCCACCTAAAAACCTCACTCCTGGCTCCCGAGCTTTTTAGTGAAATAACCAATTCTCTGGCTCCTAAAAATATTGGCTCTTGAATTGGTCTCACTGACTTTCCAAGACATTGGCTGTATTAATATCTTATGCACATTTTAGGCTTAATGGAACACATTTGCGCTGATGTAAATCAATGATTATGGTAATTTGTGACATCACAGAACAACATGATATTCAAATTAGATCATTTTTATTTTAGTGGTTTGTCATCCTGTCTAGTCGCAGCTCCCTCCCCAAACCATCTTAGGGATTGCCGGTAGATCTATCTTGACCTACTATTTTTCTTCTCTTTATAAGCTCTTTAATACATTATTTCCTTATATCCTTTTTCCATGTTTTTGCACATAGTTAATTCGCCACCAATAGTTTGTTTATTTTCATTAATACGTCACTAGTAACGCTAGGTGACTAGTTATTTGCATTCTTCAAAATTGTCTTGCGAGTCAGTGACTAGGTCTAGGCATTGTTTCAAATTGTATTGCGATAGACCCACATAAGAAATAGTTGATGGTAAAAGTAAAAACACAGAGATGTTTTACCACTACGCTTTTCCCTTTTTCTTTTTTTAGATTTCCATCTCCTGATCTATAATTTATCCCTTTTATACCATTCTTTTTTAATTTAAAACATAGATTTCTTAAACACATGGATGCTGTGTTGGTATCGAGTGAACAAAAATTTGCTTGACAAAAGAAATAAAAAATATAATACATAACCTATTAGAAATTATACTTTCAACAACAAATTGTGTGAACAACAGGTTCACCTTTTGGCATCACACTCATGTACCTCCACATGTGTGGGTGGTACACAGAGCATTGTGGGATATGACATCCCCAACTGGGGGGGCTAGCAGATGCGCATGCATCCAACATCTGGCCATTCTTTTTGTTTTTCTTACCACTATGGCTTTGATCTAAAAATATTATATATATATATATGTGCTAGCAATTTGGCTTCGAAAATGTATAGATTTATTTTATCATTCCTATAAAATTATTATAATTTGACCATGTAATTGTTTTATGAAGGTATATTTAATAGAGAGTTAGAGGACAATAACAGCATGTTAGGCAATAATGGCCATCCAGTGATATTTTTATGTAAACAGCCATATACTAGTACAGAAAATACATTACTTCTGTTAAACATCATATTGAATTGCATGTCATAAACACACCACTCTGTTTGGCTCCTTTATGATGTGTCAAACATCTGTCATAGGCTATGAAAACATAGTATTTATAAGTCTGTAACAACATTAATTTTCCTTTTCCTCCGAGAACTTCAGAATGTATTGATGTCATACTTTTTGACAAATAAATGCTGTTATTTGATACCAAAATCAACTTTTTTGTCAAAAGGTATTAATAAAGATCCGTGAAAAATGAAAGCGGAGAGTTAGAGGCAGGCATTGTAGTTGATGTGCAAAATAGTTATAAACATTAGCTGACAGAATGCGTACTATTGGAATTTTTCAATCAAAGTTACTCTGCGTGCTGTAGGCTTTTAAAGGGACTTTTTTATTATTAAAACCTATGTTTTCCCAACTCAATTTGTGCCATTTTATCCTTTCGTTTTGTCATACCAAGTATAAATCCTCCACTCACCTGCAGACATATGGGTTACGTGGCATGAGGTAACTGTACCGCTGAGTGATCCCCTGCATGGAGTTTGGTTTTAACCTTTTCCTCACACGGGTTCTAGTTGTTTAAAATAAATAATAAACAAACACAGCTCTATCCTCCTGAGCGAACGCTTGGTTCTACCCTCTGTGGCGGACCTGCTCTAATTGCTCAATAGATGCTCCCCTGCCAGACTGACCTTTAAGAGAAACGGTGAAGTGGTTGTAGCTTTATTCAGAGATTGAATGCCTGGTGATCTATCTTACTGATTCACAGTGAAACAGAAAAGGTATAGATGTTTATGTAAGGCTTGTAACAACCTTGTCGTTTATTATATATATATATATATATATATATATATATATATATATATATATATATATACACACACACACACACACACACACACATACATTCATATATATATATATATATATATATATATTTGACTTTGGCAAGGAGCCAGGGTTTCTAAAATCCCTATTGCGGCATCCTAAAAAATGTTTGTGTTTTACATAGAACTCTATTGACATACAATTTCCCCCGGCCCCTAGAAATAACAAGGCCGACTCCTGATTTAGTCTGCTTGGCTCCTAAAGTACACAAATATGTGTCAAGCCCTGGTGTAACAGGTCTGATCGGGACATTATGACAAAGTAGTCATCCATGTGTACAGATTCTATGCGACGTCCGCATGGGGGAGGGAGCTGCGACTAGACATGATGACAGGAAACGAGGAGACCAGATTTTAGATATCGGAATGCAGATTGGGAGAACCTGGGGACTGTAAAGTTGTTGCTAGACAGAAATGTATTTCAGTTTAACTAAAATGAATGATGCTCCTAAAGATTATTGTGTAATTATATTACACATGCACCTTTGTAGAGCTGGGTTTCTGCACAATTGGATACAGTGTTACACTATGTATATCTTCTCCTTCTCTACAGAAAATGTTCTGAGCAAAAGAGTACAGTGCACCTCCTCTAATAATGGAAAAGATGAAGGTCTGCTAAAAAAAAAATGTCTTAAGTTTTATGAGTAAGCCTCAGTGGTGAAACGCGTGGGATTTGTTTATCTGCGCTACAATGCTTTTAAATATTTTTCAATAAAAACTTGGATATTTTTTTCACCAGACCTATAACTTTTCTATTATTAGAGGAGGTTTCATTGATCTATTTAACGATAAGGGACCACCGTGGCTGAGCTCCTATCCACGCCGGCTGTTTGCTTATACTAAGACTCCAGAGGTTTGGTCTAACAGACTTCATTTCTTTTTTTGCCAAGACCTCCCAGTTTAAACATTTCCTAGATTATTTGGCTCAAGCTTTCATCCAAGTGTCTGTGGTGGGACAGGAGAAATCCCTGGGGAAATATTGTTTTATGGTTTTTGTTGTTGTACATAGTGTGTAATATAGAGTTCATTGTATGTGGAATCCATAAGTCTTTCGATCTGTGTCTGCATCCACTTCTGTGTGAAAACTCTTTACACCATGAATCCTAATGAATGCCTCTAATCCCCACTCTTTCCTTTTTTTCCAACCGGTGTACATGTTCTTCAGATATGGATCCAAGAAACAAATCTCAGTAACAAACTCATTGATCTATCGCTGGCTCTGAAATTCACATTCATTTCTTCACTACCTTGAAATATCAATAGCAATGAATCACACCGGTGTTTGCTCTCTTTAACATGTACATAGATAGAAAGGGGATTTTCTGCCTGAACTCCACATAGATGATATAATATGCAAGTCTGTATGTGCTGTACATTTTGATTAAGGCATATCTCTTTAACCTTTTTTGCCGAATTGGAGTATTTATGCAGCTAGCATTAAACAAAGTGTGCTCACTGGTACATAGAATACAAAGCTCTGGTGACAACAGTATTACGGCCTAGCATTTGCTCAGTAAGAGATTTCTGTAACATGAACAAGATTATTATTGGTATCTTATGAACCGTCATGTTTCTTTGCTTTAATATCTTGCTGATCTGGAGTATCTTAAACCCAGTCATGTAAAAGATGCATGCAACAGTGGTGATGTGTCTAATTATGATAGGCCTGTGCTTCCCTCACTTTCAAAAGAGAGGCCACTACTACTAAAAGTCCTTCTTAGGTTTGTCACATGGGATGGTCTCATTTCTTTTCTCCTATTCCCAAGCTTATTGTCTCTAGATTCTAAACATATGTAAAAGAGCCTCAGTGACCATTGCTTTCAGGTGCCTCTAGCTCATTCTTGACAGATGCTCAAATATACGTTTGCTGCCCAAATTGAACCATTTATAAATAGTTCTCCTTCATTGGGAGGTTCTATGTTTGTGGGCCCGACATCTATTTGTCTCCTCTCCATAACTGACCTCCGTCTGCAAGGAACTCTGGGGGTGTTAAGCAGTAGCACCACCAATCTTCTCCTTGAACAAGCACAGCAGTAACTTTATTACAAGTGCTGTTGTATTAGGCTAGAGCTGGCTCTCTCGGCACTTATACTCTATGAGTGAACGGTTTTTATAAAGTGTGTACAGTCTTACGCGGTATCCGCAAGTCTCCTTCTCTCCTTATGTTCGGTTGCATTTTTGAGAAGACGTCTGGTGTTCATTTCTTTGTGGACTATTCTGCTATCTCTGACATTCTATTTCTATGGTGTTTTGTTCTGCTTGACTTTTAGACTGATAGTTGGTCTGGATACCTCTTAAGAAAAAAAAAATCAATTATGACAAAATGCTACTGTCACTTGGCGTGAGTCTAGAAAATGTCTTGGCGGAGATACTAAGCCAAGTTCTTTGTTTGTGTTTCACAAAAAGGATTGAAAAAAAAAATTGTGATTTACTCATGTGGGGGACATAAGTTTACTTAAGTTGCCAAGACTGCGGGGATAATAAATGCACGACCGAGACACAATAAAATACAGCTGCGTATAAATCACCCAGAGAAATTAAAGTTAAATCAATTAATGTTAGAGAAGCGCAATCTCCTGTGCGAGTTTACAGTAATAAAATACTGCAATTTATTTAACGTGACATAATGTTATAGTAAAAAAAAATAATAAACTGACATCATAGCCATGATTTTCTAATCCTCTAGAAAGCCTGCTCTTCTGATTGATCTCAGACTATTTAGGACTCTCTGGAGGGTTTTAAATGGCACCATCAAAATAAAACTGGAGTCGTTTCTATTTACTAGGTGACTTTTTCAGTGCCAGTCTGGTCTGTTCTTTGGAATGATTTACATTTTTATTTAAAAGGTCAGATGTATAAAATGCTTTGAGAAAACAAATGCAGTATTAATGACAGCACAGCAACAGACTTGCACCTGACGGCAGTCAATGCATGAATCCTCTAGACTGTAAGATCTCTCTATGTATCGGTCTTCCTCTATTTGTCTAAGTTCTTCCGTAACTCTTCTTCAGGCTCTGTAGAAAGTGCTGAGTAAACTTGCAAGATGGTTGTTGTCAGGTTGCTCATCATGCTCAGCCACAGAACATCCAATAAAGGTAGTAGGAAGAAGGCACTCTAGTATCCTGGGTGCCCAGTAAGGAACATCACTCAGGTTTTTTCAAGCATTGTTTCGGCCATAGGACATGGCTTTATAGTATATGTTCGTATAGCTGTATTATATATAAAAGGTCTTACATATGCTTAAGAACATATATGATATTGAGCAATCCATGCCTTATTTGGTCATCCAGAGACATGCCTCCGTACTGGTCTAGAAGATTTTCAGGTTATCAGATAAGTCTTTGCTAGTGTAGCTCTATTGGTCTTCCATTCCGTCAGTCTGCCATACCACTCCCATAAGCTGACACCGAAGAAAAGTGTGGGAGAGCTAGATTTCTCGCATTGTATCAACAATCAAAATAAAATTATAAAACGACTAGGCCTGCGAAATAAGGACTATGTATTTATAATATTGCCTTTACTCCCTCTTTAAGTGAACATAAAAGCAATCTTTGATACGTGTTTGGAATTCTTGTTAATGAAAACAGAAAATTGTAGATTTCCTTTGAAGTACTGTATATAATGTATTTTTTAATATTGTTATTATTCAATCTTTGTGGCCGGACACCTTAGCATGAATATATAAGATAATTATAATTTCAAACCACACTTCTATTGTAATTAATTGATCCTAGTTTGTATAAATGGTTTATAAAGTCACATAGGGAATAAATAGAACTAAGTACCATACGAATTCTATTATTATGGTTTCTGTACATCCGCTGGGACTTCATGGCATACAGGGATAATGAAATATTTGCTGCACTTTATAGGTGCCATCACACAAACTGACATTTCAGTAGCATCTCAAAAGTTCAGAGTAATTACGACACATCTTCACACCGTACCACAGAAGGCGCTCCCAAACCTCACAGTTATAAAACCGATCAATGGTATATATTGTCCTACCTCAAACTCTTCTGCTTCTGTTAGTAGCTTGGCAGTCGTGATGCGGGACTCGTATGGGGGCAACACACTCTGTGGGGGGAAGAAAAATCATTAAGTAACCAGCACCAATAATCTAACTGTACAGAAAATACAAGATAACGCAAATGTTTGAGCGCATTTGATGGAAACTAGGCTCATTTTAGAGCCAACACTTTATCCTGTATCCTATGTAAACCCCACTTAATAAATGTACAGAACTATGACAGAGAATTTAAAGAGTATTGAAATCTGACCCTCAATCTTGGGAGTCTTCAAAAATAGCCATACTTGTCTTAAAAGCAAACGAGAAAGTGGGTTAGAAAGAGGGAAATCACCCAAGATGTCTTCCATACAATATTCCGATTTTTTACTAATTGTTTCATAAGACTGAATTCCCCTTAATGGTCAATGACGTTAACTTTTTACAATTAAAAGCATAATTATGTACGTATCTAAATCATAACATATTGACATTTATTTTTATCCTTTTTCATCCACAAATGATTAAATGTTTTCATTTCAAAATGACTTCTTTTGATCAGCTAAACAGTTTACAATACCAAATAATTTATCGTAACACACATAATACTTGAAACAAAGTACATCTATTACAGTTTGCTAACATATGGAAATTGATTAAGTCATTCGGCTTTTATTAATGGTTAGAACAAGGTATATACGTGGAGATTTAGCCAAAGACTAGAGAAATTCTAGTTCTTATATTAAAGGTGAGTTAAAAGACAGTCAGAAGCATAAAACCCTAGCTTACCATTATGAAAGTTGTAAGAGCAGATGGAAGGTCACTTTGCCCATTTTACAATTTTCCCAACTACTTTATATGTTCATCATCACACTAAAAGGGATTCAGTACAGAAGCACAAGTGAAACGTTTAGTGGCCCTAGTATGAAAATAAACAGATATGTACTCATAATGGTTAATTCCAGCCAATCCTTTGGCCAGGTGGATCTGGTTGTGGATGGTCTCTCTCTCTGCTAGCACAACTAGGTCTGATTGTTCTGACAATATGTCCAGGCATGCTTGTGGTCACTCTAACCTGGTCTAATCACGTCGTTGTCGGCTGAGATGCTTCTGCAAGCATGGTGGCCGACAGTCTGCAGTTCCTCCAAGCTGTCAAATCTGCGATATGAGTGATCGCACACATCACTTGATGGTAAGAACTGCATTCCCGGACAGATTGTCCGAACACCCTCTGCTGATCTCATGTAAAAACGGGTGCAAGACAGAGAGAGGCCATCACAAACCAACAGAACTCAATCAGATGCACATGGTGAGCCTCCACTCCGCTTGGCAGTGTCAGCATGTGCCCGCCTTCCAATCTGCTATGCAAATAAAGCACCTTATGGAGTTCTCTTTGCTCTATCTGGGGGATGGACATGTTGTTTAGAATTCTGGGTTAGAAGAAGGAAGTCGTTGACCCAAGATTCCAAACAACATGTCTTACTTTTTTTGTATTTTTTCATTAAAGCATTTCTATTTAAAATGCTTGCACTTGATGCAATTTTTCAGTTAAACAGAACATATTTTCGAAGACAGTTGTCCTTTAATACTTTTCATTTAATATTCATATATTGCTATGTAACATTTTAACTTTTTAGCCATCTATAGTAGTTGGCTTATTTTGTTAAAAGTACATATTAAACATGATTTTCAGAGTACTTTCTAAATCTTTCAATATGCATGTATTTAACAGCGAACAACTGTTAAGCTAATATTTTCAGTGCATTAGGGAACGGACCTAAATTGGCAAAGAAAATATCCGAGACCGAAAAACCAAATGAGCAAACAACTTCTTTTCACGGAGCACTGAGGGGAAAGGAACATAAGGCTGGTGGTAAATAGCCTATGACTTGCAAATGTTCCACTAAGCAGTACAGTATCTACCCAGCACCGCAGGTCATTATGAAAACGGAGGTCTCGTAGGTAATTTTGTAAGGTTGCAAGAACTAAAATGTTTAAGAGATCTGCCTGGAATGCAATGTACGCAGAAATATAAGGATAAAGGTTGAATTTTATGAATATGAAATCCACTTTCCTGACGTAACTAACTAACTGTAGAAAATAATATTTTCATAAACAGTTGGGGTCGCTTTTAGCATTAAAATTACCAAAAAAAAGAGGGAAGTCATGGAAAATTGCAAAAATGAAATTGCTTCTAGTTATACATTTACATTTTTTATAAAAACAGTGGAAATGCCATGATTTCACTCTAGAAGGAACATTTTTTGCTTGTTGAGATTTTTTTTATCTTTTATATGGAGAGATACTGTATTATCATTACACAGTAGCTGATGTCTGGTGTCTAGACAGTGTTCAGTCATATTCTATTAAACAGTCATTGCCATAGGTAAGACTTGTGTGGCGCTTGCCTTCAAAACAAAAGATATATAACATTGTATTAGAGTGAAAAAAAATTGATTTGGATTTGCTGCAGAAAAAAGCAACTTTCCTGTAATTCCATACTATGTTGGACTGGCTAGACATTTTGGTATGTACACTCCAGCCTAAAGAGCACCCAGGTCTAAAAGTATTTTATTGTGTGACAATAAGTACATTTTTGTTATGAAATATTTACCTTTTTATTGATAAAAGTCCCTTGTCCAATGGAAACGTTAATTTCGTTAACCCCTTAGTGACATGACTTTTTGGTTGCATCTTACCCTTGGTGACATGGGCTGTTTTAACACAAGAGGGCAGCACCATATGAGAGTGGAATTCTGCTTTCCAAGATGGCGCAGCCATTCTCTTCTATGGCGTGATCAAGTGACTTGGGAAGGAAATATAAATATTGCTTAATACATCAACATCAAGGCATTACAGCAACATCGCCTTAGTGGTGTTCCCGAACATTGATATCTAACACCACTCACTCCACCACAGGAAGTGCCTGGCATGTCCTATGTCGGCAACATAGTTTCTGCCTGGACGTGCCTGCCATGTCCAACGTCACGAAAAGGTTTAGAAAAAATTGACACAATAGAATACCAGTGGAGGGCTACTTATGATGGCATTTAGCCCACCCCTGCATCAAATAGTGTGGTCATATATGTGGGATACTAACCATTTTCACATTCTTATCACATGGAATTGTTATAAAATGATGTATTCTCTACCAATTGCAAAGTTCAGATGATTGAAGTGGAACTTACAGATACTCTATCGCTTTAATATGGTGTGTACTGGTAATGTTGAGAACAAAAATTGATCTATACATTGTGTTAGGAAAATTCATAGCAAATGCAAAAATGAAGAGAAAACTAAGATGCATGTGTTTGTGGTGTCACTTGTTAATGGCATCACCTTGTAACTGGATATGCAAATTACACACTTCCCATTGAAAGTAGTTCCGAGTAGTCTAAACCTTTGTGAAGAAGTTCTCAGCCAGTCAGGTGAGACCTCTCAAAGCTGATTGGTGGAGAGTTCAGAAGTCTCTGCCGATTGCCTCAATCTCTCCTTCACACGGAGAACAGTGTACGCTGCTACAGTAGCCTGTACGAGTAAAAAATCTCCACTCTCTATCTGGGGTGGACTGACAACTCATGGGGCACCCGGGCAAGAGATGGGCATGTATTAGCCACGTGCAATCCCTGCCCTCCAAATGTGACAATCTACCCCAAAGCTTTACAGTTTGACCCCTTCTTCAAAGTATGACCCCCAGATTTGACAATCTGCCTCCAAACTTTTCAGTATGACACCCAGATTTGCCAGTCAGACCTCCACACTTCTCCATCAGACCCCATCTTCCCAGACTCCAAAATCATCCCCTTCCACCCCAATCTGCCCCCAAATGTGCCAATCTGCACCCTTCTTCCAAATTTGCCCCACACTAGCCAATGTGACCCCCACACTAGCCAATGTGACCCCCAGATTTACCAATCTGCCCCCTTCTTCCCAATATGACCCCCAAACATGCCAATAAGCCCCTTCTTCACAATCTGCCCCCAATATTTGCCAATCTGACACTTTCTTCCCAGTATGAGCCCCAGAATTTTCCACTCCGACCTCAAGACTTGCCAATCTGACACCCACGTCCGCATTTGTCCCCCAAATGTGCCAATCTGCTTTCTCTTCCCAAACTGACACCCACACTTCCCAATCACACCCCATCTTTCCAACAGACCCCCAGGCTTTAATATCTGCCCCTTTCTCCCAATCTGCCCCACATTACCCAATGTGACCGCCACACTACTGATTCTCACCCCCAGAATTGCCAACCTACCCCCAAACATGCCAATCTGACTCCCAGACTTCCAAATCAGACCCCAACACTACCCAATGTGACCCCCCACTACTCAGACTCCCCCCACTACCCAATCCAATCC
Organism: Pelodytes ibericus; assembly: GCA_036172795.1. NCBI lineage: Eukaryota > Metazoa > Chordata > Amphibia > Anura > Pelodytidae > Pelodytes > Pelodytes ibericus. The sequence goes on from CM069859.1 coordinate 198,739,901, forward strand.
CCCATGCTAATCAGATCCCCCTACCCAATCAGACCCTCCCAACCCAATCAGACATCCCCCTTGCCAGACACCTCTCATTACCCAATCAGAACCCCCCTTGATAATCAGACACCCCCCTTGCTAATCAGACCACCCCACCAATCAGCATTGATGACCACTTACCTTAACTTTGCGCTGAGCTGCTACATCGCCATCATTGCAAGGGTCGCGGGGTCATATGCGACATCCTGTGATGCACGCAGGTCTGTGTGAGCTACCTCTTACATCAGCCTGCATTACCAAGCCCAGTCATAAGTGTCTGCTCCCAGTAGCAGCATGACAGCGCTTGAAAATGCAGGCTAATGTGAGCGGTAGCTCACACAGTCCTGTGCAAGGTCACATGACCTCCTCGATCGCATAGTTCAGCATCGGTCCCCCCCACTGGCCCGGGCCCATTGGCAGTGCCCGTATGGTCAATCCGCCCCTGCCCTCTATTTGACTGTGTGTGTGTGAGAGAGACAGTGTGCGTGTGAAATGTATAGTAATAAAAGGGGTTAATTCTCTGATACTGCCATTCTGCTAGTAGAGGGGTTAATTTTCTGAAACTGCCTGCTAATAGAAGTGTAATTCTCTGGAAATGCCTATCTGCTAATAGAGGGGTTAATTCTCTGAAACTGTTCCTGTTTGCTACTAGACGGGTTAATCTAGTTAAAATATATATATATATATATTAAGCTATTAGCAAATACACCACAAATGGTAAATACACAAAGAAAATGCAATATAAAAAGTCACTATTTTCGAGTATGCATTGCCTGTTACATGGTGTTTCAAAAGAAACAATAAACTGACTTAAAAAATAAGAAAAACAACAATTTAATTTTAAATAACCTAGAAAATGGTTAAGTACTATAACATTGTTCACATGCATTTTTTTCCATTCTAAACGTGTGAATTAGGTACTAAAAGCCTTAGGCTTTCATTTAATTTGAGCACTTAATTTAGACCTGTGGGAGACAAAGATTCAAGAGTAAAATAAGGACTTGTGTTTGATGTGCAGTTTTTGAAGAGATGAATAAACGTTTCTAGTGCTTTTCAATCTATAAGGCATCATTAGTGGCAATCGAGAGTTGGTGCTTTAGGTCACAATATACTTGCCAACAGGAGAAATATTGTGCTGCTTTCAAGAGCGGTTAGTAAAGGAAATGTACAAGTAAAAAAAAAAAATACTTTAGATATTTGGAATGACTATGAAGAGATTAAAATAAACAAAGCCACAGACTTCATAATGCAAACACAATGTAACACAGCATATGAAAGCTACAACATGGTCTGCAATTTGAAATCACTTTCTCATTTAATATTTATTGTACACGTTCTTTTACCATTTAGGCTGACATAAAGGACACGGAAACAGCAGTTTTACATTATAGATGAATGTATATCGAAACAAACATACAACAACTTTTTAAAGCAGGATTGACAACGGACTAGTTTATTTTGCATAGATCAGTTTAACACAATATTACCCCAACACAATATTACCCTGATAAAGACTACAGGTTGAAAACGCATTGGCTCTTGTTTGGCATATCGAAAGTTATCTGAAAGCAAGTCCGGATGCACCCTGTTGGGTGCTATCTACTGCTTGCTTTTAATAGTTTTAAAGTATTTGGCGTCTGAAAACCCTTTATGCCTGCTTATGTTAAACTTGCGAGTATAGGCATATTTGTCCCCGCCACAACTGACTCCGCCTGATGTCAATAATATCAACTCCGACTTTAATTAAGGAGCCTAGCGTGGGGGGAGGGGGGGGCTGGGCAGAGCACAAAGTCTGCGTTGATACAGCCAGCTGACAATTCCGCCCTCTCTGTGTACGGATGGGCTCCCTTTTACCGGTGGGCCCTGGGTTAATGCCCACTAGTTTTCCCATATTTCAAACTGCTGTAAAATGCTCATAACTTCACTATATTAATGAGGAAGTAAATTAATTTTAATTTTCTTTTCAGGAGGCAGAAGGTTGCTTAGTGTCCCAATGTCCCCTATAAGGCGACCTAGGGTGCAATTTAGCAGGGGCGCCGGAACCGTGCGTTAAAAAAAAAAAAAATCCTCCCCCTTCCCCACCTCCTCGCTGCTGCTCTGTCTCCCGGTGCTGCAGGTCTGTGGCTGTGAGGGAAGCGTTGTGTGCTCCCCTCCAGCCGATGCGGATTCAATAAAGTTTGTTTAATTGGCTGGACGGTAAGTAAGGGGGAAGGAAGAGGGTGGCACATTGAGAGGCATAATCATGGCATATTTAGGGGCATAATCCTGGCATATTGTGTGGGAAAATCCTGGCATATTGAGTGGCATAATAATCCTGGCATATTGGGTGGCTAAATCCTAGCATATTGAGAGGCATAATCCTGGCATATTGAGGGGCATAATCCTGGCATATTGTCTGGGAAAATCCTGGCATATTGAGTGGCATAATAATCCTGGCATATTGGGTGGCTAAGTCCTGGCATATTGAGAGGCATAATCCTGGCATATTGAAGGGCATAATCCTGGCATATTGAAGGGCATAATCCTGGCATATTGTGTGGAAAAATCCTGGCATATTGAGTGGCATAATAATACTGGCATATTGGGTGGCTAAATCCTGGCATATTGAGGGGCATAATCCTGGCATATTGAGGGGCATAATCCTGGCATATTGTGAGGGAAAATCCTGGCATATTAAGTGGCAAATCCTCGCATATTGTGGGGGGAAATCCTGGCATATTGAGTGGCATAATAATCCTGGCATATTGGGTGGCTGAGTCCTGGCATATTGAGGGGCATAATCCTGGCATATTGAGTGGCATAATAATCCTGGCATATTGGGTGGCTGAGTCCTGGCATATTGAGGGGCATAATCCTGGAATATTGAGGGGCATAATCCTGGGATATTGAGGGGCATAATCCTGGCATATTGTGAGGGAAAATCCTGGCATATTAAGTGGCAAGTCCTCGCATATTGTGGGGTGAAATTCCGGCATATTGAGTGGCATAATAATCCTGGCATATTGGGTGGCTGAGTCCTGGCATATTGAGGGGCATAATCCTGGGATATTGAGGGGCATAATCCTGGCATATTGTGGGGGAAAATCCAGGCATATTAAGTGGCAAATCCTGGCATATTGTGGGGGAAAAATCACACTTTATTTTATATTATGGCCTTTTTTGCAATTTGTCAGTGTTTTGAACCAAAAGCTACAGGGTTAAAAGTGAATTTTAAATTTAAGGTCAAAGTAGCTTAAATGAAAGCATAACTGACGTAGATAATTTTTACAAATCAGTAATTTTGTTTGCACTAAAGAACTAAATTTGGGTAAGAAACCATGAAGTTGCCAAATTTACGAGTAAGCGAACAATCTAATACACAGGCTTGTTTCTTTAGCTATGGCTTAAGTTATGGTAGTTATTCTCCACCATTCTTAATAGGGGGCTTTATTGCAACATATAACTCTATTAACTCTCTTTTAATTTAAATGCTGAGAAAGGGGTGGAACATGTGATGTCATGATATGGCCAGAGCATATGATAATGTGGGGGGGGGGGGGGCGGCAATTTTTATTTTGCCAAGGGCGGCAAAAATCCGTGCATCGGCCCTGATTACAGGGTGATATATCTTGGGAAGTACGCCATATTCACCCCCAGGTAAAGTAAGCGCGCAATTTTTTTCCCCCGAATTGTGAGATTAGTAGACAACAACCTAGCAGCAAAAATTCAGTCACATCAGTAACATAACTCCAAAAAACGATGATCCACACAGCAGTCAGTCAAGTGCGGTGTTTATTTTCACCAAACTGGAAACGTTTCAACCCTATCGGGTGTTTGCATTGACTTGACAAATACCTGATAGGGTTGAAACGTTGCCACTTTGGTGAAAATAAACACCGCACTTGACTGACTGCTGTGTGGGTCATCGTTTTTTTGGAGTTATTATATAGGAACCGGTGGAGTCCTACACCCGGCTCTGTTTGATGAGTGAGGATGGACCTTATTTGCTTTCATACATAGTCTGATATGCTCACAAAACCAGTCACTAAATATCACCACAAAGTCAATAACGTTGCCCAAATTTATGTAATGTAACAGACAGCCATGCCGGGATACTGTGGGATTCCTGTCTTAAGAGAAAAGTTATATACTATATTTTATTTTGCAACCGTAACTTCCAGCTCTCCGGCCTACCACTGTTCCACATCAGGTCTGTAATAACATGTAGTGTCACTGATTTGGAATCATGCAAGTTGACATCTCCTGACGTTGTTCTTTGCAATCCTTCTTAGCACTGAAGTGAGTGAATAGCAGGGACAGCCTGATGACAGATGCATTTTCCATTAAGCCATAAAACTGCAATCGTTTTCAGAAAAACACATCGGTTTTTTTTTCACATTGTGTTCCAAAGCTAGCAAGAACCCTAAGTGACATCTCCTTTATTCCATGGTGAGGAGCACGATGAAGGAAATTGAATATTGTATATACCGTATTTGTCGAATATAAGAGGACCCCGCAAACTATGGATCATTATTTTAAAGAAAAAATAGTAGAAAAATTCTAAATAAAAGGCGATACAATAGGAAAAAAGTTTAATAAAATAAAAAAATGTCAATAAAAATATTGAAAAATGTTCTTGTTTTTACTTCCATTGCAGATTACGGATTCTTACATTACAAAGAAATAGGGAATGTTTAACCCCATATAACTTTCAGATTACAAAGTTCAGAAGACATTTTAATCAGGAGTGTGTATACTGATGATTTAACAGGATATAGTGTATACTGATTTAACAGGATATGGTGTATACTGATGATTTAACAGGATATAGTGTATACTGATTTAACAGTATATGGTGTATACTGATGATTTAACAGGATATAGTGTATACTGATGATTTAACAGGATATGGTGTATACTGATGATTTAACAGGATATAGTGTATACTGATGATTTAACAGGATATAGTGTATACTGATGATTTAACAGGGTATAGTGTATACTGATGATTTAACAGGGTATAGTGTATACTTGCGATTTAACAGGATCTAGTGTATACTGATGATTTAACAGGATATAGTGTATACTGATGATTAAACAGGATATAGTGTATACTGATGATTAAACAGGATATAGTGTATACTGATGATTAAACAGGATATAGTGTATACTGATGATTAAACAGGATATAGTGTATACTGATGATTTAACAGGATATAGTGTATACTGATGATTTAACAGAATATAGTGTATACTGAGGATTTAACAGGATCTAGTGTATACTGATGATTTAACAGAATATATTGTATGCTGATGATTTAACAGAATATAGTGTATACTGATGATTTAACAGGATATAGTGTATACTGACGATTTAACAGAATATAGTGTATACTGATGATTTAACAGGATTTAGTGTATAATGATGATTTAACAGAAAATAGTGTATACTGATGATTTAACCGAATACAGAAACATAGAAACATAGAATGTGTCGGCAGATAAAAACCATACGGTCCATCTAGTCTGCCCAATTTTTTTTTTTTTTTTTGAGTACTTTTATTAGTCCCCCGTTCCCGGTCTTATAGCTAGGATAGCCTTGTGTCTATCCCACGCATGCTTAAAATCCTTGACTGTGTTTACCTCTACCACTTCTGCTGGCAGGCTTTTCCATACATCCACTACCCTCTCAGTAAACTAATAGTTCCGGATATTACTTTTAAATCGTTGCCCCTCTAATTTAAGACTATGTCCTCTAGTTGTGGTAGTTTTTCTTCTTTTAAATATACTCTCTTCCTTTACTGTGTTGATTCCCTTTATGTATTTAAATGTTTCTATCATATCCCCCCTGTTACGTCTTTCCTCCAAGCTATACATGTTAAGATGCTTTAACCTTTCCTGGTAAGTTTTATCCTTCAACCCATGAACCAGTTTAGTAGCCCTTCTCTGAACTCTCTCCAAAGTATCAATATCCTTCTGGAGATACGGTCTCCAGTACTGCGTACAATACTCCAAGTGAGGTCTCACCAGTGCTCTGTACAATGGCATGAGCACTTCCCTCCTCCTACTGCTAATACCTCTCCCTATGCAACCAAGCATTCTGCTAGCATTTCCTGCTGCTCTATTGCATTGCCTACCTACCTTCAAGTCCTCTGAAATTATTACTCCTAAATCCCTTTCCTCAGATGTTGAGGTTAGGACTGTACCAAATGATATGATATGGTATATACTGATGATTTAACAGAATATAGTGTATACTGATGATTTAACAGAATATCGTATATACTGATGATTTAATAGAATATAGTATATACTAATGATTTAACAGAATATAGTATATACTGATGATTAGAGTTGAGCGGACACCTGGATGTTCGGGTTCGGCCGAACTTCGGAAAAAAGTCTGCAACCCCGAACTTGACCCCGAACCCCATTGAAGTCAATAGGGACCCGAACTTTTGGGCACTAAAATGCCTCTAAAAAAGTCCTGGAAAGGGCTAGAGGGCTGCAAAAGGAAGTGAAATGGGGGTAAGAGTAGGACAAGTGCCCTGCAAACAAATGTGGATAGGGAAATAACTTAAAATAACATAAAATACATAAAAATTAAAAATACAGCTGAGCCTTAAAATAGCACTAGATGGAATCTTTGATTTTAGTTTTGGAAGAACATAAATCTAAATCTAAAGCATGGCTGCCAGGAGGATCAACAGAATTATCCATTTGAGAGAGGGTTGGAGTGCAGGGTATTCTCTTTCATTGTTCAAACTGAGCTCAACTCCTGATACATGGAGAAAAGGCCTTCACAAGCCTCTGCTATTGTGTACATAGTGTCACAACAATTGGTGTAGTGCATACCTGCATCTACTATCCGGTAGAGATGGTATGACCTTCGTGATCTGAAAAGCTTTACAACTTGAGTGGTTCCTTTGAAGCTGGAACTGATGTTACAAGGTGTGAAATGTTACACTGAGTTAGTTGCCAGCAAGTCTGTACAGATATATATCTGTATCCAGTCATAGATAGTAGGTTCTTTTGATTTGCTAAGTGGCCCTTACCAGTTAGAAGTCTTGTCCTGCAAAAGTCATCTCCCAAACATGCATTAATAATAACTCCCAGATTATTAATCATGCCTCATTTTGTGAATATTTAGACAGGGAATAGTACACCCTACAAAATGAGTACAAATATGGCTGGTGCAGCTTGACCCATTTGGAAGTTATTGTGAAGTCTGTGGTATAGAGTCATGGGTAGCAAGTGTGACATATCTATGGACTTCATAAATTGCAACAAATTAATAGAGGCAAGAATTATGTATGTGACATGCACTGGAGGGAAATTAGCAACAAGATTCCATATTTTGACTGGGGTAGTTCCACCACACATGGGGGAGGACACTTTTAGGTACACCTTCCCACCTCTGGGCCAGCTTGGAAACCTGAGTTGACCTGACAAGGTATAAATCTAATGATGGAATAATGTCCGGTGTGCTTACTAGGGGCCAAGATCTAGTTCCTTGCCGCAGTCTCTCGGACAGAAAATACTGGTCCTTCTCTATCTAAGCGAGTAGTTAGGTTTTCTGTTAATTTCTCCTTTTTATTTTTATCTGTTTTAGTGTAAATAATTTGTCATCTGTTTTATTTTTTGTATGCACTGTGACTCTTCTTTTGTTCATAATAAATATTCCTTTATTAAGTTCTGCCTTTGTCTGGTATAGAGACTCACGTTACCTGACTAGACCAATCGCATAGATATTGTGTTAAAGCATTTTTTGTGGGTTAAGTCTAATTTGCTTGGGGGACCAAGGCACCCCATTTATAAATTGTCTTGGTGGTGGCAGTGTTAGCACATTAGTTATATCAGTATAATTAAGTGTGCGTGGTGTTAAAGGGGGGTTTTATCATTATTTCTAGTCTAGGGCAGACAGAGTTAATTTTAACCCTTGCACCACCATAACCCAGTCACATGCACTCTTGGAGTAGGGTGCATTCGTGACACATAGTTTATACTAAGTGACCCATAGTTTGAGGAGGCGGTGACCGTGGCGGTCAATTAGAATTTTTCAAAGTGCGCTGTAAGCACAGTATTTGACGGTTCTATTTGACTCTCAGATATGAAGTACAGGACGCAAATGTACTATTTAACACCCAAAACAATTAGAATTTTTCAAAGTGCGCTGTAAGCACAGTATTTGACGGTTCTATTTGACTCTCAGATATGAAGTGCAGGACGCAAATGTACTATTTAGCAACCAAAACAATTAGAATTTTTCAAAGTGCGCTGTAAGCACAGTATTTGACGGTTCTATTTGACTCTCAGATATGAAGTGCACCGCAAGACGCAAATGTACTATTTAACACCCAAAACAATTAGAATTTTTCAAAGTGCGCTGTAAGCACAGTATTTGACGGTTCTATTTGACTCTCAGATATGAAGTGCAGGACGCAAATGTACTATTTAGCACCCAAAACAATTAGAATTTTTCAAAGTGCGCTGTAAGCACAGTATTTGACGGTTCTATTTGACTCTCAGATATGAAGTGCACCGCAAAACGCAAATGTACTATTTAGCACCCAAAACAATTAGAATTTTTCAAAGTGCGCTGTAAGCACAGTATTTGACGGTTCTATTTGTCTCTCAGATATGAAGTGCAGGACGCAAATGTACTATTTAGCACCCAAAATAATTAGAATTTTTCAAAGTGCACTGTAAGCACAGTATTTGACGGTTCTATTTGAATCTCAGATATGAAGTGCAGGATGCAAATGTACTATTTAACACCCAAAACAATTAGAATTTTTCAAAGTGCACTGTAAGCACAGTATTTGACGGTTCTATTTGACTCTCAGATATGAAGTGCAGAATGCAAATGTACTATTTAGCACCCAAAACAATTAGAATTTTTCAAAGTGCGCTGTAAGCACAGTATTTGACGGTTCTATTTGACTCTCAGATATGAAGTGCACCGCAAGACGCAAATGTACTATTTAACACCCAAAACAATTCGAATTTTTCAAAGTGCGCTGTAAGCACAGTATTTGACGGTTCTATTTGACTCACAGATATGAAGTGCAGGACGCAAATTTACTATTTAGCACCCAAAAAATTGCAGTATTTAAAAATGCCTAGATTTTGCCCACTGAGCTATCAGAACAGGATTAAAGTCAAGTGCCTGGCATACATGCAGTTGCAAGTACACTGCACTCTCTGTGGCACTGGGCTCAGGGCAGAGTACAAATATGTAGTATAGCACCCACTAAAATAATCGCTGTAGTTTGAATAATCGCTGTAGTTTGCAGATTCAACACCAGAATTCTTTACTAATCTGTCCCTCACAGCTGCAGCATCCTCTCCCTACACTAAGAATAGCTCATGTGATGTGCGGTGACTCCAGCTTATTTATAGAGGCTGGGTCACATGCTGGACTGGCCAATCACAGCCATGCCATTAGTAGGTATGGCTGTGATGGCTTCTAAGGGCAAACGAGTCAAACGCTTGTATGATTGGCTGCCGCCCTGCAGCCTTTCAAGACGCGCCATTAAATCGCCGAACCCTGAACTCCAACACGAACATACAGTGAAATGTCCGTGTTCGGGGTCCAAAAACTGTAATATTCGGTACGAACCCGAACTGTACGGTTCGGATTCGCTCAACTTTATTGATGATTTAACAGAATATAGTATATACTGATGATTTAACAGAATATAGTATGCTGATGATTTAACCGAATTTCAAAATAGTCACAAAACAACATACATTATGTGTAAAAAAAAAAAACATGTCGAAAAATACCAAACAGTTTCACTTTCCAACCGCAATTGGAATTTATTTATTCTATTTGTATGTTAAACAACATGAAAAATGAACATATTTCGCTTAAGTCTTTGTTTTCCTTGGTTTGAAAACAGTTCAATGACTGGGTCACTATTCACAGGAATATCTATTTGACTGGAAAGCAAAAACAAACCATTTAACCGGTCCTCTGCCAATTGTGACTGAAGCCTTGTCTTAATGTGACAGAGTTGTTGTTAAGAGCTCTCTGCTGAGGCCACACTTACAGGGAGCGTTGCTGAGATCAGAAGTAAACTTCTGATGGTTGAGAAGAGGTCCTGGTCATACAAGTCTAAAACTTCAAGGACTGTTTGGAGAATTTCCTTGTTTTGGGATAACTCGCATTCCCACTTAGTGAGCCAGACAAAGTTCTCCCTGCACTAATGTCTCATTATCTTCTGCTACCATGAGCTAGAAGAGGGTGGAAACGATTTGATAATGACTGAACAGCAACAGGATCCATGTTTTCCATTTTATTTTTCAAAAGTACTGCTGGCATCAATATTTGGATCTGGAAACCCTGCATCGCATCTTCTGACAAACAAGCTTTTAAATCGTTAATAATATTATCCAGCAAAGAAATATACTATGATTTAAGGTAGAATTCTTCAGTTGATCCTGCATTGTAATTTGATATATGCACTTGTCTTTCTACAAGATGTGGCAAATTTAGTACCACTCCAAGATCTGAGGCAAATTCGGTAGATTCCATCAGCCAGGTGTAAAAAGAAAAAGTACCATCCAGCATTATATCGCATATTCGCCAGTGTTTTCATTGTATGAGTCCAACATGCAGATGCGCTTGTTAAATCAAGTGTTGGTGATTTAAAGAGACGACTCAGAGGTAGGGTTACTTTCAGAACATTGATAAGCGCAATAAAGGAAAAGATTCATTCTGCACTGCACAGAGAATGGATGAGAGTAGAGGCTGCTGAACTGGCGCCTGAGCTTTTCCAATGAGATATTGAGGATAGTGCACTTACCACTTTTACGAGTCCATCTCAAAATCTGAGAATCATGATGCTCTACCCATCCAGTTTCACAAAGCCAGCTTTGTGCCTAACTCCTGCTTTAAAACAAAATGACGCTTTGCTGAATGGTTTAAAAATGAAATGGTTAATTTGACCACTGTTACTGCATTGCGAACTGCTGACACTTGTGAGGACTTCGAAAATGAATTGTTCGGAGAATGGTTGTAGCAAGGACATCTGCAACTGTTGGGTGATGCGAGAATGATGTTGGATACAGCACCAGCCAAGTCTGAAGACTTGACACTGCAAATGTCTGTTCCAAAGCCAACACAATTAGTGATGTCCAGGGATAGGTCTTGGATTAGTGGAATCACTATCTGGCTTAAAACTTGTCCTGTAAGCTTTGGTTCTGAATCTGAACTATCCAATCCTGTTTCCCTCTGGGTTGTAAATTCATAAGTATCCACAAATGTCATAAAATCTTTGCATCAGATCCATTATAGACATATCTAAAGTTAAGTGAAAGTTGTTCTGTATGTGAAATATCTGTAGTTTTATCAATAACACTAAAATAGCAAGCCTCTTTAATCCTCCCTACCATGATATTGCCAATTTCACATGTAGATGCAGTAAGAAAGTGCTTCTCTAACATTTTGTCTCCAGTCCTGTATCTCAGCAATTCCCGAAAGATGCCTCCATTCATGTCTGGAGTGGAGTCATCCATTAAAGCACCATCCTCTCAGTGGCCATGCAGAGGCTCAGTGATAAGACCAATTCGCTCTCGGTTCTCCATATTCTGAAGACAATGTGATATTGTTTGATTGACATTTTCTTGTCAGGTGAATGGTAGGTTTAAAAAAAAATAAAAAAAGATTTTCCTCGCCACCTCCAATAATTTGGCCAAGAATTAAAGAACAGGTATTGTATCAAGAGAGAACGGGGCATTGTGGCACAATATATTGTTAATAACTCATATTATTCCATGTGGAATTCCTGGGTTGTGGAGCTTATCAGGGAAACTACAACAATTGATGAATAAGGAAATCTAGGACAATTAGGAACAGCTACTGATGTAGAGTAATTTGTCAAGATGGATGCTAATGGCATATTTGATAAAGGATAACTTAAACTTGTAACAATGTTTCTTTTTTTACTTTTATTATCATTTTCATTTGCTCCTTTTCTATCATTGTATTGTCGTTTTGATATTTTTGATAAATAAAACAAATGCTTTTCCTTCCATTACACTCTTCTGGCGTCTTGCATGAACTTCCAAATCTCCGTCCTGGTCCTAAGATTTTTAAAATTAGTATGTGACTCAGTTATGAATGTTCCAGGGGTCAGGCCTTTGTTATGGCCACCTTTTCGATGTTGCGCAAACAATGCAAAGTACCTTCAAAACAAAACCATTCTTGGCAGCTGAATATACTAGCCAAGACAATATGTTATTTTGACAAGTATCGTTTTATTGTCCGAGTTTCTCCATTCTTGGAAGTCATGTTCTGAACAGAAAAAGGTAGTTCATATCTAGGAGGAGGTTGCCGTCGATTTCATTGTTTTTCCAAGATATGTGTGGATGTCATTCATTAGGACACTGTTGGTTTGAGGTGGGTGATCAACCGATAGTGGCGACACATTAGGATCTATGACAAGGTATTGGCTCATCATGGGTACCAGAACAGGATGGGAGGTAGGTGTCAGTACTGAAGAAGGAATCTATAGTCCTGCAGGTCACCCTTTCTGGCTCATCTTGCTGTTCCTATAATTAAAGTACAAAAGTGCACACCTCGTAAATTAATTGGCTTGTTAGAACAACACTGGACATAGTGGAAATATATGTGTATCAGAACTGGAACGACCCAGATTTTGAATATTGCACAAACAATACTTTTTTTTATGGGCTATTAGCAGTAGGTGTATACATGTTGTGTACGACTTGGAAGTCTTTCTAGGCACTTATGTAGTGGCTTTTGCAGATTTCTCTTGCTGCTCTCATAATGTCACTCTCAATGAAAGAGGATGCTAGGCCAACAAGGTGCTCCTTTCTTATGGACTGTATCACAATCCTTCACTGATCTGCTCAGAAAACTTCCTTCAGTACCTACTACATTAAGTGTGTTTGGAACCTAGTCTACTATTCTCTGAGCTTTGATTCAGATTCAGTTAGAAGTAAATGTGTGGCATAATATATATTATACAAGTTTATGAAGGACTTGCAAGGTCAGCCTGAAGACCAAGCTGATTGTCCTTGGATTTTTAATCTGAGAATTATCAAATTGGGTGTACCTGGACTGACATTATATTAGAGAAAGCAGCTAGTTGTGCAGTATTTTAGATGTTACATGAGTTGTATTTGCTTTGTGAATTAGAGTGCAAGTTTTATTGGCAAAATTAATAACATGAGAATGACTTCTTCAAGAAGCGATGGACCACGCCAATAAAGTTTTTCCTCAGGAAGCAATAATCCATGCCCGTTAACTCATCTCTTTTGTTATGGACAAATGTCTCTTTTACTATTATATATATTTGTGTTTATGTCTTATTTGGAACACTTCCCTAAAGGTCATAATTTCTTACAGATGCTTACGTATCAGCATTGCATTCCTTTGTCTGTTTAATCTCTTACACATGTGCTCAATAAACTGCTTCCTATGGAAACTCCTCCCATCCAAGCTACCCCTTCCCCCCTGCTAAGGAGCAAGTCTCATGTAACACATTCTTATAAAGACCAGCTTCCGGTACTAACTCCTCCCCCTTTCTCTTCTACAAGTTATTGCATGCCACGTGAATCAAAATGGAGAATTACTGTTAAAGTAACAGTAACTGTTCCCCCTGGAGCCACTCTTTGTTCAGTAACTACTCACTCCCCCTCCCATCGTGTAACCAAGATGGAGCTGGAATGTGGGTGGGAGAACTCTATAAAGATGACATCACATTCTGTAGGGTGGGCTTAAAGAAGACCCCTCCAACTGTTAGCCAATTGTTGAACGTATATTGTATCTTTAAACTATGACTGTACTGTGACGTATTCCTGCTTTAAAAGGAGTCCCCCACTCTGAGAAATAAAGGTTTGCCTCGGGTTTTTCACTGATCAGAAACTTTGTCTCCGGTGTGAATTACTTCTAGGGGAGAGCGCATTAGTTGATCAATTTGGAAGGAGTAGATAGACAATAAAGCAAAGTTTGCTTCGATCCAAATCACTTTCAGTTACCTGGGAGAGGTTAGAAATGTACTCAGAGGTGGGGGCTCAGACACTGGAATCATAATACTCAAGAAACCAGACAGAAAAAAGCTTTAGGGTAACTGGAGCCAGCATGACAAAAAACAAACTCTAGACAGGAACAGCTGACAAGCTGAAGGTGTTGCTGACTCCATTCTGTGAACTCCTTACTGTTGCCTACAGGCACATGTCACTCCGGCCCAGATGGTATTCCCCCCAAGTTTGGTACGGCCACATTCCAAGGCCCTGAGGTAGCAGTTGCTGTATACAGTATATGAAATGAAACAAACTGGAGATACACTGCAGACACTCTAGAGCAGGCATGGAACATAACACCACTGATAGGATAAGCAGGATGCTGCAAGCCAGGCCAAGCAGAGCTAATAAACATACAGAACGCAAAAATGGGATACAGGGTTCTGGACTAAATGGACAAAACAGGGTCAGGGAGGTATAGCAGGACAGGAGCAAAACTGGGACAAGGAATACAGAACACAGGGCTAAGACAAGACAAGGATACAGGACAGAGAAAGACAGGGCACAGACAAAGGGCTTGGTAACAGAACTAAGGAGGCTTAATTAAAAAAAAAAAAAGACAAACACAGGACTAGCCTAGAACTCTAATATGGTAATGGTGAGTGTTTCGTCTCAAAGGGCCAGGATATTATAAGCTTGCCAACCACTTCACGGTACTCCACAATAAGTTCCTAGCGATAACCCTGTCTACAAAAATCTGACACTATACTTAAACAAGAAACCGATGCCATACCAGTAGCAGGACAGACTGGGGAATGAGACACACAAGTGGGTGGGGCATATATAAACAAGGTAGGAGAAAATAAAGATAATCATGAACGAATCAGAACAAAATAACAAGGTAAGAATGCAAAGAAATACAAGGAAGGGGAAAGAACACGATTAAAGCATAACATAAGAAAGCAAGGCAAGTAAGGAAACACACTGCTGTAGCATGAAAATGATTGCTGTGAAGGGTGTGATACACTTACACATTGCACATTACTGAGTTTTATTTTTACGGAGTATGTGATACACTCACACATTGCCAGGGTTGGCCCACCTCCCACCAAAACCATGCCCTTCAAAACACGCCCACATCCATCATGTTAGATCATAATAATGAAAACTAAAATGAGAATTAACATGCAACAGTGATGTGCCAAATGCTGTTTGGCAGAGGTTCCATTCCTGCACACAAAAGTGCTGGAATGTGTCTAAAAAAAATTAAAAAAATCACCATTATTCATAACAAACTACATAATGTCAATTATCCCAATAAATCCTACAGTCTAATGTTATTCAGTTAAGTAATAAAGCTTGTATTCTAATGAAATTAATTTTGATAATAAAGCTTGTACTCTAATTCAGATAGCAAATAAAATGTCTAAACTGTTAACTTCTACTAATTATATATATTCTTGAATGTATAACTTTAGCAATCCTTCAAATAATTTTCCTAACTAAAGATGTCACACTCACTTTTTTGTTTTCCTTGTTGCAAGTGGTTCAAAACTAGCAAACAAAACAACAAATCTAGCGCTTGGTGCATGCGGATAGAGTCTCTCTCTCTGTAGTAGCAGAAAGACACAGTCACCAACAAGACAAGACTGCTACACAAACAAGCATGGATAAAGTGGCATGTAATAACCCCTTTGCAACATTGGATGACTAGGTCCATACTGGCAGCAATCAATGTTTGCTAACACCGCTCAGGTGGTATACCTGTAATGCCTCGATCTCTTGCTATTATGCCACACCTAAACTTCCTTTGTGGATCACGATCGCTCCACAAGGAGAATACAGGTATATCAGAAATATTTCCAGTAAGTAATCAGTTCTCACTTTCGTCGCTCTGTTGCTAGACCGCCCCTAGAGGCAGTCAGCAACAATGCAATACAAACAAAAAGTCTAAATTAGCCTTAGATCTAGGGTTATGGTTAGCAGAAGGGTTAGGGTTGGAGTTAATTGGTCTCTTCCCCATACAGATGTAATCAACCTTATCCTCTGTCCCTTTATCTGATCTCCATATTTACCCTTAATCATTCTCCCTTTACCCAGATTCTCAGCATTAATCCAATGTCATCAGCACAGCTAGCACACCTCATGACATCGATCACCACCCTCTCTGTCTTAAGCGCTGTTAACGCAGTTCATATATTACTACCAGTAACTTCCCATCATGATTTCTTCAATCTGTATTATCTGTCCCACTACTCACCTCCCACAGTCAACTAATGATTCTCTTTTTCTCCCCTTCTTCCCGTTTAGAAGAAATCTATATCTAAGTGTTACCATACCAGGTTATACATATTCTTATTTAAACACAACTGGGTAATCCCTAAATCCTGGACCGGTGGGGGACCTTGAGGAAAGGTTTAAGCACCACTGATCCAGAGCAATGGTCTAACTTTAGACACAACTGGGTAATCCTGGACTTTTGGCCTTGAGGTTTGGTCAAGGAACTGGTCTAGAAGTGAACACTAAACTTATTGTCTGTTTTTTAAGGTCAAGCCAAAAAGGGAACACCTGTACTGACTCTGCTCATAAATAGACACTAGAGAAAGTAAGAGTCCAATTGCTTGGTCTCTCCCCTACTATACCAGTGATCTCAACCAGGTGTGAAAAATTCAAGGCTCCTAAAATCTATACTGCTATCTTCTAACTTTTTTTTTGGAATGTTTTATACTGAGCTCTATGGAAGGTCCATCTCCCTGGTTCCTAAAAATAGCTAGACCTGCTCCTAAAGTCAACCCCTTATCTAAACAAAACATAACAGAATGATAATTTAAGCAGTGAGAAAGTCAGCAAAGCAGGTCTAATGTATTCATAGTTTTAAAATGTTGCTATTACATCATGCTAAACACAAAAAAGGAAGAAATCTGGGACTATTGCAATGGTGGGTTATTAATATGCCACTCAAACCTTTATCAGAATTGACAGATTTTTACAAAGTCTTGTATGAAAATGACATTTTCACCTTGATCTGGGGTAATGCGAGGAGAAATTCAACACAATGAAGCATATAGTACTTCAAAGCTTCATGTGAAGACACTGCATTATCTTGAAATATTAATCTAAGCTGGAGAATTTCTTGTAATTGAAGAATATCTTCACCTGTACTTCAGAATTGTAATCCAGTGTGTTGGAAAAGAAAGGGGATGGGGGGGGGGAGAACGACTTTAACCTACAAAATGCAAAATGAAAACAGTGGAATATTAGCAATGCTCCAGTAATGAGGCGAGAGCTGTAGGAACAAAAGCAATTTGCCTGAATTGTACATTTCACAGCTGAATAATATCTTGCGGATTACCGTCAGATATGGTATTGGATCAATATCACTTTCTTCGCGAGCAGATCTCCAGTGTATGTCGATGTGCAAAATAACAAAATAAATGAAAATTAACATTGCATTTAAAATAGAAAAAAAAACTCTACATTACGGCACTGGGGCCCATTTCTGTAATTATCTACAGCTATACAATCAATGCTGTATTAGAACTGTACATTACAAAGGTGAATTGAACAGAACTGGCTTAGAATTATCTTTTGCAGGTGGTGGAGCGTCGTGCGTTACAGACCCAACAGGTTACCGGTGACATATGTTATCTTTGTGTCTGATAAAAGAGGCTGTTGTAATGTACGCCCATCCAGCCAAAGCAGGGTTATCAGATGATATCACTGGAATCAATTTATAAGAAAGGATGTGTTCAGTAAGCCAGTTGCTTATTCAACATATGCAGTAAGATATGTTGTGAACAAGGGGGATAAAGGGAGGAGAGGGGCAAAGGTACCCTACCCATCTGTATGGATGGGGAGCCCCTTTATTTATGTTTAATCTTAAAGGTGTAGGAGTATCTAATAAAAGGATCTCACAATCTAGATGAGCTGTTTAAATTGATCTGCTGTCCCCAAGTGCTATTTGTTATTGCATTTACTTAATGTGGTGGTGTATCACGACGCGTTTCACCAACCAACTTCCTCAGAGGTGAAAGGGTATTTGACTTATTCATTGACAATACTGAAGGTCTCGTGCTGGAGGTCTTAGTGGTCTCTTGCCAAAATATATGCCCCCTTATTCGTCTGAATCTGCTTTGATCTACCTGCTGAATAAAGCTGTAACAGTCGTACTTTATTTCTCAATAAAAAAAATTCCAGGTAATATAGAATGCTGAACACTATCTTGTCACAAAAAAAGGACTTTGATTTTCAAATCCCTTATGGAGAACCCGATATGTGATTAATGGTTTAGTCACCAATGTCAGCTGTACACTCATTAGACACGTATTGTTCTGCTACTACCCTGTTGTAAATCCTGTTTGTTGTTAAGGTAAACCATTCAATGATGGATGGCATGGTTCATTTAGGTAAAGACCCCAAAAAAATGATGTGTCCTTCACACTAGACAAATGGCTAGCAAATGCCCAGATCACAAGATATTTTGAGTTAAAAATGTTCTTCTAGTCGTTGCTCAATAAAGAGAGATTTGCAGGGAATTGAGATGGGAATTTCAAACTTCAGGTTAAAGTGGCAGAATTACTGTCAAATATTTTAACCCTTCACTGCTGTTTTTGTTGTTCTGAATAATGGAGGGGTTTAGCTGTAATTTGCCACTCATTACTGTACCCAGACACATTACACATAGGAATTTTTTGATAAGAAAAGCTTTTTTTCCCCGATATTTTTAGTTCTTCATCGACAACAGCTTATGAAAAACCCTGCAAAAAAGATCTAAATAGCTGTCGTGAGTTTGCGAGTACCCCATTTTTTAAAATTATTTTGACAGTTGGAAGACCATCACTTCAAGTAGGGCATTGCTAATTCCAACCCCCCCCCCCCCCCCAATAACCAATAGTGAGATTGGAACATTGATATTGTCATGCACGTGATCCAGATGGCATGGGACCCTGAGTGCCCGAGTTGAGGGGGTAGAGAATGGGCCTTGTGCTGGGTAAGCTTGCCAATCATGTCAACCAGGTACCCCACAATTATGGGCAAGTACCTTGGAAAGTTCCTATCTATGACAGAATGAAAAGATTTATATTGCTCAGACACACAGGGATTACCTATAGCAGCACAGGCTGGAAGGCTGGAGAAACTGAACAGAACAGAAATGGGCGGGATTGCACATTTCTACAAAGCAGTGAAACTAGACGAGGAGAAACAATGAAGACCTGGAAGGGAACGGAACAATAAACAGCAGGTAAACTAGAAAAGAAGAAATTATGTTAGACAAGGAAAACAAATAACAGGATTATAAGACAGGGCTGGAATACTAGACAGGGCTGGAACCAGACTGTAGCTGGATTAGGCAGGTGATGCTCTGGGACCAAAAGAGGGAAGGGTGCCTCTCTGTGGCCAGACAAGGATACAATCCAATAATACAAGCAGACAGGAATGAGCATAAATAATATACAAGAAAGCAAAGCAAAAAGGATACTGAAATCACTGGATACAGCCTGGATGAGCCTACACATGGGTCAATGTTTACAAATATCTGTCATAAATCACAGACTTATCCTCCACATTTAGATTTTAACCCTTATTATTTAACATGGAATATTTTGACACTTTCAATACAGTCATTATACCACCAACAAAATTTACTATGTGTTTTTTCCCCAGACACATTGTACTTCAGGTATGAATTTACAGGGGTTGTTATGTGTTATTAGGCAGGAACGATAGTCAGGATACCTCCCCAGTCTGAGAGAGCGGGATCACCACTAGCATATTCTAACGGAGATCCACTCCGTTATTGTTATGTGTTATTGCCAAACAACACCCCAGTATATGTTGAAAAACTTACTCTGATTATCATGATACTTCTTGCGCCTGCCTCACAGAACGCATCGTGCACGGTGCTTGGACGGCAGCGGGAGACGTTTCCGAAGAAACTTTAACAGCTAATCCTGTTTGGGATTATTGTCCCATAACACGCACTAATTAGAGCCATTTAATACAAGGGCTCTGGTCTGAGTGAGTTTATTGCCAGAGGGGTCTGGATAAATACTTACTATTGTGTTTACAGAGATACACATTATTTGTTAGTATTTATGTTTTTTCTATGTGCCTGATCAGCTGTCCCATATCATTGGGCTAAGTACCTTTTTTTTATTGCGCAACACTGTTCTATAGAAATCTATGGGGAGGACTGAAGATTATTTCAGGGCTCCCTGCAGTCCTACCTCTGTCTGTCTGTACGACAATCGGCTAGACAGACATAGAAATCTATGGGGAGGACTGCAGATTATTTCAGGGCTCCCTGCAGTCCTACCTCTGTCTGTCTGTACGACAATCGGCTAGACAGACATAGAAATCTATGGGGAGGACTGCAGATTATTTCAGGGCTGCCATGAAAATAAGCCAAAGTCCTCCCCATAGAGGCCTATGTCTGTCTGTCCGATTTTCTACTGAATTTCAACAGTTCAGAAATAGCTGAAGTCCTCACAAAATTAAATAATTAATTAAAAATTAATGAATTGCGTTTTTTTTTTATAAATATTAAAATATAATAAATAAATATAAAAACACATTCACAAATATATATTAACTATATTAATATTATATATATTACAGCAATATATAAAATAAAATAAACATTACAAATACATATTTCATTGGCATGGTAAGTTTTAACATGCCATAATATCATTATTTATTACTAAAAAAGGAATCATTGAACTTTTTTTAATTAAAATTATGGCATAACTGGTTAAATTAGCACATCAATGAACACATCGTGTAATATAAAATACACATAACGCCACTTAGTAACCCCAATAAACGTTAGGGAATGGCCACGTATGTATATATACATACAATATCATTATATAATTATCATATATAATGGAATCTAGCCCGTCAGTAACGTTAGGGAATGGCCACGTATGCATATATACATACATTATCATTATATAATTATCATATATAATGGAATCTAGCCCGTCAGTAACGTTAGGAAATGGCCACGTATGCATATATACATACAATATCATTATATAATTATCATATATAATGGAATCTAGCCCATCAGTAACGTTAGGGAATGGCCACGTATGCATATATACATACATTATCATTATATAATTATCATATATAATGGAATCTAGCCCTTTTTCGGACTAGAGTGATTCTTTTTTGAGTCCTGTAAAAAGGTTTGTATCAATAAAAAAAACTAAATTGTTTCCCTCAATTTAAACAACCTAATGGGGATGTTGCTAGCACCCAACATCACAGAGATGTTACAGACTCTCTGTACCTGGTATTGTGAATTCATCTATAGCCTCTGCCACAGTCTAGAGTTAGTGTATGCTGCTCTCTAGCTGCAACCTTTCATTACACTGGATTTCAGATTACATGTATTAATGGTCCACTCAGCTCAAGCATTTAAAGGCATTAACTCTCACCCACTTATTCTTCTAAAGTGCTTCTGGTTCTCAGCATCAGTTCAGCTTTTCAATTGTTACTATAATTAAGCAAATGTAGACGTTATATTGACACTCATTGCTGCAGCTCGGATTTCACGTGGATGATATCGACTTTTTCCCCTTTAATTTTATTACTGCATTAAAATACTAGCATATACCTAATCACACACATCACATGTATATATAAACCCGACCATGTCATTCTTTTTGTGCTGATTTATGCAATTTATAGTTGTCTGTTCACAACAAATTACTACAAAGTGGAGACCCCCTCTCCCCCCTCCACAGATACTCCATATAGAATTGTTTGAAACTTTAGTAAGGGATATTTTATAGTAAATGAAGGAGTTTTGAAAAGAGACTGATAAAGGTCAAGCAAGTCAAAAGAGGTCAAGTGGTTGTATACAGTCCTTTCTAACTAAGAGGTGGACAGAAGAAGAAGAAGAGAGGTGATTTTAGGGAATGATTTTAGGGAACTAGGAAAGAAGCTAAAGGAAAGGACCTCCAAGGTAATATTCTCTGAAATATTACCAGTGCCACGTGCTACGTCAGGGAGACAGCGGGAGCTTAAGGAGATTAATGCGTGGTTGCGAAGGTGGTGCAAGCAAGAGGGATTTGGGTTCTTGGAGCACTGGGCAGACTTTGCAGTCGGCTACAGACTCTTTGGACGGGATGGGCTGCACCTCAATGATGAGGGGGCTGCGGTATTAGGGGCGAGGATGGCTAGAGGGTTAGATGAGATTTTAAACTAAGCTCTGGGGGGAGGGTCAAGATCAAAATGAAGCAATGGCAGCTAGAGTAGATTGGAAGGTGGGTATAGCTATGGCAAAGGAGGAGGAAAGCGCTGGTGGGGTTAACATAGATCATAGGGAGGTACATACAATTAAACCTGCGGGCATTACATGTTTGTCAACTAAACAGAAAATGGGTAGTAATCTCAAATGTCTTTTAGCAAATGCAAGAAGCTTGACAAACAAAATGGGTGAGCTGGAGATACTGGTAAGTGCTGAACAGTATGATTTAATCAGAATCACGGAAACGTGGTGGGATGAGACCCACGACTGGTCAGTTAATTTACAAGGCTACTCACTTTTTAGAAAGGACAGAGTAAATAGAAAAGGGGGAGGGATATGTCTATATGTAAATCCTAAACTAAAGCCCAGTATTAAGGAAGGTGTGCATGACGTAACTGGAACTGATGTGGAGACACTGTGGGTGGAGATTAGCTTAGACGCTAAAAAGAATCGCACATTACTTGTAGGTGTATGCTACAAGCCACCCAATATTAACATTGATGGAGAAGATCAGCTTTTATTACAAATTGAAAAGGCTGCAAATCTGAATGAAGTTCTAATCATGGGAGATTTTAATTACCCAGATATAGATTGGAATTGTGGCACAACTAGTTCCGCTAAGGGCAGCAAGTTTCTGAACCTGCTTAATAACACATTTATGGAACAATTAGTAGACACCCCAACTAGAATGGATGCCTGTCTGGATTTAGTAATAACAAACAATGAGCAGCTTATCTCAAACATAAAAGTAAGAGAACACTTGGGCAATAGTGACCATAACATGGTTTCGTTTGAGATTAATGCAAAAAAGCAAATTGGTAACTACGCCACCAAAACACTTAATTTTAGAAGGGCCAACTTTGATGGACTAAGGGCATCAATGGAACATTTAGACTGGGAACGATTGTTTTCTGGACTAAACACAGAAGACAAGTGGAATGCCTTTAAGCACACATTACAAAAGTACACATCCCAATATATACCTTTGGGAAACAAATACAAAAGACACAAATCAAAACCAATGTGGCTTACCTGTACCGTGAAACAGGAAATGCAAAACAAGAAAATAGCATTCAAACATTATAAAAGCAAGGGATCAACATTATCATTTATAAAATACAAAGATGCCAACAAAGCCTGCAAAAAGGCAATTAAAATGGCTAAATTGGAAAACGAGAAAAGGATTGCTAAGGAGAGTAAAATTAACCCCAAGATTTTTTTATAAGTATATAAATGGAAAAAAGCTAAAGAGGGAAAATGTTGGGCCCTTGTTATCCCAAATGGGAAATTTGGTAAGTGAGGACAGAGAAAAAGCAGACATTTTAAATACTTTTTTTTCTTCTGTTTATACTAAGGAAGAACAGATGGATGAGCCCCTGCTACCGGAAGTTACGGAACAGTCACCAAAAACATGGGATTGGCTGACAGAGGAAAAAGTGTTTATGCAATTAAACTCTGTTAAAATAGACAAGGCCCCAGGGCCAGATGGTATACACCCAAGGGTCCTTAGAGAGTTAAGCATAATTCTGGCCAGACCAATATTTATGATCTTTAGGGATTCGTTCAGTTCAGGTATAGTGCCAACAGACTGGTGAAAGGCGGATGTCATTCCAATATTTAAAAAGGGATCAAAATCTCTGCCTGGTAATTATAGGCCAGTGAGCTTGACATCTGTAGTGGGGAAATTATTTGAAGGATTGCTAAAGGTGTACACTCAAGAATACATCTTGAATCAGAATGTAATTAGTAAAAGTCAACATGGTTTTGTGAAAGACAGGTCTTGTCAAACAAACTTAATAACATTCTATGAAGAGGTCAGTAAAAATATAGATCTAGGTGTGGCAGTTGATGTGATCTATTTGGATTTTGCTAAAGCATTTGATACAGTTCCACACAAAAGGTTACTATACAAATTGAGAGAAATAGGATTGGGGGCAAATGTATGTATTTGGATTGAAAATTGGCTAAAAGATAGAAAACAGAGGGTTGTTGTAAATGGTAAAGCTTCAAATTGGACCAGGGTAGTGAGCGGAGTACCTCAGGGGTCTGTTTTGGGACCTCTTCTTTTTAATCTGTTTATTAATGATCTCCCACGTTGTGCTGAGTGCCATGTCTCAGTGTTTGCTGATGACACAAAATTAGGTAAGGTAATAAAGACTAATCTTGATGTTTTTTCTTTACAGGAAGATTTGGACAGAGTAGGGAACTGGGCAAGAAAGTGGCAAATGAGGTTCAATATAGACAAATGTAAAGTTATGCATTATGGGAAAAATAATAACAAAGCAACATATACGTTAAATGGTATTTCCCTGGGAAAAACTACTAACGAAAAGGATTTAGGAATCATTGTAGATAACAAACTTGGCAACAGTGCCCAATGCCAGTCAGCAGCTGCAAGGGCCAATAAGATATTGGCATGTATAAAACGAGGTATAGATTCACGGGAGGAGGACATCATCTTGCCTCTTTACAAATCAATGGTAAGACCTCACCTTGAATATGCAGTACAATTCTGGGCACCAGTCCTTAAAAAGGATATTAAGGAACTAGAAAAAGTGCAAAGGAGAGCTACAAAATTAATAAGGGGATTGGAGGATCTTAGTTATGAAGAGAGACTTAAAAAATTGCATTTATTTACTTTAGAAAAAAGAGGGGATATGATAACATTATATAAATATGTGCAGGGCCAATATAAGGAGCTCTCCAGGGACCTGTTCATTAATAGAAATGTACAAAGAACAAGAGGTCACCCCCTGAGACTGGAAGAGCAAAGATTTCATAGGCAGCAAAGGAAGGGATTCTTTACAGTAAGGACAATAAAATTATGGAACTCACTGCCAAGAGAGGTAGTGCTATCAACCACAATAGATGCATTTAAAAATGGTCTGGATGTTTTTTTTAGAAAAGCAGAACATACAGGGGTATTAATAATAGAATGAGCATTAATAATATAGCTTTTTGATCCAAGGAGAAATCTGATTGCCCTTTTGGAGTCAAGAAGGAATTTTTTTCCCCCTAGGAGGCAACATTCGAAAAAGCTTCCTTAGGGTTTTTTTTGCCTTCTTTTGGATCAAAACGCTGAAATGATAGGTAGAAGGGTTGAACTTGATGGACTTGTGTCTTTTTTCAACCTAAATTACTATGTTACTATGGACAGAAGAAGAGAGATGGGACTGCAGCTTACTAAACAAGTGTGAGATCTAAGGATATCTCTCTTAGAATAGGTGCATTTAAGACATATTCAAAGGCTCTGGAGACCAGAGAGAGGGTGATGCACGTTCACCAGACAATTAAAGGGACATGCCATGCATAAAACTAAGTCTAATGAATCTGGTAGTGCCTATGCGTGTAGCAAATCCTTACATTTGCTTTTTAAAGTTTCCTTCTACATACTTTTGATGACTTTGCAAGTGGACCAGTTCAGATGAACAGGTTATTTGGAAGCTAGTCACTTTTTTCCTGGTATCAGATACTTGGTATCTGTACAGTTGTGTGGCAACACCTAAGATGCCATTCTACACACTCAGAAAATCTCCCCTCACAAGCCGTCTACTCGGTGCAGTGGAGGATCCAAGGAGGGGGCAGACCGCACTAGGTGCGTGGAGAAGATCCGCCCACCACCATCAGCATCAGCTCTGTGTATTAAACACATGCAATACTCAGGCAGTGCTGCTCGCGCTCCCCGCGCATAGCAATAATTTAGGGAATCGGAAATGTCTCACCACAGGGAACGCGAGCAGCACTGCCTGAACTCTGGGTGTATTTAATACACAGGTTTATGCTACTCGCGACTCCCCAGTGAAGCACGCAACTTTTGGCAAAAAGGGAAGGGAGGGGGAGGAGAGTTAAAAGAAATTGGGAGTGGGAGGAGGGAGAGCAGATTTGGGGAGGGAGATAACAGGTATGGGGGACCAGGAGAGGTTAACTGATTTGGGGGAAGGAGAGATAACAGATATAATGGGGGGGAGAACAGATATGGGGGGAGGAGGAGAGATAACTGATTTGGGGGAAGGAGAGATAACAGAGAACAGATATGGGGGGAGGAGCAGGAGAGATAACCGATATGGGGGAGAAGCAAGAAGAAAGAGACAGACGCCTTGTCTGGAGTGAGAGACAGACATGTATAGGGATGGGAGATATACACACACACACACACACATATATATATATATTATTTGTATATCATGCCAGTGAGATGTTGTTATATATAATATTTGTATATCATCACAAGCTGTCTCACTTACACACACACACACACACACACATATATATATATATTATTTGTATATCATGCCAGTGAGATGTTGTTATATATAATATTTGTATATCATCACAAGCTGTCTCACTTACACACACACACACACACACACACACACACACACACACACACACACACACAAGCTGTCTCACTTACACAAGCCGTCAGTCTTTCACACAGACACACACAAGATGTGTCTCTCACACACACACACACACAAACACATAAGCCATCTCACACACAAGAAGTCATGCACAAGCACACACAAGCCATCTCACACACATACACACACACATTTTTTTCATACCATATATATTTATTTGGATTTATTAGGTTATAAACTGATCTTCCAAATATTACATTGTGTCAATGTGTCATTTATCAAATTATTTAACTGATTATAGAATTTATCATAATTATTTACAAAGAAGAAGTTTTCATTTTCTAAAATAAAAAGGGCTGTATTTGGAAAACATTATATTTGGGAGATGGGTATTTCCTAATGGTTAGACTCACACAAATCAAGCAATGTACTAGCAAGACAGGAGGAGTGTCATTCAGAAATGAGCCAAGCTATATCCATTGCATGAATTACCAGCACAATGGAATCAGACTCCAACACATGCATGCCCAAAGAACTAGAGTTTCTTTTATTTTTCTTTGTTTTGTGTTGAAATGTGAGCACTGTTTATGGCAATGTATTCTAGCAATGTGCTCTGTCATATGTTAATTTATTTGGCGTATCAGTGGAGCAAATGGTGGCGATCCTCAATGGAGAACAAATTCTTGGACTGTCTGTGACTATGTGGAGGTGGTATATTAATGATATTTTGTAAATGTGTGTAAGTTCCATCGACTTGTTGATAAAAGAAATGCATGTGACCTGTATTACAAAACACAATCTTCCTGATGGTGTATTGTCTGTTGACCAAATATAATATGGTGCAGTCATTTTTTTTCACGTGTTTGGGGAAAAAGTTGAAGATTTCATTATCACAGCAGTTTTCTACTGAAAGCAGAAACAATATTCTTATATTAAATTGTATCCATCTTCTGGAAAGGCTGCTCAATGGGATGTAAAATATGTTAGGATGCTGTCATCTGTTAGAAACACAATGTTACACTAAGCAGGTTACCCAGAAATGAAGGAAAGCATTTAAAGGGAATCTATCATGTGAACCAAAGTCTGCTGGTTCGAAAAGATGTTTTAATTACCAGTCATAAGGAACTCCTGCTAGTAACACTAGCTTTGATTTTATACATTAAGCTGGAACAATAAAATACATTGTGATCCTACAATGGGGTTTATTTATAAATGGCGGTTCTGGTTTCATGTTAATTTTTGGGGATAAAAACATTTTATAAAACAGATATTTTCTTTACTTAACACAATGCAAACATTTTTTGGAAACTGTAGGTGAGTTGCCTATTTAAAGGGCTGCAGCATGACCGGCCTTTTTGGGGAAAAATTGTCATGCTGGATAAAGGCTCTTTTAACATTTCTGCGGTGTTTGTGTTTAGCGGTCATTTTCTTCTCTTTCATTTACTGTAGCCACACAAATTATATAGAGTTTATTTAAGGATAAGTAGGGATTTATTTAGATACCCTTATTTTGATCATATCATATTAATTATAAAACATAATGAAATATAGTCTAAAGATATTTTACTCATCGAAAACAGAAATATCCTGCTACATAGTTTCTAATATTTATCCTGAGTTTGGGAGTTTTTAAGTAGTTTTGCTTATTTTGGAAGCTTTAAAGCAATGGCCCAGATTCAATGGCCCTCGTTAACCCAAAAAAATGGCGGCATTAGAAAAAGGGAATACACTGCTACAATCCTTCATACTATTTATGGAGGATTTTTGCACCCATTAAAAAATGGCATTGAAACATGGTTCTGTGTGGTAATTACCGCACAAATTGTGATTCTCTCACAGCTGGTACAAATGAATGTGCATTGGCTGCTTTAAGGGACTGTATCACCTAAACGTTGTTTTTACTGTGCATGAAGCACTTTAAAAAAAATATTGAAAATGATCTATACCTCGTATTACCAAAATTTCAAGCAAATGCTACAATTAGGAGAAAAATGTGTTTTTAATGTGTCTGTGGAGTCTCCTGCTTATGACATCACCTGTGGCACGGTATGCAAATTACACAATTCCCATTGAAAAGTAGTTCATTTGCATACTGTGCCACAGGTGATGTCATAAACAGGAGACTCCACAGACACATTTAAAACACATTTTCTACCTAATTTAGGCATTCGCTTGCAATTTTGCTAACACAATGTATAGATTATTTTCAATATTCTTTTATGCTCTACATGCACAGTAAAAAAGAATGCTTAGGTGATACTGTCCCTTTAAGCAGCCAAGACTATATTAATACTAACAAAAAATGTGTATGGTATAGACGATGGTGTCATTATTCTCTCCCTGCCCCATGTTTGCAGTAGGGCCGGGAAAAACTAAAGCCGTCAAAGCCAGGCACTGACTGTCACGGTGACAGGATGTGTTTACGGGGGCCTCACCAGACATGGCTGGTGGGAATACTGAGATCGTAACTGTCTATAACGTGGTATTTTCTCTTGACGTGGCTAGCACATCCCTCTGGTGATCAACACTAGTGTCCTCTCTCTACACTAGCAGTCACCGACCAGACCAGCCTACCTGCTTCACTATCAAAAATACATGTCAGTTTATTCTTATACAATGGACACTAAACATTCCACTTGTGCTTCGCTATAAGTCTAGTGAACACTTAAGACATGTATAATGATGGTCTCGCTCAGCACTAGACCTAGGTAAGGTCCTCTCTGTTGATCTTCCTCTGCACTAGCAGAGAGAGAGACAGTCACTGACCAAACCAGCCTGTCTGATTCACTACTAACATGGAACATTGAAAGTGGCTATTTATCCCCTGACTAGGAACACTATACTTTTCACTTGAGAATCTATCCTGGAAAAAAAAAAAAACTTCAACAAAAAAACAACTAAAGAAAAAAATTGGACATAAAAGCTCCAAGTGGTATTTATCAAATATATCAAAATAATCCAGAGGGGCCACAGAGCCAGTTTACATGCATACCACCCACACAGATACTTCAACACTAAAAGGGTTAAAACCAATAAAGATATAGGAACATGGAATGTGTTGGCAGATAAGAACCATTAGGACCATCTAGTCTGCCCAATTATCTGAATACTTTCATCAGTCCCTGGACTTATCCAATATCTAGAACAGCAATATGTCTATCCTATGCATGCTTAAACTCCTTCACTGTGGAATATGTTGGTATTGGTATTTGTGACGCCACTAAAAAAAAGGAGGGAAAGAAAAAGTACTATTCACCCATAAAAAAAAAAACAGGAACAAATATTATTTTAAACCATTGCAAAGAATACAAAAATATAGCCAGAAAAAAATGCTGATCAGGAACAGATGTAAATGACCTACATGATGAGGCAGGAAGTATGAATTAGAGTTAATAGCCCAATGAAAAGGAAGTAGGAGAAATGTAGCTACCTGGAGAAATGATAGCTACTGTGAAACATGGAAATTTACTTATTAAGCATAAAGCATTCTAATGAGTCACTCTGGCATTAAATGAGCTAGTGTCATCCACATGATTTCTAGGATAGGCTTGCCTTCAAGTCACACAGGGGTGAAATCATGTTGCTTGCCTGCCACCTGGTGGTGGTAAGCGTAATAGCCTTCCTATCAAATAATCCAAGTTAATGGTAAATCATTCAATTCTGCAATGTTTTCCTATAAGCATGAGGAAATAAATAAATCTGTGCACTCCTCTGTGACTTGTAAAGGCAGAATAGAAACCGTGATGGAATGTCAGCTCGGCTTCCACATTAGATTTAATACAAAAATCATTGCAACACTGCCAAAGACCATGACAACCAAGAGCTCTTATCTGAAACCATAACTGGATTACATGAAGGTGAATATATTTCGGTTTCCCTTGTGCCTCGTGCATCTTATTGCCAGCTCGGAATTCTGTAGCAACAGCCCCCGTGGCGATGTAGCATATAAAAACATTGCATGTAATAAAATGCTTAAGTGATAGACTGATCAAACCTGAAAGTGTGGTCAAGCAATCCTTGCTCGATAGAACCTGCTCGGTAACGTATAGGCAACATAAACTGTATATATCTGACAGTAAACTAGCAGGGATAACAATAAACTGGGTATTTTGGCAAAAGAGGAGTTTTTTTTTTTTTTTTTTAAAGTATCACAAAATACATAGTGCATATCAATATGAAATGTTTATAACTATCCCATAATGTAAATATTGTTAAAACATATTGTCCGATAGCGTACTATATGGAGAACCATACAATGCCCGTGATAATGAAGAAGACCATTATCAAGACAAGATTCATTCCCACTATTCATTCCCACTTTATTAACCCATTAAGGTGCAATGACCAGAGCGATTTTTTACATTACTGATATGTGGTTGTTTAAATTAAATTTTCCGCTATGTCATTTATCCCACACAAGTTATTTGTTGTTTTTAAAAGGCCAGTTAGAGTTTTTTTTGGATACTACCGTATTTGCTTGATTATAAGACGACCCTGATTATAAGACGACCCCCCAAACTTTGGATATTCCTTTAGGAAAAAAAACTAAAAATCCTGAATATAAGACTACCCTATAGGAAAAAAGATCAACTTGTATATATTCACATGTAAATTGCTTTTTTAATAAAAAAATTATGATATAAAAAAAATACATTTCTTGTTTTTATTTCCTTTTATGTGCCAATGCTGCCTCTCTCTTTCCCTTGCCCCCAGCTTTCTCTCTCTCCCCCCCTCAGTGTTGTCTCGCTCCCCTTGTCTCTGTCTCTTTCCCCCCCCCCTTGTTTCTCTCTGCCCCTTCCCTCCCCTTGTCTCTGTCTCTTCCCCCCTCCTTCCCCTTGTTGCTCTCCCCCCTCGTTTCTCTGTGTGTCCCCCCCTTGTCTTTCTACCCCCCCTCCCTCCCTCCCCCTCGTTTCTCTGTCCCCCCCCTCCCTCCCTCCCCCTCACCTGTTTCTTGGTCCCTGGTGGCTAGTGGGGGCAGCCGGAGGATACGTGCAGACATTCTCCATGCTGCCCGACACCTCCGTCTATTATGACAGACAGCGGGACAGATGTTTCCTCGCAGTTGTAGATCATCAGTTAGTGAGCAGCTAGTGAACCCTTAATAGACTTTATTTTGTCTCACATGCACCCTTAAAGTATTGCCTCTCATTGAAAATGAACCTTTCAAAAATGATTCTCCTTTCCATAAAGATTCAAAGAGGCTGGATGTAGCGACATGCTTAATGTTTACATGTGATAACAAGGACAGATCCTAGGCACATGTTTATGATTCCTCTTTCCCCTTAAATGGGGTCAAGTCAGGTTCGTTGAGGCTGAATAGGCAAGACTACAAAAAGTGGTTTTCACCTGAAACCTTACGAACCAATGAAACACAGTCTCTGTGTTGGAGAACAAATGGTTAACTAGAGAAAAATCAAACTGTCGAGCCAGGTTTTTCAAGATTTTTCCACTATCCATTATTCCTCCAACTCTAATCAATGCACTGCAACAAGAGTTTAAAATATGCAAAAGAAGAACATTTTCCCCATAAACATAAGTCATATGGGAAGAGAGAATAGAAGGCTCTTGGAATGAAGAGCAGGTATTATTTCTTGGCTTGCCTGTAACCATTTGTACCGGAATGCAAGGGGAAAACGTTACGAGTCGTCTGAAAATAGGCAATAATTACACATAAAGGAAAACCTTTAACTGTCCAACAAAAGACGCAGGGAAAAAGGCAGGAATATTATTAGTGCTGGATAGACGAACAGTCAGATCTCCCTTTGTTCCCATCAGCAGCATCCAAGGGAAGGAGTGCAGGATGCTCGAGTGTGTATTGCGATAACCCAGCTGCCAAATGGTCTGGCGGCTAATGACCACAGTGTTGTCTTATTAGTACATCCCTTTCACCAGAATCAGTGCACACAGCCTCTCGTCACAAGCGAAGCATTATTACAAGCAGACGGAAGTCTCTGACACAAGCCGGGCTGATAAGATGAAAAGGCAAACATCAAAATTGAGTTGCACATCTCACAGCCAGGTTTTTCATTTACTCGCAAAGATTAGATTCACCTGGCCACCCACCTGTTTTAATAGCAGACTATGCAATGCGAGCTGAGAGATGCTGAGTTACAAAAGTACATGTGTTTGCACAATGGCAAAGACTCAAATTAAATCGTCAAATTGAGTCTTCAGAGATGACAACAAAAAGGTGCAAGAAACATACAGTGGATATTGGGCAAAAGTAATTGGCCCCAGGATGTCATACTTGAAAAGTAGACAATATCTAAACATACCTTTCATAAGTAAAAATAACAATAGTAATAAGTATATCATGGGTGAAGAATAAGATCTATGGAGGAGAGGAAAGGGAACTTCTCATGATGGGGCGGGTGGATGAAAAGGTGGCATTATTAATTCTGAAGAACTGTAAATCAGTGGTACCACTGTTTTCCTTTTGTTTTTCTTGGGTTAAAAAAAAAGAAAATTTTAAAATAAGAATTCAGGTTATTGTCATTTTCACAGACTTAAAATTGACTTTGGTCTTTTATTATTTATAAGTTGTAATTTTTTATATGTTCTCTTCAGAGTTAATATTTTTTTTTTTATACTCTATCACCCTAAAAACATATGCCTCTGTTATTCTATCCCAGGGGTGTCAAACAGCAGTGCTCAATTTGATGATGGCTACCCATAATACTCTGTTAGGTAAGAGGTTGGCCAGTGAACATGGGAGATGTAGTCCTCTATCAGATGGAGGGCTGTAGTTTGAAACACCTGCTTTATCCCTGATATTCCCCAAATACATATGCCTCTCTTGAAGAGCCATTAAACTTCTTCTGTAGCAAAAGCAGAATTGAAAGGTTCAGTGGTTTTTGTATATACAATGGTATATACTTTTTAGGATACATGTCCTTTGCCTGGGAACCTCCATTCTTCCACTTGATGTTTAACCAGTCACGTACTGTTGACATAGTAAGATAACTCAGAAATGGCTCAGGAAGAACAAGCTTACAAATAAACACTAAGATGTGTGAAACATGTCAAGCTTGCTACACATGTTTCCATTTGTGCCACCCTGAATAAAGCTGGATACAATTGTTTCAGTCCATTGGTGTCTCGAGTTACCTTTATCTGTTCCAGTCAGGTAAGTTGTTTGGGTTAAGTCCTCCCACATCACAATCAAAACTCAAGTCATTATAGTAAAGAAATTCAACTTCATTAATAATGCCAACAGGACCGGAGTGCTTTTTTGTATGTCATATGAGTGAAGTAAAAGACCCTCGTTTTTAAATTTAATCAATAGAGTGGACCCCAAAGTAGCTGACAAAGAGGCAGAAACTGTCAAGAGTCACAATTAATGTTTTCTAGGTGGTATTCACACAGTGGAACTAAGCTACAGGTGGGGACCACTGAAAACTTTACAGACACTAAACAGTGTAAGGACACTAAACAGTGTAAGGAATCCAGCCAATAGGCTACTGTCCCAAATGTAGGTGGCAGGAGATACAAGGGCTTAAGGGAGGATGCTTAATAGCAAAGTATACCTGGAATCAACTAGCGAATCTTGCGATAGAGAAGCTAGTCTGAAGTTCCACACTAGGTCTTGACCCACAAAGTACTGGAGATGATGCGTGAAGACGAGCTGTTGACTGAGAGTGAGAGCACAGAGGACCGTGAGATATACAGTGTCCAAGCTGGCAGAGCGGATATGTTAGCAGCATCCACAGAGCATGCCAAACATCAGGTTCAGAAAGGCAGATGGTCGAATGCATGTGGTTCCAGAGAAAGAGGTAAGGATTCTGGATTTCAAAAACATGGTACCAAGGGGTCAGGCAGGAGACATTTCCCAAAAAGGTCAGTAAGTGGTTTTGAATCTATTGCCAGTATCACAGAGGTAACAATTTGAATAACGTCAGTGCTCGGAGTGCAAGGGACCCTGAATTTGCTATATATATAATATGTTTTTAAAATCTGCGCAGTATGAGTATGGTGTCAGCATGTGGCTGCAGGCAGATCCCTCTCCGGTATTTGTAAAAAAAAATAAAAAACAATGCAATCTCCCAATTTCCCAAAAATAACAACACAGAAACAAAAAGGTAAAAGTAAATGAAATGACTGCAAAAATAAAAATAACATATCAGAAAAATCACATATAAAACACAATTTCAAATTAATTTATAGTCCATTTGACAAATAAAATATATAAATGAATTGGGGCAAAAAAAATGCTTTAGGTAAACTTGCTCGACATGTTTCATATCACTTTTTCCGTTTGCTGGCGTCTTCTGTATTTCTGTCTTTTGAGGGAGGTGATAATGATTTTAGAGATGCTTTTGAATAGTTTGGTGGCTATTTTAATGTTGTTAACCATCTCTATGACCACATCAAAAAAAAAAAAAACAACAAACATTCTAAATCCCTGCTTGGCTTACAAAGAGTAAAGACATATAAATCACCTAGTTGGAACTCCATTATCAAGTGAAAAGTTGTAAAATATTCCTGATAATGAAACAGCTTATTGACACTAATTAAACAATTACAGAAATAGCATTAATCAAGTGTTGGCATTAACACCTGCACAAGCACTCTTATATTGCTAAAGATACTTCAGACGGGGAGTAATGCCAAAATGTTGAAACTAATATTAAATCAGACCTGGCTTTCTAAACTTATTCACTCTTTATATTACTTTTACCTCACGTTTTATTTAAAAATATCACTGAATTAGTAGGCAATAAACCAAGCACTAGGATAACTTCCAGTGTTGGCTTGTTGGCATGGTCCACCCCAGAACATTACCACTGATTCAAGTAAGCAAATCTTCTAGTGCTTAGTTTCACTCATACTTAACTATGATAGATGTTTGACTATGTCTAAGTCAGTTTTGACGAAACGCATCAGGTGGTGATCACGTTTGTATACCTTGTATGCTGCGGCTTCCTTGTTTTTAAGACGATAACAAAGCTTAGATACATTTCTGTATGGAGCACGTTGATTGGGAGTTTTTTTCTAATGCACAGTGAGCTACTGAAATTTTGCTTTGTCTGACAGTTTGCTGCTTGGCTAGATTACGGAGTGGATCTCCGACATTGTTGGATACAGAGTATATATTCATTAACGAGCACATCTGCAGCTGACTATCACAGATGCAAGAGAATAAAACTGCTGCCTCCTGGAAGATGTCCCCGGATTGTGCCAGTTTTTCACTAGAGTCTATGTCGAGACATAAAACTCTGTACTTTGAAAAAAAATGATTCTATACATGTGTTAGCAAATCAGCGAGCACAATCTGTAGGCATCTTTTTATTTCGTAAAGTGATACCATGTCAATTTTGTACTTTCAAAATTTCAAAGAGGACTGTCCTATATACCTATTTTAGTATTTAAGTGGTTAACAGTAATGTATGTGCATAGGATTTTTACTAATGCTTTTGACATAATAGGTCACAAAACAAGGCTTTATTCATGAAAGGGATGTGCATGGAATTCACAAGTGAATTTCAACTTTAAGACCAAAGTTGCAGAGTTGTAAAAATGCAATATCCAATTCAGCTAAATAAGTTTTAAATTCCCTTGTCAATTCCCAGCAATCTGTTCTTTCATGAAAAAAAGCCCATAGTGCCAATTTTCAAGTGCAAGGCCATCATTACCATTATCGCAGTGGAATAGAGGCAGCTGCCCTTGGCAAGGTATTAAACAGGTGAATGTAGTTTCTGTCCTGTGTGTCGAACACCTCTAATTTTGCAGCCGGGCTGATTCAAACAGAAGCTGTCTGGCTGTAACCAGACCTTTAGTAGTTCATGTGCATTGACATCGCGAGTATGACTTCGCATGCAAATGAGAAGCAGCAAATATCCGATTGCAGTCAAATAGGATGTGGGGACCGTGATGCTAAAGTACAGACGAGAGGGACAATTATGATGCTGGAGGGAGAGGGTTTATGAGGTTATGGGAAGGTGGGGTCTAGGTCCTATACTGTCGAGGAAGAGAGGGATGAAGGTCCTTTGATTAGAAGTAGGGCAGTTGAGGTTTCGAAGGTCCTCCATATATTCCTGTGGGCCTTGGTCACATTTGGCAGCTAGTGTGTGCCACTATCCGCGATTGGTCACTAATCTGATTGACTCTAGTAAATAAAAGAATGTGTAACTTTTAGGAATGAAAGGAGAAACAAAAAGAACAAAAACAATGAAAACAAAAAATATTCACCAGAACAAATTTCTAACGTTATTTCT
Organism: Pelodytes ibericus; assembly: GCA_036172795.1. Classification (NCBI taxonomy): domain Eukaryota; kingdom Metazoa; phylum Chordata; class Amphibia; order Anura; family Pelodytidae; genus Pelodytes; species Pelodytes ibericus. The sequence continues at coordinate 198,776,734 of CM069859.1, forward strand.
TGGGAAGGTATCGTGCCACTCATTTGTGAAGACAAACATGCTCTGTAAACTGTCGGTGCAATAGAACCTTGCTGCAAAGTGCCAGTCGATGTTTATGGTATTCTCGCTAATACTGTTGCACCCTTGTCCAAAAAACAATTTCATGGGAGATTTGTTGATTAAGTTCAGGAAGGGGAAGAGATCAATCAACAATACAAAGCGGTAAAACAACGTCCGACGGAAAACTGATCACTGACATTTATCTCTCGCAGTATATTTATGTTTTACTAGGATTGCGTTTTTATTGTAGTTTCTTTATAATTTATCCCTTTCTATCCGCGAGTTCAATTGCGGCCTGTATGTACGGCTGATGCAGGAAGCCAATCATAATTCACAGGCAAACGCAGCACTCCCTGACATCTCATTATTTGTGCAGCAATCATTTCCTGTGGAGATACTTGTTCAATTTGCTACAACTGCTGTGAATTTGGGTCCACTACACAGATAGAACAAATACTTCAAATTGTTTTTTTTTTTTTAAGTCAAATTAACCTGCTTTCTGGGAAAAATAAGAATGCACATGAAGGTCAACAGCCCTTCTTGTTTTTACAGGAATACTATAACTTTGAAAATACCAAACTTCTGTAACTTAACACAGACTTTATATTTTTTACAGCGGATTTCTTTATGTATTTTTATTTTTACATCTAATTGATTGCTACAGTGCCCAATTATCAGGTGTAAGGCAGAGAAGAGCATCTAACAGAAGTCATTCACTTAGAGATAGCAAAAGTGCTACTTTGTCAACAAGATTACACTGGGCATCATGTGGAGTGAGCAAAAAAACCCTTCCATCAAGAAAGCTATCCGATACAGATTTCACTCTGAAACCAAGTGTAATCAATCTGTCATAAACACTGGCAAAATGCCCCATATTGCTTTGGTGCTTAAAAGATATACAACACAATACAAAAGGCAAAAAGGATTTGTTTACGTATTATGTTATGTATCAACGTTTCAGAGAGATTATATACACACAGACACATATCTATATATATATATACACAAATTCTAAAGATCAGCGCACTCACCTCAAAGCAGGTGGGAGAAAAACTCTTAAAGCTATAGGTTTCATTAAAGCTACTTAAAAACACGTGTCTAACAGGTGACATAGACAGATGTTTTTAAGTAGCTTTAATGAAACCTATAGCTTTAAGAGTTTTTCTCCTACTTGCTTTGAGGTGAGTGCGCTGATCTTTTTGTATAAATATTTGGTCTCAGCAGCACCCCGTATAATATATGCTAGTTTAGGTGAGTGCATTCCTTTTGGATTTGTTTGTATAGTAGAGGCTATGACCAGGCCTCTGGTTTAGCACCCCTCCCCATCACAGGTGCTCCATAAGTGGTGCCCTGACCTATAAAATGCAGGAGTGACTCTGTATTATACAATAGGAAGGCCTTCTGGTCCCTGGTAAGTAATACATATAAAGAGATTAAGCCCCATAAGCAACAGTATTTAGTGTTAGGACCCAGCAATATTGGAGTACTTTGACGTAGTGGTGGGCTTAGCATAATATGGCCATATATTGTGACTAAATCTCCAACTTTGTTATCTTAGTAAGACAGGTGTTTTTAAGTAGCTTTATTGTAACCTATAGCTCTAAGAGTTTTTCTCCTACCTGCTTTGAGGTGAGTACGCTGATCTTTGGATTTTGTATAAATATTTGGTCTCAGCAGTATCCCTTATAATATATGCTAGTTTAGGTGAGTGCATTCCTTTTGGATTTGTTTGTGTAATATATATATATATATATATATATATATATATATATATATATATATATATATATATTTATATATCAATCCTTAAATACAGAAGGCAGCTGTATTAAACAATTTCAGGTAAGGTAATATTTATGGTGCTACTTGCCACACACATGATCTCTGGAAAGTCTGGAAATAGTTGGCATTTAGATATTTTGTTCAAACATAAAATGCTGAGGGTATTTTGGTCAGGCACCTTAACCAAACCCTATTTGCTATGCTTTCAGCGCCAGTTATAAAAACACCCTACAGCCAGGGCGTCCAACATGCAGCCTGCCGGCTGAACGGGTGAGGCCCGCAGCGGTAGCCACACCCGAGTCCCGCTTACACTGGCTGCAGTCTGTGCCATTCATTTATGGCTCCGCCCCCTCGCACTCTGACCTTGTTGGAGCACATTTGCGGTGAAGTGGCCCACTGCAGAACAAACTTGGACACCCCTGCCCTACAGAAATTCTAAAAAAAAAGGTTGATAATGAGCACCAAATCATTACGAAGCAGGTGCATGTTGGGTATATTATGATCCTTGAATAGCAAGGAATGTAAGTTTAAATGTCTTATTTGAATATTGCCAACCCATTAAAAAAATGTATTTGTCTTATGAAAAATAAGAATGTGTCTACTTGTCACTGTTATGAAATGGGTCATACCACTGTAATGACTTAATGCTTCCTGTCCAACTGGTGGCCCTCAGAAGTGTTTGTGTGGCTCCTATCCTGGTTGTATCACCTCATAAATGTTATAATGTCTGCCCCGCTCAACCAATGCTTGTGCATGCAATGCAGATCCACTCATTAATGAGTTGCACTGAATTAAAGGAACGGAGATATTTAAATGATTATTTTTGTAGTGAGAGTCTTTGAGGAGCTCTGTGAACAGTTTGTTAGACACACATTAATGTCTCATGGCAGACAATTTTGAAGAAAATCATTGTTCATGCACAACATCAGGCTTACCTCTAACAAGTCCACATTGGAAGAGTCAGGGCTGAGCGCGTCCTCCTCACTTTTTTGCATGCTCGGTAGCCATGGTGCCAGGCTCTTTAGTAGGTATTCTTTCCCTTCCTGAAAAAATACAAGAAAAATAAATAATGCGGGAAAATAAATTATTTTCAACTCTTGCGTTTTCCTAACGGAGTCAGGATATGTGCATCCCTCCCTGTAACACCTGTCTTGACCATAGACGGTAATGGATTGTAACCAATAGGCCCATCTAGTCTGCCCATAAGGAAAGTTCATGGTTTATTTTACCATGATTACAACCTTTCATAGCGGGATAGGCACAGTCACTGTTCAAGAACCCCAGAGTTCTCGGCAAGGTCTGTGAAGCTCCGCTGAACATCCAGTCAATGTCCAATATGAACAAAGTAGGTGCCAAACTGCTTGTATACATCCCAGGTCATTTCCAGAGTCTCTTTGCAGAGCTAGCCTTTACCACTTCCACGTGTCTCCTAGTCCTTCTGTAAAATCATTTTTTCTCATACCCCATTTCCCCTAAATCTCGAACTTTTCATTTTGTTCGGCTTTTAGTTTGAATGTTGTACTAGTGTACAGCTCAGAGGAATAGCTGTGAATGTGCTACACAGCCATACATTGCAACTCGTAGGAGCAGAACAATAAATACAGGTACGAGGCGGAGTGATAGTAAACAGAAACACCTTGCAATGTCCGTATACGGCACGTAATCCACTATAAAGCAATGAAAAATCAATTAACCAGGAGAGGGGCGTTCAGAAGTTCACTGGTTTTAAAGTGTGTCCTGGGGCTGTTACTTGTTACTTACTATTAGCCTATTTATTGGCAGTCATGTTATCTACCTCAGAAAAATAAAAGGTCTGAGCCATCCCTGCCAGTGATTAAACCTGCATGTACATTCTACAGATGTTGCATTAGCTCACGGAAATGAAAACAAACATGTCAGAGATTTACACCCACGGCTCCGTATCTTAGACGCAATGACCCGTGCAACATGGACGGCATCCTTCCTTAACTCTGAATACAGTAGATCAGGCGTGATCATCCATCGTCAGGACATGGCTGCAGGACCAGATGTAGGAATCATTGACATTTACCGAGACCTACCACTTGGCATCAGTAAAATAGAATCCGTTCCTCCTGAACAGAACAGGTTATTTTGCAGTATGTTTTTGTACGAAGCTCAGTAGCTTTCGATTTATATGCAAGTTTGAATAGCTTGTCATTTAGCACTTCTTCATAAAGGAGCAAGACTCAGAAGGGAAGTATAATGACAAATGTGCGCAGCCTGAGAAAGCAGCACTTCTCTATTTAGTAGGAATACAGAGACCGTGCCTTATTAGAGTCATGATCGGTGGATGTGCTACCATATAAGGAAATTAAGAGGAGGCTTGAGGCCCCCCTTAAAGGCTTAAAGAGGGAGTAAAACCCTCCCAAAACTTTTATATATGAAAGGCCATTTCTCCCTGCTTTGGATCATTTTTGAAAGGTGCTCTTGCAAAGTACAGTTAAAAAGAAATATATATATAGTCTTTGACTTGAGAGAAATCATTTCATGTAGCTGCTGCTATATTGAGCCAATCCGATGACTGTCAGCAACTCCTCGTGGCGGGTCTGCGTGTCAATCAGGTAGGTTGGGAGGGACGAAAATATGTGTGAATGGGAATAACTGTGAATGTTGCTGTGAACAGTTAGGATGGATGAGAGTGGAGCAGGAGTGAATGAGAATGCAAACATGAATGTGAATGTTCATATAAAACAACTAGGAAGCATGACACTGTAATACAGGGATGTCAAAAGTATTTTTTTTTTTTTAATGAAGTGGGCCACATAAATCAGAAATCCATATGCGTGTGGGGGTTAAAAAAAAAGGTTTTTATTTACCTTAATGCTTGTTAGATATAAAAAAAAAAGTTTAGTTAACATTAGTACAAAAGCAGTTCCTAACAAGTTTAAATTTATTTTATTTAAATAAAAGTACACATTTACAGGAATAATGAGAATATAGGCAGATGGCAGAATGTGGGCTGCACACTGGATTCCCCTGCTGTAGTAATAGAGAGAAGGCAGTAGTAGGAGGGAGCAGGCAGACAGTGAGACAGACACAAGATGTTGGCACTGTAGCATAAGAAGGATCACAGAAGATGCTGCAGATTTATAGGTAAGTTGGTCGTTCCAGCACATTAGGCTAGGATAAAAGGTAAGAAAGAGGGGAACACCATATTTTTGGAGGATTTTTTTATTTTAAGGCTTTACTCCCTCCTTAAGGAGCACCCACGGTGTCTGATGGTAGACTTATGGAGGGGGAAAGAGATATTACACAAACAACTTGGATTTAAGCGGTTTGTTAGGGGCAGAGTGGTGGAAAGCACAATAAAAACATGACCTTTCTAATCTATAAACTCAATCTGATTTCTACATGTAAACAAATTTAGTGTAATGAAATATGACATCACAAAACTTAATAAAGGTATCTATTTAAATACATATAATACCCAGCTAGGTACAGAAGCCAAAACACTCGCTCCAGCAGACCATTATTACGGAGCTGTACACATGATACATCACAAGATGCCACCAAGCTGCTACATGCTGATTGGTTCCCATATACTAGGCATGGAGAGCAGTGCTGGACAGCTTGCTTACCAGTAAAGTGGTTTACAACAGATAAGCCACTCTTCTAATTTGATATATCAGTGGTAATGCTAATAGACTAGTTCCATTAGTTAGACGGGAATGAATACATCTGTGTGCAGTATTGCATTTTGATTGCTTCAATAATTGCATTAGTAAAGGCATATCTCTGAAATGAATGCTGATAAGATGAGAGCTGTAAAAACAACATGCATTTATTGAGAAAGATGGGATAAGCTCAACACTACCACCTTGTGGTTAAAATGTATCACTGCAAGGAAGTAATTCAAGAATTACAAGAATTAGTGTGGTTTTACCATATCACATTACATTACCACCAATTTAGGTAGCGCTAGATACAGAGCAAAGAAGGGAACTACATACTAAGTTAGACAAACTAGAAAAGACTATTACGTGCGGTAGAGAACCCATATATACCATAATATATTTATACTCTCTTTCTTTCTGCTTTAAGCACAAGTTCTCGGACATATATGAATCTGCAGCTGATATACATATTATTACTGCTAGTGGCACTAATGTCCTCGACCGCAAAATAATTCAATGCTGAGTTGGTCCTGCTGTGAATTACATGGCAAGTCCCGTGGTTGCATTGGCAAGTCATATGGTTACATTGGCAAGTCCCATGGTTACATTGGCAAGTCCCATGGTTACATTGGCAAGTCCCGTGGTTACATTGGCAAGTCCCGTGGTTACATTGGCAAGTCCCGTGGTTACATTGGCAAGTCCCATGGTTACATTGGCAAGTCCCATGGTTACATTGGCAAGTCCCATGGTTACATTGGCAAGTCCCGTGGTTGCATTGGCAAGTCATATGGTTACATTGGCAAGTCCCATGGTTACATTGGCAAGTCCCATGGTTACATTGGCAAGTCCCGTGGTTACATTGGCAAGTCCCGTGGTTGCATTGGCAAGTCATAGGGTTACATTGGCAAGTCCCGTGGTTACATTGGCAAGTCCCGTGGTTACATTGGCAAGTCCCGTGGTTACATTGGCAAGTCCCGTGGTTACATTGGCAAGTCCCGTGGTTACATTGGTAAGTCCCATGGTTACATTGGCAAGTCCCATGGTTACATTGGCAAGTCCCATGGTTACATTGGCAAGTCCCATGGTTACATTGGCAAGTCCCATGGTTACATTGGCAAGTCCCAATATAAATATATATAGATATTTACTAGTAAAACTTTTTTTTTTCCTATAGGGTCATCTTATATTCAGGCCTTTTCTTTCCTCCTAAATTAAGAGCCAGCGTTTGTAGGGTCGTCTTATAATAAAGGTCATCTTATATTCAAGCAAATATACAGTTTGGTACCAGAATAGTCAGTGCAACATCACGAGCGGATAGATTTACCAAAACAATAACGATTACTAAAATGACAAGCGTTATATTTTTTAGAGGTGGTTTCCTGATTAACCACGTAAGTGCCAAAGAGCCGAGCCAAACATTTAGTGAAACGCGTTGCTCAGCAGTACTCAAGCAGTTAAGCATTTATTTACTTTTTTTTCTTCCATTCCTCCAAACATAATGCAAATACCTACAGCTCCAATCGAAATTGTCATAAAAAGTTATAAAGTGTACCAACGCACTATTCCTAGCAGTGAATCTCTGTCAGGCAGGTATGAAATATGTGTAACAATTTATGCTCTGCCCTTGGTGACTGTTTTGTAATAATTTCTGGAGTTACTACATGCACAGCGGACTGATGAGATATTTATTACCAAGAAAGACGGATATGAAGATAGGTCTGGATATCGGATCCCATAGCAATAAAGGATAGGAACATTCCCAGGCTAGTTAGCAATCTGAACCTCTGTACAGTTTCTTTATAGATCAGTGATGCAGATGCCGATCAGAAGGTTTTCGTTTAACTGTTTAACGATCTGACTCAGCTTAAAAATAACTGTGCAATACATACTGTGTGTAATCAGCCGCAAGGTATCACTGACATGAAAGGTATTAGCAGAAGCTGATTGGGAATGAGCCAGACATGCAACACAAAATTACAGGGTAGTCATTTGGATTCAAATTGCAGGTTTCTGATCTATTCTGGAAATCAGGATGTACCCACTGGAAGAGACGGAGGAGCAAGGCTACTTCTTTATTATTCACGAAAACTCCAAATTGTTGCAGTATGGTTTAAAAAAACAGTTATGTTTAATTGCATCAAGTGTAGGCAGTTTAAAAAGAAATGCTTTATTTAAGGAATAGGGGGGGGGGGGCACTTTACTGAGCCCTTTCTTGCATATTTGGTCAGATTTTACTTCATCTAACACAAGATTCTGTCAATAACATGTCTGACCCCCAGATAAAACCATACAGAGCCAAGAGGGCTCAATAAGGTTTATTTGTATTCTTCCATTGTAACATTTCTATTTAAAATGTCTACACTTTTTTTTCCGACTGTCATTCTTTAATAGATTTATATCATATTATACAGGATCATCTTTCTGTTCAATTGTTATATCACTTTCCCATATTTTATGCCTATTTCTTTGTCTCTAAATCCCTCAGAAACACAAAACCAAACGAGCTTGTTTCTTTTGTATACTTCCTTACAGATTTTGTATACACAACCTAATAATCACATCATCTCCTGGAATTCTTATGCAAATGTGAATACCAAATAGAAGCATGGCCTATTACATATTATTAATGCTTTATTTAGAAATCCTTGAAGAGGAAGGCAGCTATAACCACACATAAATAAATATGATTTGGATTATGAAGCAAGGATAAAGAATAGTGTTATGAATACATACTTAATCAAAGCTTAATTGAGTACGTACACAATAGGAATGGCCAATATAGGACAGCATGCATCTCAAGCAAGAAGTACTGTCTTCTGGGTTATCTCTGCTCCATCAACACCTTTAGTACAAAATGTTACAGACTCTCTACTGACAACTACAACTTAAAGGACAACTGTTGCCAAAAAAATCAAGTTCTGTTTAATTCAAATATTGGTTCAAGTGTAGACATTTGAAATATAAATGCTTTAAATAAAGCACCTCTCTTTACTTATACAGCACTGTCAGATGGCAGACCTGTTGTTTAGAATCTTCGGTCAGATAATGAAGATCTTAACCATCTGACCCAAGATGTCTGTGTCCTGATACAACTACACAAGAAAGAGCGCTCAGAAAGGTACTTTATTTATATTATTTCATTAAAGTATTACTATTTTAAATGCCTACTCTTGATGCAATCTTTCAATTAAACACAACGTCTTATTTTGCCAACAGTTGTCCTTTAAAAGAACTGTCTACTAGCATGGGAACCGTAAACTAACATTTTAAATACCGTATTTGCTCGAATATAAGTCGAGGTTTTTGTGAAGAAGCCGGGTACTTCCGCTTTCGTCACAGAAGTCCCGGCGAGCGTGCCGGGCGGCAGCAGGGGAGTCTGCCCTCGTCGTGCAGACATCCTCTGCTGCCCCACTAGCCACCAGGGAGAATCGGGCAGCTGAGGGATGTCTGCACGATACGTGCAGATATCCTCCATGCTGCCCGACACGGCAGTCTACTATGACGGACCAGATGTCTGTCATAATAGACTGCCGTGTCGGGCAGCATGGAGGATGTTTGCACGTATCATGGAGACATCCCCCGGCTGCCCCCACTAGCCACCAGGGATCGAGGTAAGGGGGAGGGGGGACGGAGGACACAGACAGACAACGGGAGGGGGGGATAGAGAGAGACAAAGGGAGGGGGATGGGGGGAGGACACAGACAAGGGGGGGGAGACAGACAAGGGGAGGGATGGGGACAGAGAGAGACAAAGGGGGGGGGAGACACAGACAAGGGGAGAGAGGGGGACAGAGAGAAAAGGGGAGGGGGGATAGATAGAGACAAGAGAGAAGTTTTGGGGGGAGAGAGAGACAACGTTGGGGGGGAAAGAGACAGCTGGCAAATAAAAACAAGAAATGCATTTGTATAATATAAAGTTTTTATTAAATATTAAAAATCAATTTACATATATACAAGTTAAACTTTTTTCCTATAGGGTAGTCTTATAATCAGGCTTTTATTTTTTTCCTAAAGGAATGTACAAATTTGGGGGGGGTCGTCTTATAATCAGGGTCGTCTTATAATCGAGCAAATACGGTACTTACACTTAGGCTACATTTTAGTCTAACATCCCGAGGCATGAGAGTAATGGAAGCAAATTACTCATGGGGTATTGAATTTTAAACATTTTGGTAGCAGCATTTTTTGCCTGCAGTATTATATATGGCTAGACTAGACTAGACATTTCAATGATGCTGTGTATATTTTGTAATAGAGGTCTATTTTTAAGGGACAGTCTAGTCACCCTTTTAACTTTGATGCAACTTGTAGGCAGCACAGGGTAGACTAGACTGTCACTTTCCGTTTTTGTTGTTGTTCTCTGTAAAAAAGAGATTATACTTACCTTTGAAAGAGTGGCCACTAGTGGCCGTGGCATCGGTGCAGCCGTATGCCCTAGCGCAAGCACAGTTGCTGCTTCTCCCATCAAGCACAGGGCTGTCGGTAGGATTTCCCAGCATCCCCCAGGTCACCTCTAATCTCCTTCTCTCAGACGTTCATGCACGAGCGTCTCCATGGTACCAGGCACACTGAGCAGGTAGCTCAGTGTGCTCTGTATACACTCTGCTTCCTGCTTGCCATATCAGCAGAGTGAGTGGGAGGAGGGGGGGTGATCACAGAGGAACAGCGGTGCCTGGTATTCAGAGCAAGGGGGTGCTTGGGAGATCTCAGTGACAGGAAGCATGCTCAGTATTCATCCCCATTCAATTGAATGGGAATGGATCTGATTGGCTGAAGCAGAGAAAGAAAGAGAAAACCCGTCAGACTTTTGAATGAGGAGGTGGGAGTTCCTGATTGCTTCAAAAGCCTCAAGATCTGCTAACTGCTTTTAAATGTAAGTTTATCAGTTTTTAATTTATGGAAATGACAAAATATGCATATTAAAGCACTATTTCAGTACTTTAATATGCATTAACATTTGGAAAATGCTTTTTGGGCACTAGACAGTCCCTTTAAATGAGCATTCAGAATACACACACATATTCAGTGTATGTGCCAAATTTAGGATTGTTTTGAATTGCCCGGCAAGTTGAAAACCTAAATCATTATTCTAACAGACTGACGAAATTAAGACACCCATTAAATTAGCAATACATTGAAAAGGGTATCATTTCGGCATAACACAACTTCCTAGTTTCCACACTGATCTCTACACAGAATTCATTTAGTTAATCAATGGAGGGGATGTGAACAAAATTCATTACCTGGATCTGTTCCATGCTGAAGAGATAACTTGCCATCAACTGCAGAGCTTCAGAACTGGTTGGTTCATATTGCAAAGCTTTTTGAATGGCCTCTTTACATCCATCACCAGCACCCTCCACCATGCTGTGAGCAAAAAAGAAGATCCCTGTTAGTAAGAGGCAAGTATTTACAAGGATCTTGTCTCCTCCAAATAATAACATTCCAGAGATCAGGCATGAAAGTATCTCTGTTAAAGGGACTCTGTCACTTAAACATGGTTTATACTGCGAATGTAAAAACATTGTATTAGCAAAACTGCAAGCAAATATAGAAACTAAGAGAAAAATAGGATTTTAAAGTATGTTCTTATAGTATTTCTTTTTAAAAATAAAAGTTTAATATACATTGTTTTTTCTTTTCTGGTATGTCCCTTTAATTGAACCATTACCTTTGGGTAACTAACGAAAAAGTTACACCGACGCCATACACATTCTTCTACCTGATATAACTTAGAACGTTGGTTGAGCAGGATGTGTACAAGTTATTTAAATCTAGAGCACAGCTGTTGAGCAAATTAATCTTATAAAGCGACTGCCGGCAGACTGAGCAGTACAATGGTTAATCATATTTGTTTTAATTCCACAAATAACAGGGAAACAGAAATTGCATTTAGGGAAATCATTGCCAAGTGAAGTTAAGTTGAAAAATGAAGTAATTTAAGTTCTCCAAAAAAAATAAAAATTCAATATACAGACCAAATAAGAGCAACATCAGCACCATATGTGTACAAAAGTGCAATATATATATATATATATATATATATATATATATATATATACACACACACACACACACACACTACATCTTAATGTATGTGTATTATGTTTAATCAAGTGCAGTACTTTAGCAAATATAAGCGTTGATTTTATATACTCAAGGAGCTGACCTTACATAGTGTGAATCATTGATGTCTAAGTGGTGACTGCAGGCCAGATCTGGCCCTCAGGAGATTTTGTATAGCCTCTGTTTACATTACCTCATGAAATGAATATTCTCCGGCCCACCAAGTCAAATCTTCTGAATAATATGCCGCCCTTCACATTACGAACGTGGACAACATAGGTATCGACCATTATTGTAAAACGTTTTAGTGCGCAGGGATCAGGAGCTTAGGCTGGAAGGAGCAGACATTCTTAGCTTCATGAGGTTCTACAACAGAGCCTATGGTTTGGGGCCAGAATGGAGGCCACAAAAAAATATTTGTGGGCCTTATCTAGAACACAGGCCGCTACTACTACACAAGGTTTAAAAATAAGAACGTCTATTTTATTCAGCCTGAACATACTTTTTTATTCCCAAATTTTAGAAGTCTTTACTTTTTTTTTTTTTTTTTTTTTTACTTATAACTTTTAATAATAATAAAAAAACAGTAGAAATGATTTTTTTAAATTCATATAAAAGAAAGAAACACCAAACTGCAGAAGAGACAACATCAAAGAGCTGCAAATCACTGTGGATTTTTTCCCCCTTTTATCCTTATATCTTCAGTACCTTGGAAGAGGTCTTGAGTTTTTATCACGGAGGTGGGTTTAAAGTTTGCTTCACAAGATACAAATCAAAAGACGCCAATCAATTTGCGAAATGATTCAAAACCAGAGGAATTTAGGTGTTACAGGGGGTAGCAATTCACAGGGCAGGGGGAGAGAGGAGGACAATGTGTAAATTACCAAAGATCAGTAAGATAAATCTCTGCGACAGAGCAAAAGGCTGTTGAGATATCCTTTGTAGTCACTTCCATTTCATCAGTGCAGCTGGCTGCCCCCAACTGTAAAGAAATAATAAAGAGAGAGATTCATTTCTTCATCGCTGCCAAAGATTATAGCTTTTCATTTATCAGCATCCGTGCCAACCAGGCAGGTTACTATTTAAAGGGACACTACACTCAATTTATTTACATTATTTTCTGATTATCCTCTTAATGTGCTATATATATATATATATATATATATATATATATATATATATATATATATACACACACACACACACACACATTCAAGAAAAGTGCACTCAGCACAAAGTGAATTCAGACTCTGCCTGGGTGTTGTGCGACTTCACATACACAAATCCAAAAAAGGCACGCACTCACGGGGCTTGGTTAAGCGAAGGTTTGTCAAAATTTCATAAATAGATGTATTTTGACATAATCATATATATATATATATATATATATAAGTCCAAAAACAAATGAAAAACATGCACTCATAGGATTTTAGAAAAGTAGAAAAAACCTCTATCATATACATATACACATATACATACACACACACACATAGATTTCATGCAAAACTATATTTAAAAAAGAAAACAAACAAAGAAAACTTGCAAATAATACATTTTCTGAATTTTACTCCATTGTCCCTGTCTTTGAGGTACACTTGCTATATAGGGTTTTGACCTTGTAAATACTTTCGAAAACAACCCAAACACAGTGCAGCCCCCCTCTTTAGGTATAATCCCCATTCATCCCCAGACATGTGCTTGGCAAATCGATGAGAAGCTGTTGGGAGGATCCTGCTCCGCAGAGAAGCTGCAAAATGTTGCATTAAAAAAGGTCTTCTCCCTAGTCTGGTTTTAATGCTGGTCATTTCCCCTGTTGAAATTAATGGAGCAAATATTGTTCAGGCCCATTGGGAATGTGACACTGTATCCCCTCCAGGGAAAGGAATGGGGATTTCCATTCAAATAGATACTTAAAGTCCCTTTTCTACCTATTTGGGTTTTTGGGTGGCTGGGACTTACGTTTGCTGCAGGAGATAATTGCGGCAGGGCAATTTCAGTAACAATTGACTGACATGGACAAAAAGGGACATCTGGAAGATGTATTACAGAGAATTTCTGGGTATTAATGCGATAGACGGGCCGATGTAGAATAGCAAATGCAAACTCAGCATTGCGAGATTAACAAACTACAAAAAATGTCTGGTTTGTATTGTATTCTTTAAATGTTTTATTAAATGGCTTGCTGCATGCACTGACGTAACCTGGGATAATCTGCTCTGTGGAACATTTTAACAGAGTGGGGGAAAAAAAAAGATAAATTATAAACTAGGTAATATATGTGATAAGGGATTTACCACTTGTGGTTGATGTTGATAAGCAGTGATCATCACTTCTAATCCCTTATTGAAGTACTGTAATGCTTCCTCTTTGCAATGGATCTGGCCAAGATACATATATTTGGCATGTCCTTTGTCAGGGCTAAGCTCTACAGCTTTTAAGAAAACGTATTCTGAGGTTAAAGAATTTACACAAAACGCACAGCGCTTATCCACAGTTAGTCACAGCTTTAAACAGATAAAATGAGATGATTCAAAACAGGACCTATCATTTTCTGGATTCCTTAAAATGGATCTGCAAATTCCCCAAATGTCAGTGCCTATACAATGGGGTTTACATGTTAATAAACAGCAGTACATATGCACTCTAGTAGCAGTAGCTATTTGTCACATTATTTCCATGATTATTCTTTCCAATCAGGTAATTTCTCCCCTTTGCTGGAAGCAGACTGGTTATGGTACCATTCAAGGGAGGGATGAAGAAATTAGAACAGGGGAATTATGCGTTGTGTAGGTTTTATTCCTCTAACTTTGTCTTTGCAGATTAAAACAGTAATTAACTGTCATCAAAATATGAAGTTACATTTAAATGAAAGATTGCATCAAGCGTAAACATTTTAAAAATAAATGATTTAATGGAAGAATATAAATAAAGTAATAGCACTCTTTGCACTGTATAGCTCTACCAGGTGGCAGACATCTTGGGTCAGATGAAAGAATAAGATCTGACCCATCTTACCAAAGATTCTAAACAACATGGCTGCCAACTGAGTTATACAGAGCAAAGAGGGGTCAATAAGATACTAACCATTTCTGTTTACAAAGCCTATACAATGCTTAAAACCACGTCCCCCTTGTGTTGCAGGAAGTGTGGACGATAAGGCTCAGTGTTGCATATAAGGTGGGAATGTCCATTAGCAATGCGCAATATTGGGATAATAATAAATTAAATATAAATTTAGACCAGAAATTGCATTACTAAATATGATAAGATATATCAACAAATGTAAGTAGACTATTTGGCCATATTATATTGGTGGGGAAAAAATATATAGCAAAGAGAGGGAAACAACTAACTCTATCAAAAGGAGAAGAATTAATGGCAAAAAATAAAATAAATATCATGAACAAATGCATTATTCAGTAACTAATACAATGAGTCCACTCCTGGAAGCTGGAGAGGGGGTTGTGTTTATGCTGTTATTATTTGGAAATTGTCAAAATGGGATGTGGAGGAAGGTAAATCCTTCACGTTCAAAATGGAAAGATGAGATCTGTTTAGATGTTTATTTGCAACTGTATGTTTGATTATGTGCATTTTTAATATGGAATTTGAACACATTTATGCTTTAAAAAAACTATGCAAATAATAAATGGGAAAAAGCATATACTTGATGCAATATTTTAATTACACATTACTTGATATTTTGACGACAGTTGTCCTATAAGAAAAAAAAAAACCTACAGGTTGAGTCACCTCAGCTGTCTTTCTTCTGAGGTAAATAATATGAGATTAATTAAACTGGGCAATAATATCATCTCTGGACGTACTCTCTCATTATATCCTTCATGGTTAAACACCATGTTTATTCTT
This sequence comes from Pelodytes ibericus, assembly GCA_036172795.1. NCBI lineage: Eukaryota > Metazoa > Chordata > Amphibia > Anura > Pelodytidae > Pelodytes > Pelodytes ibericus. The sequence continues at coordinate 198,792,125 of CM069859.1, forward strand.
TATATGCATCTTATTATATATGAGTTTTCTTACATGGAAATCATCAAAATAGGACTTTTCTTGAGTTGAAAGTCACACTTTGTATAATGAGCCTTTCACTTCAAAGAATAGTTAACCATACTTTCTGTTTCATATATAAATGTTCAAATCTAGATTACCCATTGCTCTCAGCATACATTTTACTGCTTGAAAGAATGCTCTATACTTTCTGGCCTTGCCAATTTCCAGATCTCAGAGATGGCCACGCATGGAGTTTCATACTAAAACAAACAAAATCCATTGCTCATGCTGGTATGCCCACTGGCCTGGGCCTACTAAATGAGTGGTTTCATTAACACCAAATATGTAAGGGTTTTTGCCGTCTTCATGTGAGAAATACTACACAGAACAGGAAAAATTGACTGCAATAAATCAGATACAGAGAAATTCCCAGGCAGCTCTATCGGAAGGAACACAAAGTGGGACACTTTTAATTTGTAGTAAAATCGAGATACTATTAAAGGAGCCCCTGTAATGTTGAAAGGTGCTTAACCCTTTTTGTATTTGCATGTTCAGGTGAGTGCTATACTGTTTGATTTTATTTTCCAAGACCATACTTCTAAACAGGCACAATACCCATTACAGGCATTACACTAGCAGTGCAACGCCACTCCAAAATACTACAAATAACGTGTTACAAAGTTACTGTTGTTTCTATAGCAACAGTCCTGCCTATCTCTCCAAACCCTCCTTATTGGATGCCACTGAATTTCAAGGCCCCTGGTGAAATTAATTTCAATGTAAAACTACAGGAGGACAGTCAATTCTTTTAAATTTAAAATAAGTGTCATATATTAAACATGTACAGCATACAGGAAGCAAGCTAGATGGAACTGTCCCTTTAATATAGTGTTTGATTGTGCAAAACACACCCACAATATAGTGTCCTACAAAATACCCTAGAACTTTGTAGATTAAACCGACTGAATATGGCGGTGCTTTATGAAATACAGGAGTAATATATTTAATTGAAAATTATACAAATTGCAGTAAATTCACCAACAACAACAAAACTTAAAATGCAAATATAATTAAAATTAACCAAAACATTGCAATTTTGGGGTGCCTTCTGAAATACTGGTGTACTAGTCAAGGGCTACGTTAAAAGCTTTAAGAAATATTTTCAGACAGGTAAAGCACTACTCGTTGGAGATTGAGACTATCCATAACGATTTGTCAGAACCGGATCCTGTTTTATCCTGTGTTCCAGACTTTGCTTGCTTGCGGATGTTCCTGATCTTAAGTGTAAGATATTATTTGCATTTTTTATTAAATTGAGTTAACATCTACTGATATCTTTTTATCCTTGGAGGTTAAAAGAACAGCAACCCAGGAGATGGAACCTTCAATTTTGTATACAGTTTGTCCTAACAATATGGACTATATGTGAGTGCTATATGTCTTACATCCTGTACTTTTGCACAGTCCAAATAGATTTATCTGCTACACTGGTCACTTTTAAAGCATTTTAGCGCACTGTCACTTTGTGTAAATTGTTTAGGTAAAGGATATTTGTTTGGCCTTCTCCACATTGTCCAGCTCCATACAGATGTTGCCCATCATATCCAATATGACTAAGTTGGTTGGATCGATGTCCAAGGCTCTCTGACAGAACAGCTGTGCCATATCATAACTGAAATTATCCACACACTCTTCAGTCTGAAAAAGAAATAGGAGATCAATTAAAATATCTATAATATACATCAATTTACAAAGTGTGGGTATCATCAAGATGCAAATGGACGGTTACCCAGAATCATGTAAGTTCCTGCTATATTATGGGACTGAGAGTTTCAGCGTTACACAGCAGTCCATACTAATTCCTGGGTCAGCAATAGCTTCTAGAAGCAGGACAACTGTAGAAAAAAATAAACTTGTGTTTTATATAAAAGTTTGCATTAAATGTAGATGTTTTATACAGAAATGCATTCATGAAAGAATACAAATAATATACCTTATTGAGCCCCTATAGCTCTAACAAGGGGCAACCAGGTTGTTTAGATTTTGGGTCAGATGGGAGTGGAATGTATATCTGACCCAAGATTCTTAACAATATGTCTGCTCCCTACTAAAGCTATATGGAGCAATAGAGCTCAATAAGGTACTTTATTTGTAGTCTTTGCTGAAATTATTTCTATTTAAAGCATCTACATTTGATGCAATCTTTCAATGAAACATCAGTATTATTTTGCTACAGTTGCCCTTTTTAGTCGTTGAGGAAGCAGTGACGGTTCATCCCGTCATACTTTTTTGGGGGTTTTTTCATTAGGGACGCGGTGACAACATGGGACTCTTGTCATCTCCGTCACTGTTGTTGGCTACCTAAATTCCAGCAACATCCATTCTGCGGATTTCCACATAACAAAAGCCAATGTTTTCTAACATTATAATTTAGCTCAGCCTCTCTCTTACTCACATTCTGTTTGTGAGCCGAGCGAGACAGAGACAGTGTTACTGTATCCTGATATGAAGAATAAAGAGATTTAACCCTTTCCTCTCTACTGTGCACTGTAGTGCTGGTACTGAAGGGGTCAATTCCGGGGGTGGATTTTTGGTTTAAAATGTATATATTTTTTATTTGTGTGTGTTATATATATATATATCCCCAAAGGAAAGCATGTGAATACTATGCCTGTATGAGTAAGTAAAATATCGACCTTTTTTGCATAAGTCCCGTGCTTTCCTTTGGATTTTTGTGTACTTTAGCTGCACAGAACCGGGCCATTGATCGTTACCATTGCCTATAGCTGAGTGCATCATATTTTGGCTTTATATATATATATATATATATATATATATATATATATATATATATATAAATCAGATTCATCATACTGCTGCCCTGACTACCCATCTCAGCCGACCTTTGTATTGGGGATGACTTCAAACAATACCATACAGCTTTATAAATATTGGTCGATTCTGAAAAAAAGGGATACAGGGAACTAATATTTTTTTTAGACAAATCTTTCCTGAGACTTTTATTTCCTTTTAATTTACCGTATTTTCCAGCGTATAAGACGACTGGGCATATAAGACGACCCCCAACTTTTCCAGTTAAAATTTAGAGTTTGGGATATACTCGCCGTATTAGACTACCCCTCTTCCAACGAGCATTTTCTCCTACTGTGACACACTTACACACACACCCTTACACAGAAAGTGACACACTTACACACACACCCTTACACAGAAAGTGACACACTTACACACACACAGTGACACCAATAGACACATAACCTGAGACACACTATTTTGCCCATCAATATGCCAGTATTTTGCCACTCAATATGCCTTTATTGTGCAATTTAATATGCCAATATTTTGCCCCTCCAATATGCCAGGATTTTCCCCTCAATATGCCATGATTTTGCCCCTCTCCTACCCCCTTCCCAGTACTTACCTCGTTGCTGCTCTGCAGGTGCGCGCGGCTGTGAGGGAAGCGTTGTGCGCTCCCCTCCTGCCATGTGGCTTCAATAAAGTTTGTTTTAAAAAAAAGTTTAAACAAACTTTATTGAAGTTGCGCGGCTGGAGGGGAGCACACAACGCTTCCCTCACAGCCGCGCGCACCTGCAGAGCAGCAACAAGGTAAGTAAAAAGATTACACCCGGCGTATAAGACGACCCCCGACTTTTGGGAGGATTTTCCTGGGTTAAAAAGTAGTCTTATACGCCAGAAAATACAGTATCTACTTTTCAAAAACAAAAATTTGATCCAAGTGGTTCGCCACAAAATTGTCCCAAAGGATACATAGGACTTGGAAATCAGTTTAGTCACAAATGTGACCCTGTTCATGCAAAATAAACATGGCCGATCTATGCATGAGGAGAATGGCTGTACTCATGGGGCCTTGCTGAATTAATATTAGAGTGATTTTGTGCAGTAACATCCAACTACATCCCAAAAATCACAACTGAACCTCAGATACCGCATGTAAAAAATACCTCTAATTGTCTATTTCAAAACACATATACTTTGATGGGTAAATTCAGTTAGTGGGCTGAGAAAATGATATGTGCTCAGTAAAGGAATCAGTTACAATTCCAAGTTTGAAAACTGTGGCCCCCAAACAAACCAACATATATTATATATTTTTTTAAAACACAAGTGGCCCTTTAATCCAATAGTAAATATTTTTTTCTTACATCGGTCACACTGTAGATTTGTGTGTCTATATTGATTATCCTTAGTACAGCAGTATATTGTGACAAGAGATGATATCTTTGAGAAAACTCAACAACAAATCACATGGTCTCATTCCAGGCCTGTGCACACAAAGAGAAATGTATCCTTGGAGTGCAGCTTATATGCCGAGCAGAGATATTCAAGGGAAAACCTGGCACATACTACAAACTAATGTCGCGGTGAGATTATAGCTATGCTCAAATAAATCACTGATGTAAAATGTACCCCATATTCACTCCAAATATACAACTTCACTACAGATGAATAATATTACCACCTAAACACAATAATATAAACCAACTTTCGGTACAAATACATAACTTATAACTTACATTTATTTACATGTAAAATTGGGTTGAGGGTAAAGTTAAATGTGGCAGAACTATCTTGATATAGTCATAAATTAGTAATCATCTGTTCTAAAACAGGGCCATCCAATGGAGCCCATCTGACAGCAAGGTGCGACCCAAATCACTGAACTACTCATATTTACACTATTCTGATAAATCTGTAATGGTTTCAATAAAGTTGATTTCAACTGTTTCTAGACTGCTTTTGTATTGCTGCTAAATTACCAAACATTGTTCTGTCAGTAACAAGCCACTTTCCCCTAACTCTGTAAACTAATTCATTTAATATGGCCCAGAACAGATATGCATTTCTGATCATGTGACCCACTTCATAAATTTATTGGGGGACAACACTGTTGTAAAACAAATTATAATTTCTTACGATCTGATCAAACACAGTTTAGCAATAACCAGATCTGCTTGATATAAAAATACATTTTTATTTTGAAATTTTCTTACAATATAATAGTCTGTATCAATTTATTGTTTATTCAGTTTTGTTTAACATCTGATAGTTATACCAGTATTAAAGTGACAGTCTAGTCCCAAAACTCATTTTGGTGCATGTTGAAGACTACAGCTTGTATAGTGCACACATGACCTCCAGCGGTTGAAGCAGTGAGCAGGAGGAGGAGTCTGTGCTAACTGGCAGTGTTGTGTCCCTTGTGCCATGTGTTCCCCAGAGATAAGGGTAATAAAGACAGCCCAGGTACGTGTGGGCTCCTCCCCTCCTCTAACCTATCACCCCAATCACCCTCCAGCTCATCCCCTCCTCTAACCTATCACCCCACTCACCCTCCAGCTCATCCCCTCCTCTAACCTATCACCCCACTCACCCTCCAGCTCATCCCCTCCTCTAACCTATCACCCCACTCACCCTCCAGCTCATCCCCTCCTCTAACCTATCACCCCACTCACCCTCCAGCTCCTCCCCTCATCTAACCTATCAGCCCACTCACCCTCCAGCTCCTCCCCTCATCTAACCTATCAGCCCACTCACCCTCCAGCTCCTCCCCTCATCTAACCTATCAGCCCACTCACCCTCCAGCTCCTCCCCTCCTCTAACCTATCACCCCACTCACCCTCCAGCTCCTCCCCTCCTCTAACCTATCACCCCACTCACCCTCCAGCTCATCCCCTCCATCTCATCCCATCCTCCAGCTTATCACCCCTCTCACTCTCCTGTGCATCCCCTCCTCCAGCTTATCACCCATCACACACTCCATCTCGTCCCCTGGACAAAAAAAGGCAAACCTGGATGTATACTACCTAAAGTTCATAAAGTATTATAGGGTCAGGGTAAATCGCGATGTCAACTTGGATAGAGTTGAGCAAGAATGTCCTCAGGTGTGGCCACCTTGGTTTTCTGATCAAGATGGTCTAGTAATGAGCTAGATAACTTTATAAATAAGTTATTGTTTGTTTTTAGGAGCCAAAACCATATGCATGCATGGAGATCAGTATCCCAAACATTTAGATGCCAGTTGCAGAAACGAGGAGTCATTGGTAGAGTGGAGTTTGACAGCATTAGCTATACCTTGTCTAGTAGCTGTTCAACGGTATATTTTTCAGCTGTTTTATTCTTTGCCTTGTTTTGCATCTTGATTTTCATCCTATCTTGTGCTGACAAACCAGATAGATCATGTCCTAAAATGCATAAAAGACAAATGATTAAAATGCATGTGTTACATTACGGAACAAACACAATGCAAATCATTTTAGTTAAATCCTGGATATTAGACTTTTTTCCCCAATTTAAATTATAATGGTTGGCAAAAAAATGTATGTTGATTGAAAGATTGCATCAGATATATGCATTTTAGATAGATAAGCTTTAACAAGAAAATAAAAGTATCTTATTGAGCACTCTTTGCTTGTATAGCTCTATCAGTGGGCAGATATCTTAGGTCAAATTCAAAATAACATGTCAGACTCCTATTACCATTTAAAATGTCTACACTTGAAGCAATATGTCAATTAAACATAACTATGTTTTGCCCACAGTGGTCCTTTCAAGATAGATGCAAACAGTCCTGAACTTGCCAGGACAAGCCCACGTTTTGGGTTCATGTCAAATTTGAGACTATATCAAGACATACCTACACCTGAAGAAAGCTCCAGCCACCCAGTATCTGTGCTAGTTAGGCTGGAGCACAATCGTGAGACCGGATTCCAAGCTGATTATGCTTTTTCTTATGGACCGAAACAATACATCCAAGCAAGAACCGTAGTGCGGACTGCACAAAAGTTCTATTTCACAGAAATTCATTGTTAAAATCTAATTTGCTTTTCAACAAATTATGCCCTAGTGTTAGGCTCTACCATTCCCACAATTTTATTGTGTTATTTGTGCACAAACAGAATTCCGTATAGGTGCACTTCAATAAAAATAAAATAAAAAATATTAGTCCCCCACCACTTGGTGTATACTGTAGTGTCAGGGAGGATCTCTCCCAACGTGCAATACAACCTTAAATAAGCCAGATGCTGTACAAAAACACAATTGTGTAGTACTAAACTCCAGTATGCCCCATGCTGTTCCCCTATGCACCCACATTGGGAACATGTAAAATCCACCTTGAGTGCAATGCAGGGTTAAGCTGGATGGTCCAAAGTCTCCTTGTGGGTGCAATGTAGGAAAATCCTCAGAAAAGAAATCATACATGTATTTAACAGAAAATGTGTTATATTTTAATGTATAAAATATCTTGCATGTTGGTCAGTAGTGATGAATGTAGTCTCGGAGGTATGTTCTTAATCCATACATAGCATCAAATTAAGAACAGAATAAAAATGGTATTGCAGTGTGCATCAATTCTGTTATTATTAAAGTCTAATTGAAATTCTTGAAGGTTATGCTCTGCGCCTTTCCATCAACGAACATGTCATCTATGTATCTTCTGTATAGTACCAGGTTCACACCCCAGCCATGCCCTTCCCAGACCGAACGATCTTCCCAGTCTGCCATAAACATTTTGGCATAGCTAGGAGCGAACCTGGTCCCCATTGTTGTTCCTCTCTGTTGTAGAAAACAAATTGTCATGGAACCAGTTGGTTAGTATTATCTCCACACCTTCTATTATGAACTGTTGCCTTTCTTCTCTAACACTCTTAGCCCGGCATCCATGTTCGTGAGCTATGATGGTGTACAGTGAGGTGACATCTCTTGTTACCAGATAATAATCTGGCTTCTAACAATTTAATAATACTCATTGTGTCTTTCAGATATGCTTTGGTAGTTTGGACAATATCTTTTATAAAAAGTCTACAATAGCAATATTGTACAATACAAGCTAAGTTTTATCATATCAGAGCCTTCATATGCATTTCCTTTTCATTTTAGTTTGTACAATAGGTTACAATACTATGCAGCATCACCCTAATTCAGTGTTGGGGTCACTCCTTTGTCCTTATGTACTATTGTATTATTAATGTTGTTTCTTTAGCCACTTTTTGTCTAGCTTGTGAAGAACAGTTATGCGCAATCATGCAACCCTGACTTCTTTTTTTTTTCAGTGGAAGTGGCTGTAGAAGTGGCTAGGGGCAAGACATTTTAAGTGACTTCATTGCCAATATAGAGCTACCTATTTATTTTTCAAACGTCATTTAGACTAGAATAATGCATCTTGTTTACATAAACAAACATTTACTGCATTTAAAAAACAACAACTCTATGTTTTATCAGTGAGGTATTTACCGCAAGGCATCCTAGGCGGCTGCATAGGGCGGCAGTGCCCCCCAACAGTGAGAAAAAAAACCCAAGAAAAAAACGCACGGGCAGCCTGACGGCGACAATCGGGCTGCCTGTGCGTTTTTTTTCTTTGGGGGCGGAGTGATGAAAGGTCACTGGACCTGGCGCTATGACGTCAGATGAACACTCACAGCGGGGAGCCGAACAGGCATAATGGTAGGACACCATGCTGCCTGCCACTAGCCACCAGGGGTCAGGGCATGTAATGGAGGTAATGGTGGCATGCAATGGTGGTATGCAATGGGGGTGATGGAGGCATGTTATGAGGTCATGTAATAGGGTGATGTGGGTTATGGGTCACGTTGTGTGTGTGCAGCGTGGGTAGGGGGGTGCCTGAATTTTGTCTGCCTAGGGCAGCACAAAACCAAGATACAACAGTGTTTTTTTCCTTTGGAGCACTGATACATCATGCACATCTAAAATGGTGAAATCCTCGAAAACAGGCACAAAATAGGGACACTTGGGAGGCATGCTCTGGCAGACAGCAAGCTGAGCACTGGGAAGTGTAGTCCACAACATCTGGAGTTTGGCCATCAGTTACTGATCCACAATAATAAATATCACTCTGTATTAAACCTTCAATGACATGCACATCATGTTGTTTCCACTTGGTTTAAAACCGGAACAAAAACGTGCCACACAAAATACAAGGGAAACAAGGAATTATCCCTACATATTAGGAAAATTAGCACATGGGTTAGTACTAGCAGCTCTGCCATCACAACGACATGCGACAGGGAAAAGTAAGTTAATTACTGCACAGGGAAATAAACTCACCTTCAGACCCCCCTCTCTGCTTCCTCTTGGCTTTGTTACTCTTTTTGCCTTTAGCTTGCCCTCCCATGTTTGTAAAGATTTGTTGTAATCACTAAGAAAGAAGGAGCCTTGCAGCCACTTGCAGCCACTAACTGAGAGATCTGCAGACTTCCTGCAGTACCATGTGCAACAACAACAGCGTGGCTGGCTTTCAGCTGCTACGGTAACCGCGCAGGGACAAACTACCTCAGTCATTCCTGACTTTCGGTTTGCCAGCTGAAGTGATTCTCAGGCACCACTCTTCACAACAGCTGGGATGGAAAAATGTAGTCATGACTTAACTAGTTAATGTGACTTTGTATTTCATACTGCATCGTCTCCACTATATGGGGTATATAGATGAAGACAGTTGTCTTCATAATCTGTTCCCTTGTCAAAATATACGTCAAATACAGTGACTAGAAAACCCTATACATATTGCAGGTACCAATGTAATTATTTCCTTTAATAAATTGTATTCGTTTATGGAATTTTTCGTTTGTGTGGTTTTTTTTTTATATATTTTTATTAACGTGTTGTAACCTATACAAAAATTAAAACAACACTGTATTGTTTTTAGAGTACGAGTCCTACAAACACAAATGCTGGTAAGGTTCATTTGTATCACTTTTTTTGACTTTTGATGGGTTTGCACGCCTAGAAAAAAAAAGTATAAAAGGGAAAGAATAAAGAGAACTACATTTTCCATGACCCTCTGATAGACAACTAGTATGCGGGGTGATCATGGGAGTCGTAGTTCAATGGCAGTCAGATTCGATCAGGCAATCGCCCCTGGTATCCATGGCAATAGGTCCTGCCCCGGTCTACCAGTCAGCTGGCTTCCGTTTCCTGTTCTCCTGTCTCACCTGAGTCAGTGTTACTTGAGGACCGTTTATCTGTAGCTGACTCGCATCAAGGGGGTATGTTGATATGTATGTTATCGGCTAGTCGGTAGAGACTGCAAAGAGCTAAATCTTGTGGAGAGTGGTAACAAGAAGCTTCTTCCATTTGCTTAAACGGATTGTTTACACTGGCTGACTGGGCCCATGTACCGTGAATTAATACATTGGGGGTTTTCAGTGTTTAGTCAGAAAAGTACTGCCCCGTACCCAAAGGTGGCATTATCCCATAAACATCAGGTTGGTATGCCCATTAAAGAGCTAGTCTTTTTACCCATGTTTTTTTATGTGTACGGTTCTTACCTTCTCTAATAGTTCTTGCTGCTGTAGTGTAGCAGATGTATGCACATGTGTTTGTGCATTATACAACATGCATAGTTGCCAATATTGCCCATGTTTCCAGGGACACATATTTGTTCTACATGCTGCAGGAAGACCATGCAAAGTGCAGCCCAGCAGTATGTAGGATGTATATACTCACAGACAAAATCCATTTAATTAATTAGGGTGGAGATCTCATAGAACCTACCATGATTAATTAATTGGATTCTGTCTGTGCGTATATCCATCCTACATACTGCCGGGCTTCACTTTGTATGCTCTTTCTGCAGCATGTGGAACACATATGTGTCCCTGGAAACATGGCTGATGTTGGCAACTATGCAACATTGAGAGTTGGAGGTACTACTGTATTTCCTTTAAGTCACTGATTTGCCTCTCTGGTTTCTTTATGGTATTTTTGTCATAGAAAGGAATTCAGCTCTTGATGATAAAGTGAAAGCACTAAAAACTCCCCAAGGATTCAAATAAAAAAATAAAAACGTACATACAACTGAAAGCCATTGGTTTTAATATATAAAACACAATGATATCTCAATTACATACAAAGTAACTAGATACGTGAAGAAGCTGTGGTCATATACTATAGTCCAGCTGCAGCCTTGTAGCTGTTTCTGCACTACAACCTTAATACTTTGTCATGCCACAAAGCAGGTGGGGTATTAGGGAATTTGTAGTCCAGAAGCAGATGAAAAGCTGCAGTTGGATGCCTAGGTTTTATAGTGTCAATAAAAATATGTAACTCCTTGCATATTCTGTGTGAGATTACCTATTCAGTTGAGCCATAAAAAAAAATCTGTTTTTCTTATTTACCTGTAAGCCCAGGCTAAATTGTTGTAACCTAGTTTTATGGCTATTTAAGTCTCAGATTTCATACTGTAAATAAAAGACAACTCATGGACAAATTTAGATCTCTTTCACTTTTACTAAAATAAAATATAAAATCTCACTACACTCTAATTGTATGGCTTTCAATCTCCAGAGGTTATAAACTGATGTCAATAACTTTTAGAAATCAGACTTTGTATGCTCAGTCTTTCCCTCGTTGACAATACTGGGCTAACCTTTTTAAATGTATTAAGTTAATGCTGTGCACATATGCTGTACAGGGCTACCATCAGAAATTTCATGGTCTGTTACTGAAATAAATTCTGGGCCCCCCCATATCTCCCTCTCACTCCCCTACCCTCCCAAAGATTTGTATTTGTTTATCATGCCAATGATTTAACTACACCCCAGGATATGCCCTATCACCTGTATTGCACATCCAGGATTTGCTGATGGCCCCCAGGACATGCCCCATTACCCACATTGCACATCCAAGACATAATATGTCACAGACAGTTTTTCCATTAATATGCCAAAGTTTGCTCATGAATATGCCACTCTTTGCCCATTAGTATGCCACTGATAATGTGTCCATTAATATGCTACTGATAATGTGTCCATTAATATGCTACTGATAATGTGTCCATTAATATGCTACTGATAATGTGTCCATCAATATGCTACTGATAATGTGTCCATCAATATGCCACTGATAATGTGTCCATTAATATGCCACTGATAATGTGTTCATTAAAAATCCCTCCCCTTGTCCCCGGCAGTCTCCTGCATTCAGGAAGTGGGAAATGCAGCCGTCAGATATGACTTACTGTCATTACTGGGGGCTGTGACAGAAAGCCGGGTCTACTTCTGCTGGATGGGTCCGCTGGGCTGTTGCAGCCAGAGGGGCCCACGGGGCAGCTATGCAGATATGTGCATCTATGATATGTCTAACATATGCATTTGGAGTCCCTATTTGTCTCTTAGGACTAAATTTCAATAAAAACATTAGATAACAAGTAAAATATTCAACTTTCAACTCAACTGAAATCAAATTTCCCAGTTGATTTCACTTGCACAAATAAAGAAAAACAAAAAACACATATTGTGTAACACTGTTTATTAATCAGAAGTAGGTGTTGCACTCACAAGTGGCCGCACAAAAGCTTGCACTTCTATATACATTTTCTCCAGGGGGTCATGTATAAAATGGATATAGAGGCAAAAAGGCGATCATTGCTATCCTATGCCCACACAGAATCCCTTGCAGTGGTGGTAGCCCTGCAAGTTTTGCATTTCTGTGGGGAAAGTAAGCCTTCTGACTTGTTTGGTGTGTATAGATTTGTGTTTAATAATGCCTCTGCTAACCCCTGATTTTTTGGTGGGATGGCTTTTCCCATCACCTTTACCATCACCACCATAACTTTGTTGTGTGTGATTTATATACACTGTTTATGTGCTCCTTCATCAGTTTCTCAAATTCAGGATTTCCATGTTTACCTCCAGCAGGCCTAAAGTGATTCATGTTGATGGGAGAGAGACCTCTAAAGCATCCTTATTCACAGACCAAAGGAGAGACCAAGGGTCAAATATGTCGGAAACTAGTAAAGAGCTGGTGGATTTAGTATGGGGTAAGAAAAACAGCAAGGGCCTGGTGGATACCATCTTCAGCAGATGGACTCAAGGTAGGTTACAATTGAATAATTCATAATATAGAGAGTAAGAGGGTTCTCAAAGTAAAGATTGCACACAAGGTTACAATTTCTACAAAACAATGACTCAAAGGCTACTTAACTACACCTGGCATATTTCTTTTAAATGACATTTTTAAATGATGAGTTGGCACAAACTAAGTTCAATTGAATGATTTTAAAAATAAATACTTTAATGAAAGAATACAAATAAAGTACCTTACTAAGTCCACTTTGCTTCATGTAGTAGTGGACAGATATATTGTTTAGAGCCTTGAGTAGGAAGAATGTAGATCCGTCCCTGATAGAGCTATATGGAGCCAGTAGGGCTCAATAAGGTACTTTATTTGTATTTTTCATTACAGCATTCCTATATAATCTACACTTAATGCAGTATTTCAAGTAAACATAATTGGCTACCGTTGCTCTTTAAAGGCATAAAAGCAATACAACATGTAAAAGTACACAAGCAAAAATTCACATTCTGAGAAACCCAATAATAATCCTGAATGTGTCTATTACCTGTCACCTGGGTTTATAAAAAGAGAGACTGAGACGGTATATCTTCCTACTACACAGGAGGATAGTCACTAAAAAGTAACATGGGCAGGGGCAAACCTGCTGAGCTTTCCCCTGCTCATCTCATCTCAACTGCAACTCATCTTTTAGTGAATAGCCACATGGTGTGTAGAAACTTATTTTGTAGGAATAAGAATAGGCTTCGAAATTCAAATGATCTTTGATCAGAAATAATTGCAGGCTAAATACATTGTAATGCTTTTTTTTTTATCCTATTGCTCTCTGCACAAGCGAATCATGGAAATTATGCATACAAAATATTTCTTGCATATTCAAGAGAGTATTAGAACATTTGTTATGTGCTCCAGGAGTAAAATGCATGTAAAGGAGTATTTTGCTTTATGAAGCACATTTGACTTTTGAGAAATAACCAAAGCTTTCATTGTTTGTTAATAGGAATTGTTTTCTGTTATTTCTCTTAGGATTTGTCTTCAGTGACTCAGAGTCGACCGCCTTAAAACAATTTGAAGGTGGGCCATGTGCAGTAATTGCCCCTGTACAGGTATACATCTCAAATCTATTCTTCATTCAATCTTATCCTAATCTCTGTTATGCTGTGTAATGCATCATTATCATTTTAAGGGCTATACGTTACTTTGTAAACGGTACATTTACAGTTAGAAATGTGATCATATTCTGTATATTTAAGCTATACCAAAATAACAGTGGTTTCTCTCTGAAAATAATTATCTCTTGTATCTAGGTTAAAAACTGTTTTTGCATGGTATGGTGGGCCATACTGTATTAAAGGAACCGTCTACTCCCCAAACTCATTTTGGTGCAAGTTAAAGCCAATGCTTGTATAGTGCCCAGGGTTTTTTTACAGTATGATTTGATGCAGGCATTCTACATAAATCACACTTTTTTATTTTTTTAAACATGTTCTACCCATGGACAAATTTAGCAAATTCTGAGCATACAATATGAATCATTATGACATCATGCATGATTTGCACAGCAAACATGTGTGATACACATGGCAGTGCAGACATTTTGTTAGGTTGTCGCCGTGCCTCTTCAGAGAACAGTATGGTGGTGCTTAACGTGCGTGCACACACATTGGGGGATGTGCTTTGGACATCCCCATGATTTTTTGTACCCTCCCCCAAATTTATTTTAAAAGTGTCACCTTTAATATGCATTTATTATTTTTTTACTATAGTTTTGGTCCTTTAATCTGTTGTTGTAGCCTGGAGCATCAATACATTATAAATAGCTACTAGTTTATTAAAGACATGTGATTATGAAAATGTAATTTGTCATTATATTTTAAAAATATTAAATTAACCAATTACAGCTTAATACATAAATATTTGAATGTGACATACTGTATGCATTACTGTTCAAGGGGCTCCTTGTTTTGCTTGAAAACATACATCAAATGAGTTGCAAAAATAAATAGGAAATAAAGTCAAGACGTTCACTTTTAATATGATAGACTCGGATTAGCTAACACAATGGGGGTTCTGTATAACAGTCAGCTGAGGGGCAAAGTTCTAAAAGTGGTCCAGTCACCATAGCAAACCATGGAATGTCTAATTACCTTTATACATAACCCTTATAGAGTCATTGGTACACAGGAGTGGTGGTTGCTGATAATGGGCCTGTGTACACCTAAGAAGATATTTCAAACAAAAAGCTGTAGTTTCCTAGAGAATTCAAGGTCAAAGGTTTTTTTCATGGTTTCCATACATATAAACCTTGGATACAACCACTAAAACCTCTTTATTGCAGATGTTACAATATAATGCAATGGTTTTCTTCCAGAATCTTACAAGATAATCATCGTTCAGCGGGTCTAATTGTTTACATTCCTGCCATCAGGATAATTGAGGTTTATTTTTCTTGGAGGATTCAAGTGAAATGTCAGGACAGATGTATCAAAATGACCATTGGATAGACTTTATGTAATCATTTTCTACTTGTTCTATTTTTATAAAAGGCTGGAAGTTGCCGTATTTTTACTTATGTCCTATAGAATTATCTTTTTTGTATCTGCTCAGGAAGAAAATATCGCTGTTCAGTTGTACACGTTTCTTTAGGAAATTCTTTAGCTTCATTTCTGTGTGGTGCGTTGTGGTATCTTCCATTTTTAAATAGGGAAAGGAGTAGTACCATGTTAGCTGTGGAAAAACAGGAAACAAGTAGGGTTAAAATTATACCATTTATTGGCTAACTGAGAGTTTGGTTGCAAGCTTTCAAGACCAAGTTGCTAGGTCCCTTCCTCAGGCATAAATGAGGCTAAAACCAAATTCCTAATTCCAAAACATAGTTAACAGCTTTAACAAATGCTAGAAAAACATAGTGTATTGAAGAATGTTAAGTAAGTTCTACAGAGATCCAACAGATAAAATCAGTTCAGTCAGAGCATCTCTGATCCCTCCACTCCCTGGTTAGGGGGGCCATAAAATCATTAGAAATGCAAGTTCCATGAAGGTGTCAAATGTTTGTACTATGAGAGAAGTCCACTGCAGCAATACAGGGCTTGTAAAAAGATTATTAATAAGTAAGGTTATATCTGGAGATGAATTCACTGTCACTATTGAGTGATTAAGGCCTTAAACTGGCATATTAATTTGACCTCCCATATTCTTCTCTCCTTCTGTGTGCGAAAAAATCCCATTAGTACCAAAAGCTTTACATCCTGGATACTGTGTCCTTGTTGACAGAAATGCTGTCCAACAGGTGTATCTGTTTTTTTTCTGATTAATAGTATGTCTGTAGGAATAAAATACCGTTTGTGCAATGCTTGTCCTGTTTCACCCACATAAATTGCGTTAGGGCACTTTACACACGTGATTAAATATACCACATTGGATGATTTGCATGTAACGTGGCCATTGATTTTGTGGTGCAAATGTGAGCCTGGAATTGGTACTTTATCTGTGCTGTGGATGTGTGCACAGGTCTCACATCTCTTTTGGTAGCAGGGAGAAGTACAGTTCACTGTATCTCTGTGCAGGGTGCTCCTCGCCATCAATTGCTTGAGGCTGGGAGACTGTCTGAATAAAATTAGTGGGAGATGTTGGAATACTGTCTTTCATCTGTGTCTAAAACAGTTTGTAGTTCCCTTGAAATCTTGTGCCGGACTTCCATTTGTGGATTGTAGGTCACCACTAATGGTACGCGGTCTCCTTTTTGTGGCTGCTGGTATCACAGGAGCTGTTCTCTGGGGATATTAGTGGCTTTCTTTATTTGAAAGTCTATGATTTTTGTACTGTAGCCGTGGTTGATGAAGTCCTTCCTGAGGTTCTGAAGATGTTCATCACGGTCTGTGGAATCTGAGCAGATCCGTATCTGATGGCTTGGCTATAGAATATTGAGCTTTTGGTATGTTTGGGACGGAAACTGTTGTGTTTCAGGTAGGTTGGTCTCTCTGTTGGTTTTCAGTAGCGTGAAGTCTGAATGGAGTTGTTCTTGATGTATATGGTGGTGTCCAGGAAGTGAATATTTGTGTGAGAGTAACTCAGTGTCACGTTTATACTGGAATGGAAGGCATTATAGTCTTCATGGAATCTGAGAAGTCCCTCTTTGCTACCAGTCCATATGATTATAATATAGTCTATGTAGCGAAGATATACTAGGGGTTTGGTAATGCAGGTGGAGATGTAATCCTCCTCCAATTTGGCCATGAACAGGTTGGCATATTGTGGTGCCGTTCATGTGCCCATTGCGGTTCCCATTCTTTGGAGATAGAAGTCCTGTCCAAATTTGAAGTAGTTATAGTTATGTATGAATCGTATTAGTTGTGTTGTAGGTTCCAGATATTTGTGGCATTCTGCTATACCATCAGAATGGGGAATGTTTGTGTATAGGGATTCTACATCCATAATAACAGGAATGGTGCCATCTGGAATCGGGCCAAGGTTAGAAAGTTTGTTATAGAATTATGACATTCTATACATTTTTCTAATGGAAATAGATATAGCATCTACTCCAAATCACAAATATACTATGGCCTTAAATGTGCAACGCAGTGAGTATACAATGTACTCCATTATGTTCATTATATTATTTGTTATTTTTATATGTATTAAGTTGCCATGATAAATGCTACATTGTGTATCCATTTCCTGCTCACTGAAATAAAAACAAATGTAAGTGACCCAAAACTTTGGAGCAGTAGGAAACCATGCATGCACATATATGTATATATTGAAATGTGTGTATATATATATATATATATATATATATTTTATATTATATACAAGGAATCATGATCAGTTCTTCTTCTAATTCACGAACAATGTAGATCAGCCCATTAGTGATGCTAAGACTTCCCCCTAGGGGTTCTCAAGATTTCCTGCACTCTTCTTGCATCCACGAAAGCCTTGCAAGACCAAATCACAAACTGTGCTACTTTAATGCAAGACAAGCTGTCTTTACCATTGAGTAAAACATAACCATGTGTTAGAGCAAAGGCAAACCCCCTGGAGCATCAACTCACACCTAACAGATGATATCCTGTATCTCTTGTTCTCATCTTTCTTACAAAGTACCAGCATTACTCTAGTTATGTCTATGACATTGCAAATGATTAGTCATAGATCTGATTGATACTGCAATATTTGTCTCTATTACACAGATATACGTTGGTTTCACAGTCAAATTAATATATATTTTTTCCTTGAATCCTATTGTGCTTTTAACACAATTACATCATGATCACTTTTAATCTTATGAAGCTGAATATGGATTAAATGGCTATGCATTTACTAAATATAATTAGGAAAGTATACCTGGATTTGCATTTAAACATATAAAAACCATTACAATTTGAAATGTCGCTGATCATTTTAGAAATGGTTCTGTGATGTCTGTGAATGTATAGTGATCTGTTTTTGCTGCCTTGATCTTAAGGAAAAGTTGAAAGAAATGAAAGTAAAGTCAAGTTGACAGCCAGTGATTGTTTCCTGGATCATGAGATGCACGTCTGCTTCTAATGTCATGATTCTGTGGAATTATTTACACAATTCAATGTATTGAAGACACAACGGAAGGTTGGGTTAGTCCCATGTCAACTTCCACCCCAGAAAACAAATTCACCCCAAATCCAAAATAATATTAAAAGCAATTATTTACTATCATGGAATGGTGGTTTCATAGTTTACCTCAACGATGCTGTATGAGCACCCAGGATGTAGTTGCGCCAAACTCTTTTTCTAGTTTAGAATAATGGCTCAGTAGTAAAACATGGCAGCCTCATCCTGGAGTTGCATGTAATATGATCACATAGCCCATCATAGAGCTGGATGACCAAGGGAAATAGCCACAAAGGGAGCAGAGAAGCCAAGCCCAGTTCTAGAAAAAGTTCTCTGGTTTTGTTTGGATTAGTCCTGACATTTTACAGCGTGTGGCAAACTTTATTCTTAACATTGTCAACGTAATCAACTGGCAGACAGATTTAAAAAGGCATCACTTACAGAAACAAATGCAAAAAAAATAGAAGTATAAACAATCCTGTCTGTTTTCCAGGAACTCCACAAATCCCACACACTGTAGTAATAAAGAAACAGCACCCGATTGATAGATCACCTCATAAATACAATGAGGATCTTGGATAAAAATATCTCTCCAGAGACAGAGGACCATCTCAAATCTCCAGCAGCAGCAGCAAGGTGGAATGTAGGAGAAGTCCCAGGAACGTGTCCTCTTAAGCTTCAGCATTTGAGGCCAGATCCAGGACACTTATCACACCTGTGCAAGGGATAAAATGTCCAAATGGACATATACAGGAACTAAGTCCTGTAAAATAAGGGCAAATTCTGGGCTCTATGCATTTTTTTTTTTTAGGGGACCCTAACTTCTTCAGGGGGCAAACAGAAGTAACTTGTGTTGGTTCCCTAGCAAAATGTGCGATACCCAGAATTTGCTCTTATATTTACTTGTTTTTATACTGATTTTATCTGTCGATGTTTATCCTGTATATCACCCACATAAACCTTTATGCCACTATCTTTGTGAAAATAGATATGAGACTATTGAATGCTTTATATTTCACAAAGAAACACACTGTACAACTATCTTGAGCCAATTATTGTTTCTGATTTGTTTACATAATATTAAGCAAGCATTTCTTCAGTCCCAAGGCAAGAAAGCAAATAGTAAGTGAAGGTCAGAGATAAGTTATTTTTTTCTTTAAATACATTTTGTGTTAACGAGTCATCTTATTACCCATTCTGTCACATTTTTTTTTATTACCACAGGCATTTCTGCTGAAGAATCAATTGTTTATTTCTGAGAAATCCAACTGGAGAATTTGCCCAGGTAATCCATTATTCTGTGAGAGTGCTAACCACAAGCGTGCAACCAAATAATGAATGACTGTAATTGTGTTTTATTTGCAGAGGAGGCTCAGAAGAATGTCCTGTGCCAAACACTGAGTGACATTGTGGAAGTGTCTGATTTGAATAATTCCAGCACATACTGCTTGGCAACTTGGCCGAAAGGGAAAACCACTCAAGAAAATGGAAGTGACCTACCTGCAGAATCAAGTCAGCAAGAAGAGCAGCCTAGTAAGATGAGCTTTTTTGAGACCCCCCCCCCCCCCCCCACACACACACCCACACACACCCTCCCCCACTGCTACTACATCTGCTGTCATTCACACATTGAAACACATACTTGGCATGTGCCTTTATCCCTTCCATGTTAAAGCCATGAACCAACCATGCCTTTTTTTTATTTTAAATGTCCTCGGCTAAACTAGAACAATTATACAAAAATCTTAGACACATACAAATTGCTGCCACTTCTGGTGGCCAGAGTATAAAGAGTTAAAATTGGCCTCAAGCCAGCTTTTTTTTTTTTTACCCGCCTGATGGTAAAATACCAGCTGGCTGGCAGCCCTAGCCTGTGTAAGTTTTGCAAACCAATGACATGGTTTGTTATTGTACAGTGCTGTACATGGCAGCAGATTCCAAGCTTGATTTATGTCCACATAACCCATGCGCACAATAGAAGGGATTAACATAATGCTATAAAAACGCACTCTTCCATGCCATGTTGTCCCTAATACAATGTACAATCTGCTCCCCACGCACACACTTGTGTTGTGCAATATGCGTATGCCTTAGAAATCCACAAATAATCATATTACACTCTGATTCATGATCTCTTATTACATCCAGCTTCATTAGTTTGTGCTGCATGTGTGTGCTTTGTGACACATTATGATTTTATTGTCACATTGCTTGTATAGATGTGGAAAATACTAATGCTTTCAATTTATAGTAATCAGACCTGTTATTCTGTCCTTTAATTTGCTAAACCTTTGCTTATCTTTACACCTGAGACCGTCCAATACAAGCAATGTATTTGTCTTCATTGTAAACTGTGAATTATTCTTTAAAGCCAGTTGGATTACTCCAGCTGTTTGTGTGTTTTATTGCTGTGTGTAGTGCTGAAAAGTGTCTTTTATGTGTAGCTGCCTTGGCTGCAGAGGAGCTTGGCTTTGAGCGATTTCATGCATTAATTCAGTAAGTAACTTGTTTAAACTGGGGTGTGCTAAGTGGATTTTTACATTCGAGCTGTAAATGTTAAGCTTTGGTGCTTTTTTTATTTTTGTTTTCCTTTTCGGTGCAGGCAAGGTTATGCAGTCTCCTGGTGCTGTTGTGAACTAGATTACCTCACATGCTCAGCTAACACAAGCATGCTGGGAAATGTAGTCCATAAGAAGTACAGGACTAGCTCCAGTGGCTGGTCCCTGATTGCAGCCCCACTTCATCTATACCCACCTTTCGTTCTTACACATCATTATTATTTCCTTGTAAAAACCCTGTTCTTGATTTAATCTTGATTTCATTTTATATAAAAACATTTCTAATATATTTTAATGCTGATAAACTGGCATAATCAATTTATTAAAAAATGGTTCACTGTCAAACCTGCGAAGTATGTATTGATTTTGTTCAAAAGAGAACACATCACATCACCACACTACTTGCACAGACCTTACTCACTAGCAGGCACTGGAAGTGTCCTAATATCTGGATTTCTTCCCCTTTAAATCAGACAAGATAGAGATTTAATTTAAAAAGTACAGAATATCAAGTTAAAATATGTTATTTATTTTAATGTTGGCTTTATTCCCTCTTCAATCAGACAAGGCAGATTAACACTTATTTTAGGTTCTATATACCGGTATTTGAAATCAAACATAGTGTAACAGTATAAGTGACATTTTAAAAAGTTGGACTTCCCGTTTAGTTTCTTGTATCAAAGTGAATCAGTCATCTAAGAGATCTGCAGATTAATCAATAGAGAAATAAAGGTCTATATGTCTATTAATCTTTTTTTAATTGCTTTTAAGAGTATAACCAGGTAGAAACTCTAGCCATATCACTTGTAGACCAGTTGTAGGCCAAATCACAAAACGTTTAAAAAAATAGAGATCTTGTGCAGGCTGGTACATATTATGTTTTAAAGGCAGGTAATATAACTGCAGATTTACTGCACTGTATTATAATATTTTATAAACCTCATAATATAGACCATTGTATGTTCTATTGATCTATATAAAGTATTTTAGGTGACAACTCTACTTTAATGCTTTCCGTCACCATGTCAAAATGAGAACAGTGACTTCCAAAACTCTGAAGAACATTTTTGAACATTTTTATGCCCAAACCCCCTCACCCCGCTGTTAAATCTGCTTTCTTTCCATACTATTCACATCTGTGACCAGGGCTGGACGTTGAGGAGCCTAGTAGACAATTTTCTCATTGAGAAATGGGCACAACCATATAGATCAATATACAATGGCTCATAAAGATACCAGTGGGAAAAATGTGGTAGCCATGTCTACCAGACTCCTGGGAATAGTCCAGCCCCTGTCCATTGCTATCTGCCACAATGCTGTCAACGTTTGTAAATGTTTACTTTTTTTTTTTTTTTTTTTTTAAACATGGGTCTGTAAAATATTCAGAAGTTTATTTTGCATGGTGGAAACTGCAATATACGGCGTGAAGACTCGTCCATGATCTCTGCTCTGTGTTTTATACCCATAGGAAGAGAACGTTCCAAAGTGTTGGTGAACTGAAGGAAGCCATTTGGGAAGAGTATTCAACTTGGAGAAATAAATTTGGAGTTCTCCTGTTCCTGTATTCTGTCATCCTTACCAAGGTTTGCTTTCAGAGTAACTTTGGATACTAGTTTGCAGACATTGCCATCTTCAAACAAAACCGTAGTTTTTTTCTCACTATTAGTGTCCAATACTTTTGGCTTTTGATACAGGCTAACCACAGTAACTCACATAAACAAATATAATAATTATTTTTTTGGACACTGCAAGTTGAACTCCCCATTTAAGGTGTTGACCACGCAAAACCCACTTTCCTGTATTACATCACAGCACAGCTGGCTGAAACTAAACACATGCATCGAATTCAGTGTGGACTCTGATTTCTCAATAATGGCCAGTGACAACAGATGCAGGCGGTGGCAGCCTGCCTGATGTGTGCTACTTCTCACTGATGTTATTGGGATGCATATATAAATAGTGTGACTGAATATAGAGGCCCAGTGATTTTCTGTACAGGAGAACAGTTTACCAAATCTATGTACAACATGCACAGAAGAGGGGAGAAAAATACATAGATGTTACTGCTACTTCAAAAACAAACAAAAAAGAACCAAATATCACAGTGGTATGTTTAATCCAGATATTCTGGGTTGAAATTTTGATGCAGCACACGTAACACATGGGTTTTGTTTTGGTACATGTGTTCCTTGGATTACATGTAATCGTGTATGATGCAGTACACGTAACACAAGGGTTTTGTTTTGGTACATGTGTTCCTTGGATTACATGTAATCGTGTATGATGCAGTACACGTAACACATGGGTTTTGATTTGGTACATGTGTTCCTTGGATTACATGTAATCGTGTATGATGCAGCACACGTAACACATGGGTTTTGTTTTGGTACATGTGTTCCTTGGATTACATGTAATCGTGTATGATGCAGTACACATAACACGTTGTAACATGTTTTGGTACCTGTGTGGATTACATGTAATCGTGTATGATGCAGAACACGTAACACGCAACATGTTTTGGTACGTGTGTGGATTACATGTAATTGTGTATGATGCAGCACACGTAACACATTGTAACATGTTTTGGTACATGTGCGGATTACATGTAATCGTGTATGATGCAGTACACGTAACACGTTGTAACATGTTTTGGTACATGTGTGGATTACATGTAATGGTGTATGATGCAGCACACGTAACACATTGTAACATGTTTTGGTACATGTGTGGATTACATGTAATCGTGTATGATGCAGCATTGGCTGAAATGACTAAACTGAGGTTTCTTTTGTCAGGGAATTGAAAATGTAAAAAATGAAATTGAAGATGCTGAAGAGCCTTTGATAGATCCTGTTTATGGCCATGGCAGGTAAGTGAGTCTTTGAACCCTTGTTGGAGCAGGGATTGCGGGGGGTTTGGTTCATGATTCCTCCCCTCACTAGGCAGATAATGTTTTATTGATGTTTATACCCTTTACACTGTTCTTGAGTTAATACAGGTTTTATTTGAGGCTATACTGAATCCTTCCAGCAGGGGGGGCTTTTAGACTAAAGATGTAAAGCAACGTAGTCGGCATGAGATTAAATATACTAAAAGCAACAACTTTCTATGTCCACTAAATATAGTATGTACTATACATGTACAGAATGAACATTGATCTATAAATAGTGTAGGCAGAATTCCAAGCATCACACACATCACACAGAAGCACAAAGACTAATGGGCCATATGTTTTGAGCTGTACACAATAGAAGCCCCATTCAAAAGGGAGTTTTAAAAGTGATTTTAGGGTTTAATCCCCCTTCAATTCTTTTATACATCACCTACCTTTTGCCAGTAATATATAATACTATTCAATTCATGCAGATTTATTGAGTTAGGAATGTTGTTATGAAAGTGTTCTAATCCATTCTTCAGTTATGTAATACATTTTATGTGTTTTTATTTACAGCCAAAGCTTAATCAATCTGCTTCTCACTGGACATGCCGTTTCCAATGTATGGGATGGAGACAGGGAATGCTCGGGGATGAGTAAGAAATAGTTTCTTTCCTCCAAAATATGAGTGCGCATTAGATTCGCATATGTTTTATGTTGCAGCTTAATCCAAAACACCCAAAATGTTGCTATTAACAAAAAGGAAAGCACAACGCAATAAAGACAAACTGCGCATGCGTACGACACTCTGTTACTTATAGAAATGCCTTCATAGTGCTGTATAGAAGTGTCATTTATAATAAAACTATTGTAAGTTGGTAGCATAAGCTGATTGTTATAAAAAAAAAAATACAAATGCACATTATATTCGCAGGCGAAAAAATTATTTGCCTTCAAGGTGTCAAAATTTAAAGTGCGCATTAGATTCAATGGCGCATTAGATTCGCATAAATACGGGATGTTTTGTGATTCATTTGGTGGCTACATATTTTAAAGTGGAAATTAGAACAGCAAATTGTACACAAGGCTTACACCAGGATAAGAGCATAGCAGCTACCAAAAGAGCACCAAGATGTGGTTCCTCAACACACACCGTAATATAATTTAATATATTGGTAGGAGCGCTGAATTACATATTTTAAAGTGGCACTAAAGGTTTCTTTTAACGTTTGCTTCCCTAATAGAATCAAAGGTTCAAATGATTTTACCCTCTGCCTATCGTAAACCTGACGTGTCTCTTTGAAAATATATGAGAGTTTACTTTGAGCTCCGTCTCTCAGCTGAGCAGTGGCGTAGCGTGGGTTGTCAGCACCCGGGGCAAGGCAAGTAATTTGCGCCCCCTAACCCGTGGATTTTAGCACTCGAGTCTCTTCTACTAGATTAGTTAAAGAAACCCTTACCCCCCAAGCACATGTATTGTTTGTTATGAAAATACTTATGTAATTAAAGTAAAATGCATCTAAATACAAGTTTATTTTCCAACACTTTATTGAGTGCGAACATGCATTACACACATTCTCCACATTTTCAGCAGGTTTTAACCCTTCACATGTAAACATAGCAGTTTCAGAGAAACTGCTACGTTTACATTTGCGGTTAAGGCAGCCTCTAGTGGCTGTCTTCCGGACAGACACTAGAGGCGCATCTGCGACGCTGGAGCCTGGAGGCACATTTCGCCTCCATCGC
Organism: Pelodytes ibericus; assembly: GCA_036172795.1. Classification (NCBI taxonomy): domain Eukaryota; kingdom Metazoa; phylum Chordata; class Amphibia; order Anura; family Pelodytidae; genus Pelodytes; species Pelodytes ibericus. The sequence goes on from CM069859.1 coordinate 198,817,739, forward strand.
GCAGAGTGTCCATAGGAAAGCATTGAGAAATGCTTTCCTATGGACACTTTGAATGCGCACGCAGCCATGCGCATTCAGCTCCAGTGACGTCGGACGGGGAGCTGACGTCAGACAGGTCACCAGCACCGAGGGAGCCTGGCGCTGGATTAAGGTAAGTAACTGAAGGGAATTTAACCCCTTCAGCGCCACGGGAGTGGGACCCTGAGGGTGTGGGCACCCTCAGGGTACTAAAGTGTCAGGAAAACCACTTTGTTTTCCTGACACTATAGTGATCCTTTAAGAGTTTAAGGGGTTATTTTGGCCTGGGGAAGCCAAATGGTTATACACCTATGCTTTAAACCAGGAGTAGACATCCTTTGCCACTCCAGATGTTGTGGACTACACCTCCCATGATGCTTTGCAAGCCTTAATGGAGATGTAGTCAAAAAACAAAGGGAGTGTCAAAGGTTACCTACCCCTGCACTAAACCAAAAATATATAATACAGTTCCTACCCCATAAATATAATATTTAATGCTATGATATTTAATGCTCTCATCCAACCCCCTTCCCTCCACAGTTCCTAATAAATATATTACAAATATAATTCCCTCACCCCTGTAGCCCCACCTATTTACATTTCCTTCTACATACACACATATATATAGATTATTCATTAGGCCACAAATGTAAAAAATATAATCATTGCCTCATCTCAAATTCCCAAGTCAGATATTTCCCATCCCCCCCCTCTTCCCCTAATACACTGCTGACCCCCCTCCCCCTAATACACGGCTGACCCCTCCCTCCCCTAATACACAGTTGACCCCCATCCCCTAATACATTACTGCCCCCCTTCTTCCCTTCCCCAATACATTACTGCCCCCCTTCTTCCCTTCCCCAATACATTACTGCCCCCCTTCTTCCCTTCCCCAATACATTACTGCCCCCCTTCTTCCCTTCCCCAATACATTACTGCCCCCCTTCTTCCCTTCCCCAATACATTACTGCCCCCCTTCTTCCCTTCCCCAATACATTACTGCCCCCCTTCTTCCCTTCACCAATACATTACTGCCTCCCTTCTTCCCTTCCCCAATACATTACTGCCTCCCTTCTTCCCTTCCCCAATACATTACTGCCCCCCTTCTTCCCTTCCCCAATACATTACTGCCCCCCGTCCCCAATACATTACTGCCCCCCGTCCCCAATACATTACTGCCCCCCTCCCCCATACATTACTTACCTCCCTCCCCCATACATTACTTCCCCCCCTCCCCATACATTACTTCCCCCCCTCCCCATACATTACTGACCCCCCCCCCTCCCCTCCCCCATACATTAAATGAACCCCCCTCCCCCATACATTTAATAAACCCCCCTCCCCCATACATTAATGAACCCCCCTCCCCTCCCCATACATTAATGACCCCCCTCCCCATACATTAATGAACCCCCCTCCCCTCCCCCATACATTAATGACCCCCCTCCCCTCCCCCATACATTAATGACCTCCCTCCCCTCCCCCATACATTAATGACCTCCCTCCCCTCCCCCATACATTAATGACCTCCCTCCCCAATACATTAATGACCCCCCTCTCCAATACATTAATGACCCCCTCCTCAATACATAATACAATAGGTCCCCCAAGCCCCTTTATTCTTACCTTTACAAATTCCACTTCCAACAGCTCAGGGAAGAAAGGCCGCGATGCAGTTTCAGAAGAGCCTCCGCCGCGCAGCCGCCGGATGTGACGTCACGCCGTCATTTGCCGCTCACATCCGGCGGCTGATAGGAAGTATCGCGCGGTTGTGGCTGCGCCCCCCCAGATATTGCGCCCGGTGCGGCCGGCCCCCCCTGCACCCCCCACGCTACGCCCCTGCAGCTGTGGCATGGTCTCGCCCCAACGTGTCGGCTCTGGGTCCGGCAGTGTCTCTTTGCCAATGCTGCCGTAGACCTTCATTTTTGAATCGCACCAGCAGATGGGACCTAATTAAGATTACTTCTGTTATTACATCTAACATGTATAGCTTGGAGGAAAGACGTAACAGGGGGGATATGATAGAAACATTTAAATACATAAAGGGAATCAACACAGTAAGGGAAGAGAGTATATTTAAAAGAAGAAAAACTACCACAACTAGAGGACATAGTCTTAAATTAGAGGGGCAACGATTTAAAAGTAATATCAGGAAGTATTACTTTACTGAGAGGGTAGTGGATGTATGGAATAGCCTTCCAGCAGAAATGGTAGAGGTAAACACAGTGAAGGAGTTTAAGCATGCGTGGGATAGACACAAGGCTATCCTAGCTATAAGACCAGGAACTGGGGACTAATAAATGTATTTACAAAATTGGGCCGACTAGATGGACCAAATGGTTCTGCCGACAAATTCTATGTTTCTATGTTGGTGGCATGTGAAAATGAAAGTCTCTCACTACACAGCCATGACGCTCCCATGTAAAAAGTACATGCCAGTTTGTCCTCCTACTAGGTTCAGTGGGTATTTCATATTTAAAGTACAATTGAGAACAAAAGTTCAGGGGCCCTTTCGTTTCTTCATAAATCAGTCTCTTTTGACCAGTATGTTTGTGACCACCAGATGGCAGTAACAACATGCACATCTTTACTTTTGCGGCTCCTAAAATCCAAGGAATAATACCAAAGTGTAACAGAACTGGCTGACCTTTCAACTTATATATCTCTGGAAATCAGAGGGAGGAGAATCTGTTTCATTAGGAGATCTCTCACTGTCTTCACTTTGCCATTATTAAAAGTTGTCTTCCTTTTAAGTATCAGAGAGGCTTGTGTATGTTATACACCAAAGACGTTTAGAAGGGAGAGAGATGTATACAAGATAACTGACTGTGTTATTGTATCTGCTTATCCTGTAACCAGGTTACATTGCTTAGTTTGCGTCTTAGGATTTTCCATGTGCTCAAAAGAAATACAGAAAAAACTTTTTTTTTTTTAAATGTTTTCCATCTCCTTTCCGTACTGTTGGTTAAGTATAAAATGTGTAATGCTGTGTGTAACCGGTGGGTTGTGTATTGTGCCATACACAAAGTGAGAATCTCTTCTGTTTGTAATTGTAGCTACTTGTAGTTTGTAAACTTGGGAATTTCATGCTTTTAGGACTGACACATCTTCCCCTAATAGGAAGGATGGATAAGATGATAATCCAAATGTAACACTATGACTTTTTATTAGGGGAATTGACTGGTTGGGATAACTATTTATCTGCAGCAGTATCTGTGTTTCTAGAGTACAGACGAGATGGCAGAATGGACCATTCTTAGAATAAAGGCAGTTGTTTCTTTGATGGGTATGCAATAAATTTTGGCAGTCTGAAGGGGCAATGGTGTACTCGAGCACTTGAAATATATTGTATCTGTTTACCATCCAGCGATGAGTCAGAGGTGGAAAGGTGAAATTCAGGAAGGAATAGGATGGATGTGTCATAGTAAATAGCTCTGTCTTGATAAAATAAACATTGCATGGATGTGGAGTAGCTCATCTTGGAAACAAGACAGGGATTAACAAGAAATATAAGTTTCACTTAAGGAAATATGCCCTATAGCATAATGGTGAAAGCACAAAATCTATGCTTGGCTAGTTTATTCGATCAGAACACTGCTTGATCCCATGTGTGTGATAGGGGGATAGGGGAAATAGTATGTTGGAACAGATCTGAATGTGATGTCTCGAAACCAAACTTTTATTGAATTGTAACTAAAAATGAAAATGGTACACACTGCAAAACAAACACAGTTTGTGAAAAATAATCAAAACAATGGGCACGATACCAGGTCTCTATTTGTCTGTGGATAAATCTACAATTCCATATTCCACCACTTCTTGTAAGAAAATTAAATGGGCTGGTGTGCCAGAAACCACCTTTAGGTATTGACCTATCTACGAATTACTCCAGGAAACAGAGGCGCTGCTAAATAAAAGTGAGATGCCAGTGAGATGTCCGAGCTTTATTGACCCTGCATAATGTGTTGCAATAGCTTTATTAATTAACAATTCATTATGCAGGTCCAACTCTGTTCTTCTTGGAGGAGAACCTGACCAACTTTGTCCCTGCACAATGTGTAGTTAAATTGGTGATACACCTGCACCTCACTTTAAGTCACTAGCTCCCAGAGAGAGAGCTCTCTTACTATGTCCTTTTCTTTCCCTACTCTCTTTGTGGTTGTCACTGAACCAGTATTTTTTCAGCAGACCGCTATAAAATTGCATGGCTGTAATCTCTCTCTCTCTCTCTCTCTATATATATATATATATATATATATATATATATATATACCATCTTTAAACAGCGATGTGCGAGGAAGCAGAGTGTGTGCACCAGCTGCACAAACTTTCTGCTCCTCCCTCTTGGAATGGAAATAACCCCCTTCCCTGCAATGAGAGCAGCAAGGAGGGGGGACATATTGATCAGCAGTATTTTTTTTTTTTATTAAGATTAAAAAAAAAAAAAAAAAAAACACTCACTTGTATGTCTGGCTGTATGTGTGACTGACTGGCTGGCTATCTGTGTGACTGAATGGCTGTACGTGTGACTATTTTGTTTTTTAAGAAAACGTGGCCACCCTGACTGAAAAATTAATGACTTCAATTTGTTGGGTCTGGAGAAAGTTGTAAAATTTAGGAGCAAGGCAAATCTTTTTAGGAAGTGGTACAGCAGGTTGTGTAACAATAATTAAATATGAAAGCATTATTTATCTTGCCATGCTGTCTTGGACCTATTTAAGTCACTGTCCATATGTTTGTTTTCATCGATCATCTACGTGTGTCTGTCCCACTGTTAATGGCAACACAGTCAATAAAAAATAAAAAATAAAAGTTCCTTCTCCTTTTTTCCCTGGTTTAGATTTTCATCTTTTAAAGTAATAAAAAGAATCCACGTTTCTCATTCTGGCGTTTAATTGCTATAACCTCAAAGAGCATGCACGTCTCCAAGCCCTTTAATGGGAAGTAGCAGGAGCAGTGTTCCCTGTACATAGAAAAAGTGATATAACAACTTGCACACAGATACAAGCTTGTCATGCAACCATTTTTAACAGCTGTGCAGGTAAAATATTTTTATGTTTCATTAAATTGTGAAACATGTGTCAGGAGAAACTACAATAAATATATTATCTTGGTCTTGTTATTCTCGGGTTATGAGTGTTGCTGACTTATTTCTAACTTTAGCCGTCTTTTTTCTTTTCTTTCAGAACTCCTGGGGATCCATAGCCAGGCGACTGTGGGTTTCCTGACGTTAATGGAGGCTTTACGATACTGTAAGGTAAGCCTTTTCTTGGACCAATAAGGCAAATGAGAGACTTCTGAAAAGTATCCCTGTTGCCAGAATATCACATTCAATAGAATAATCTAGTTACAGCTTCCAAGGACTAGGCTCAGCAAGTTCCAAGGACTAGGCTCAGCAAGTTCCAAGGACTAGGCTCAGCAAGTTCCAAGGACTAGGCTCAGCGAGTTCCAAGGACTAGGCTCAGCAAGTTCCAAGGACTAGGCTCAGCGAGTTCCAAGGACTAGGTTCAGCGAGTTCCAAGGACTAGGCTCAGCGAGTTCCAAGGACTAGGCTCAGCAAGTTCCAAGGACTAGGCTCAGCAAGTTCCAAGGACTAGGCTCAGCGAGTTAGTAGTTTTAGAATGGCCATGCAACCTGACATCAATTCATGTGGCGTTTCAACCCTCGTGTGAAACACCTCCTATGGATGGTTATTTAATGTGATGGATGCAGTGTTATGCTTTCAGGGTTTCATCCTATGTTACCTTAATAAGTTCTGCCAGTGTGAGCAAGCGTGCGCTGTGTGGCTCGGCACCATTATTACTATGAGGTTACTTGCTGCTATGTATATTAATTTCAATAGACAATAGCACAGTTGTTCTAAACTGTACAAGTGTGAGTGTTAATGTAAGATGTAAAGTGAGCAACCATATATTATTATTTTGTCTGGTAGAGTCATTATTTTTGCCCAGCAGAGCCAAGAACTCTGTTAAAGGGGACTTGTCATTCATAAATGTGTTAATGACAAGGTCTCCTTTAGACAAGTAATACCTATATATTAGGTAAGTAATCTATGCATTATGGTGGCAAATTTTCAGGAAAAATACATACCGGAAGCTTGCTGTCTGGCCAGACACATCCCCATAGTAGTTTCTATATACAAACTTGCTCGATCCTGATGTGACCTGAAATTTAAACATCGAATAATATTTCATATGTACATTTGCTTGTAGTTTAGCTTATGTTTTGTCCCATTCAAAGTGACACCAAGTAACTTGTGCATGAGATGGTGCATTTGCACGTTTTAAGTGAAAATGAAAAATAATACAAATAAAGTGCCTTATGAATCATCTTTGCTCCATATAGCTCTATCTGGGGGCTGACACGTCACGGAATCTTGAGTTAGATTATACTTTATCCGACCCATGCAACAGTTCTAAAGGAGCAACATTTCTGTTGTTATTTTGCTGTTGCCTGACTGCCTCTAGAAAGGTATTACACTGAGAATTAGTTCTAAGGTAGGGGTGATGATTAAGCTTTCGGTCAAAAGGGTTAAAAATGCTAGTTTGAGTTATTGCCCTATAACTTGTAAAAAAAAAAAAAAGTGTAAGTATACAAGTGTTTTTTTTTTAAATATTTAAATAGTATGATATGATCAAAATCTAAAAATAAAAGGCCCTTCTTATCCTGAAAAAAACTATATATATTTGTGTGATAAAATTACAGCTACACACAAAGACTGCAGAAGTGTAAAAACAGCCCGTGTCCTGAACTGTACAACATTCCAAAAACAGTAATATACTCAAGGAGTTAAAGATTAGACTCTCTTTAACATATACTTAAGCATACTGTCACTTTATGCAGCAGACAACTTGCACACATAGATATTCTTTATATTATATACAATGCTCTTCCTTTTTGTATCATAGAAGAAGACAGTATTGTGAACAGTATGCATAAAAATCCTCACCATCAAATGTATTGTTAATTGATCCTAAGTGTTTTTTCAGTTTTAGATTTTATCCTCCTTATATTAACGTTTGAAATGTTAAATGCACAGTCCAATCTAAATTGTATAACTGGTGGTGCTGTGTTTTCTTTCTTAGGTGGGCTGTAATTTGAAATCTCCAAAATTTCCTATCTGGGTAATTGGAAGTGAAACTCACCTAACAGTGTTTTTTACCAAGGTAAGGGGCCTTTTGAAAGCAAATTATTTTTCATTGCACAGAATTTATGAGCACAGTACTAAAATTATGCCGCTTTGGACCCAAATTCGGGGTCGAGCCAAATGGATGGTGTCCGTTCCATCAGTGAATGCAAGTATCGGACTATCCAATAACTGTAATCATGTTCGTTCTGAAAAGTCATTGGCCTTTACAGATCTGTTACTTTGCAAAGTCAACCCACGGGTTAGTTATGCTGAGTTCAGCAATCAAAAATAAGAGGGGAAAAGTCCCTACACAGGTGCAAAGGAATATTTCAGTACACTAAAATAAACATTGGTTGGGATGTTCTTGGGGATTTTTTGCAGGGTCCATTGCAACTTGCAGAAATGTGCCACTGTCTCAGCCAGACTGGGCTTGTGTAGGTGGAGTGTGTCTGCAGAGTGGGCCAAAGCATTTGTGAGGCTTACTAGATTGTGTTCCTGCAGCTATATATATATATATATGTAATGTTTTTTGCCAAAAATATGTCATTACAACTGGAGTATTCTGTATCTGTCACATGGACATAAATCTGAGGGTCAGAGAGAAAGTATTGCAGCAAATGCTCAAGGCTCTAAAACAATTGCAGCCTCCACAGGAACCTGCAGAGTAAAACAGACTAAGTCTGGGTAACAGAGCAGCTGCATTCACCTAATGGATATGTATACTGCGGTTGAACTTCAGCCACTAACCATCCAGGACACCGAAGTGGAAAATACAGAGTACCAAGGAGGTGGAGAGTAGTCAGCTGATAACAGCTCATACATAGTACCAAATAACTGAACCAAAATGGTGAGGAAAAGGTCAGGAACAAGCAAAAAGGGTTAGAGCAGGCGACACAGACAAAGTACTGGTGCCTGATATGGTGACAAGGTCACCCGTATTGACAGCTGCAGCAGGCCGCATCTTGGAGGGTACGGATGTGGGCTCTGGGCGGCATGGTGGCACCAAAGTGACAATAAACTAGGTGAAACTGCTTCTTTTAAAGATGGAATAAATTCTGCAAATAATCTTTTAGTCAGACAGAAGACTACTACAAGCTTTGAGTTATGTGCTAAATGATGTTAAAGCTCTCTGTATACGTTAAATATCGCTCCAAGTTTCAATTCTATATCACACATAGCAGCCAAAGCACGTATGTTTCATTATCCCAATGTTTTGTTAGCCTTTGGTGGCACTAAATGATAGTCATCATTCGTGCCCCTTCACCTTCTAACCCTTCCTGGCGTTTGCTTGTTCGGAGCTGTGTGATTACTCTTCTGTATTTGCCTTAAGTTGTGGGAACTATAATTAGACACAATACAGATGTGACCTCACAATGTTCTTCACAAGATAAATTGATACTGGAAATCTACTTCTGATGTGTTCAGATCCCTCTGCTTCTGTGGGAGGATCTTTTTTGGAGCACCAAATACTCCTTATGTAAGTTCACAACAGCTGCCCTCAATCTCTATTTATAAATCAAATGGTTTGTCTGTTTTATTCTTTTATTTTATAGGGATTTCATTCTGTAACTGGTCTTTTTCGACCGGAGGAATTGGTATGACTGTAAATACCATCCTAATGGTAAAATGATTTAAACATTACGAAAAGTGATAAAACCTGCCTGTTCTGACAGATGTTATATATTTTTGTAAATAGTAAACATGAATTACTGTTTAAATCACAACATTTACTTTTTTCAACCAGTGTCAAAATGACAATTATTTTCTCATGTCGTTAATTTGATAATTTTCAAGTTAGCAGCTAAAAATGGATATTTTGCATATGCAATACTGCTAGCATTTACTTATGTAACACTATTCCATGTACTACTTGTAGTATATGTCTGCATTCTGTGTATGAATAGATGTACATGTAATATAGTTTATTTTTTGTCTTCAGGAGTATGGTCCTCTGCCATGGCTACCAATAGTTAGAGTGACTAAACTTTATCAGTGTTTATTAGGTAATCTGATATAAGCCTATGTTTTATTATACAGTGTTTATGTATACATCAGTGTTGTAGATAAGTTTATAAGACATGGGCTTTATCGGGACTGTGAATTGGGTATTTACCCACACAGGACTTCTTCCGAATATGTTGCATATCTTTTCTGTGTTTGACATATTTACAATGTGATATTTGTATATTGAACTACTACCTTTTAAAAATATATATTAACAAGAAGAAACAATTAAGTATTTTAACGCTCACCCACTGTTAATTATGTTTTGTTGTTTCTTGCCTTTAAGTGTACAGTAAAGATGAAATTGAAGTTTTCCTCTAACAAAGACAATAATAGAAGCAGCATGATTTAAAACCATTCTTAGCAAGTTAATGCTAATGAAGTGATCTTGGCTATGAGATTGGCTTGATGCCCTCTAGCTACATCCTTTTATGATGTTGATCAGGTCAAGCCACTCATTATTTTTTATTGGCGGGCTGAAGGGGGTGAGAAGAGGTTGTGCAAACATTTGATGGGCAAACAGTGACCAAAATATGCTTCTACTGAGATTGAATTTGTGTAAGAAAACATTTAACTGGCTATTTAGATTACATAAAAATGTATATAATTATTGTACTACTTACAATTTTACTTTGCCCCTTACCCTTATTGGAGAAGAGCTACTAAAATGGTTTACAAGATATAAAATATCAGGATAGGTTAAAGAAGCAAGTTTAAGTCAGCCCCCATTATGGCCTTAATCAGAAAGCATTTCATTATTTGAATGAGCATCAAGAGATCACCTTTACCATTTTTTTTTTCTCTATCCTCTCATTTAAACCAATCAGGGATAAAGTGTCTAAAATATAGATCCATCTAGCTTTCCGTTGGCACAACCTATGTATTGACACGCTTTACAATGGCTACATCTGTTGCAGCCTATGAGAGGTTGATTTAAGCCCTGTGTAAGGTTTTTGTTCAGCAAAATGCCTATTAAAATGTGGCCTCTTCATGCTGTAATCAAGGGTTTCTTAGATATAACATCTGCCAAAGTGTTGTCTGATGTCCGGACGGACCATTACTTGGAAAGTATGTCAGTCACATTAGGCCAGGCTCTGTGGAATGTACCAATACATCTAATTTTGAGAGGCTGGTCCTTCTTTATGGAGTCTGATCATTTCTAATCTCAATCAGAATGCGAAGCTCTCTAATAGACTCACTTTAACGTCTTCTATGGGTATCGTTTTTCTAGAAAGTCATTTTTTGCTTTACCAATAAAGTAATTTATGTCGCTGCAGTTTCTGTGTCGGCTCAGGGACTGGCCACCATCATCCCTCTTTTTAGTGCTACTGGGTGATGGCTATCCCAGGCCAGTAAGCTATTTTTGGGAGTGCCTTTATAGTACTGGGTGGTAAAAACATGTCCTTCAGGTGACTTCAATAGCTTTAGATCCAAAATATAAGTTAAATATGATCTGTGATGACCGCTGTCATTTTGGTTCAAAAGATCCATAAATTGGTTAGAAGTGGTTAGATCACCTTCCCATATTAAGATGTGTTCAATGTGTTTTATGAAGTGAGGCATCTCTTGATTGAATGCACAGGTTGTGCCCATGGCTGTGCCTCAGGTTTGCTGATATATTTTACTATCAAAGAGGTAATAGTTCCTGGTTAAGGATGAACTCAAGACGTTCTAGAGTGACTTGTTCATGTATTGACCACCTTTTGCATGACAGATAATAATCACAGCATCTGACTTCTACATTATGTGATATTTTGCTGTATGACCATACCACTTTGAGACTGGCCAGAAATGCCATACATCACATCTGTAAGTTAGAAAATGTATTTAGGACATCTTTTGTGTCCCTGCTGGACAATTCTCCCAGTTCTTGTGCACTTTGGGTAGACTGTTGCTATTGTAGGTGATATGATACACGTGTTCATCAGCACTGACTAGCTCGAGATATAGAGCTGTCAAAAGGCTGTTCCGTATATTTGAGGGTAGAATATGATTTGAGTATTGCATTTCCCTTGGTTGTGTGTCCATGATAAAGATATCTCTTCCTTTAATTTAGCTAATTGGATTGGAAGTTAATTTTGATATTGGGATTGGAAGTTCATTTTGATATTGGGATTGGAAGTTCATTTTGATATTGGGATTGGAAGTTCATTTTGATATTGGGATTGGAAGTTCATTTTGATATTGGGATTGGAAGTTTATTTTGATATTGGGATTGGAAGTTTATTTTGATATTGGGATTGGAAGTTCATTTTGATATTGGGATTGGAAGTTTATTTTGATATTGGGATTGGAAGTTTATTTTGATATTGGGATTGGAAGTTCATTTTGATATTGGGATTGGAAGTTTATTTTGATATTGGGATTGGAAGTTCATTTTGATATTGGGATTGGAAGTTCATTTTGATATTGGGATTGGAAGTTTATTTTGATATTGGGATTGGAAGTTTATTTTGATATTGGGATTGGAAGTTCATTTTGATATTGGGATTGGAAGTTCATTTTGATATTGGGATTGGAAGTTTATTTTGATATTGGGATTGGAAGTTCATTTTGATATTGGGATTGGAAGTTCATTTTGATATTGGGATTGGAAGTTCATTTTGATATTGGGATTGGAAGTTTATTTTGATATTGGGATTGGAAGTTCATTTTGATATTGGGATTGGAAGTTTATTTTGATATTGGGATTGGAAGTTTATTTTGATATTGGGATTGGAAGTTTATTTTGATATTGGGATTGGAAGTTCATTTTGATATTGGGATTGGAAGTTCATTTTGATATTGGGATTGGAAGCAAAGTCATCAAGGATCATGAGTTTCTTCGTGGCTAAATTAGAGGATAGTGGTCTATTTGACACTAAGGATGCCTTGTTTTAACTGGGGATCAGGTCGCATCTCTGAAGGATCAAAATCATTTTCTCTTTCTAAATCCATCAGGGCTTTTAAAGCACCCATATCTCTTGTTTCAAGACCCAGAGCTTGGCTTCTTTTAGTTCACTGATGACATATTTATCCTAGCAAATAAATGAATGTATTTAACCCATTCTAAGTGTGAGGAGGGGACAAAGGAAAGACAAGATAAGAGTGACATTTGGTCAGAAGTAAATCTTGTAGATGATAAATTGATAATTCATTTTTTACGCCATGGTAGGCCCATCTGTCCTCGTCTCTTAGTTTACCCCTTTGAGTATTCTGTAACTCTTGAAAAAAGTATGTTTGTTTTTTTCCTGAGTATCCTTTTGTTTAATTTAGGGTGAGGTTTGGTGGTTTGTTCAGTTTCGGAATGTCCACGTAATAGGTACAGATGCACCAGCTATGGAGTGTGATTTCCACAGATGATAACACAGGAGTCACATTACAGTATTGCAGCATTGTAGAGCTTGTGTAGTCCCAATTCTATGTTTTAGAGTAGATCCATGAAGTATAATTTACTATTTGTTAAAATAAAATGTACTTTTCATTTACTGGCCTAATTGGTCCAAAAGTCATTTTCAGTGCGGGTCTATGTCATGCAGTGCTATTAATGGATTTTTTCCCCCCAGTCGTCTATCAGCCGGTCCCCAAGATCCTTGAGTAAAGGCAGCACACAAACAGCCATCAGTTTAAAGCCTGTTCAAGAACTAGTGCCCCTGGGATAAGAAAGAGGAATAACTTTTTCTGTGTGTGTTGATCCAAAATAAATTCTTGGGCAAACACAGCATTTTATTTTTTTGTTTTTGCAATCAAGTTACATGCAGCTTCCAAACCTAATATCTGTGAAAAGCATTTGTTTGTTTTGCCCTTGCAAACTTAATCTGTATTATAGCAGCCTGGCAAATTGGATGACAGTTTATTTAAAATATACACACAAGGCAGAGTATGAAAAATTACAGGCGACTTCTCCAAGAACTCCAGTGGCCTGCTCCTAAAAGTGTTTTTGATTAAAAATGCAAATGTGTTTTGCAACCGTAGCTTACAGATAATTGCACCATACTGCAGACCCTCCTTGCAGTAAGGGTCAGGTCTGGAGAAATATGTGTGGAATTTAGGAGCCGAACAGACCAATTTAGGAGCCAGTCAGTAATTCCAGACTTCTATGTAAAACAATTTTGAAAAGTTTGTACTTATTTGTAGGGATTTTAGGAGTCATGGCTTTTTGACTCTGCAATTTTAGAATCCCTAAAGTTTTTAAACCAACTACAGGAAAATTATACCCCCAAAATGACAGTAGTCTGTATAATAGGATCATCGATGCATTTTAATGTTATTTTTTTTTTTTAATTATATAAACAGTCACAATTCTTCTGGTCTGAAAATGACCGGAGTAAGGCTTTCTGCATGTTATGTTTTATTATTATGTTTTGTTGACCTTAACCCCTTAGTGACAAGACATTTTCACCTTGACTTTCCCTTGGTGACAATGGCTGTTTTGACATTTCTAGGGTGTTTGTGTTTAGCTGTAATTTTTTTCTTTCTCACATACAGTACCCACACAAATTATATGTTGTTTTTATCGTCATAAGAAGTGCTTTCATTAGATACCATTATGTTCATCATATCTTATAATTTACTACAAAAAAAAATCATAAAATATGATGAAAATTTTTAAAAAACCCACTTTTTCTATCTTTGACCTAAAATATAATTTATACAAATAAAGTCATTAAAAAAGACCTTTTCTAAATAGTTTCTAAACGTTGTCCCGAGTTCAAAAATATGCATGTTTCCATATTTTTCGGTATTTTTTTGCGAGTTATGGGGCAAAAACCAAAAATATTGTTTTTTTCCTATATTGACCTTTTGACCCCAACCCGAACCCAAAATTTAACCCTAACACTAAATTTAACCCCAACTCTAATCCTTATTATATCCCTTAATATTTTTTAAATTTAATTTTAACCCAACCCCTATGCTAAAAAATATTTAATTTTAACCCTATAGGCTAATATAGCTATATAACCTGTTTTTAATTAATTAAATGTGTATTTTAAATATTTTCCATTGCAATGCTACTTAACTACCACTAGGGGCAGTCAAGTAGCATATTCAGAGCGACGGAAGTGAAGTTACTTTCACTTCCGAAGCTCAGACCGGCAGAGGGCTTAGCCATATTGTGGGGCGATCATGGGGGTCCCGAAATAGAAATTTTGGTGCTGGCTATTGCCTCGACATCGTGGCAATAGACCAGCACCGTTAAAGCGGTTTTCGCGATCGTTGATCGCGAAAACCGCTTGATTCACCGCAGGACGTGCCAGGCACGTCCTTTGTCGTTAAGGGAGTTTCTCCCAGGACGTGCCTGGCACGTCCTTTGTTGCGAAGGTGTTAAGATATTACTATACCAGTGATCTTGCCACTTCTAAGTGTAAGCGATTGTTTAGCCTTCAGGTGAATCCTATGAGCAGTGTGTCCATTTCTTCCTACTTTTCTGCGATTCCACCCACATTTTCTAGTTCCCCACTTTGTAGACACCCACTGTTCTATAGTATCAAGGGGTTATAGGGCATCTGAACTCCTTGGGGGAGGGAGGGGAGTCTGTTCTCTAAAGGGTAGCTGAACTGTGGTGTACGGCAAAAATCAATCCATAGTTGGATTGATAAAAATAATGAGCTCTGATAGAGAAGGGTACCTTTTAACATGCTGGCTGATGAGAAAGCAGGGGTGTGAGCTGTTCTTGTTGGTAAGAAACGTATTTGAGGAACAGAGAGCAGGTATGAGTGAAAAATGGTACGAAAAGAAACATGAGAAAGATTAATGAAGTGAGCGGTCTGGTAGCAAAAAAGGAGAATTCTGTAACTGCTTTCTGCAGAAGGTTGGGCATGAAAAACCTTTACTATGACTTATGGCGTATCGCCTCAGCATGTCCCGCCAGAGGTGTGGAACCCCAAGTGAAGTTTCAGAGCTACTTTTTATATGTGTACTCTTTGGGCTTTACATTCATTCAGGTTCTCTGCAGGCATACGGGTGATACTCGAAAAATGATAATATCATGCAAAAGTTCATTTATTTCAGTAATTCAACGTAAAAGGGGAAACTAATATATGAGATAGACGCATTACATGCAAAGCAAGATAGTTCAAGCCGTGATTTGTTATAAGTGCGATGATTATGGCTTACAGCTCATGAAAACCCCAAATCCACAATCTCAGTAAATTAGAATATTGTGAAAAGGTGCAATATTCTAATTGACAATTAGAACCTGACAATTGTGCAGAAAACCATAATTGACACCCTCCATAAGGAGGGAACGTCTCAAAAGGTAATTGTGATGAAAGTTGGATGTTCCCAACGTGCTGTATCAAAGCACATTAATAGAAGGTTATGTGGAATTTAAAAGTGTGGGAGAAAAAGGTGCACAAGCAGCAGGGATGACCGCAACCTGGAGAGGATTGTCAGGAAAAGGCCATTCAAACGTGTTGGGGACTTGCACAAGGAGTGGACTGAGGCTTGAGTCAGTGCATCAAGAGCCACCACACACAGACGGTTCCTGGACATGGGCTTCAGATGTCGTATTCCTTTTGTCAAGCCGCTCCTGAACAACAAACAACGTCAGAAGCGTCTTACATGGGCTAAAGAAAAACAGACCTGGTCTGTTGCTCAGTGGTCCAAAGTCCTCTTTTCTGATGAGAGCAACTTTTGCATCTCATTTGAAAACCAAGGACCCAGAGTCTGGAGGAGGAATGGAGAGGCACACACTGCAAGATGCTTGAAGTTCAGTGTGAAGTTTCCACAGTCTGTGTTGATTTTGGGAGCCATGTCATCTGCTGGTGTTGGTCCACTGTGCTTCATTAAGTCCATGGTCAACGCAGCCGTCTACCAGGAGATTTTGGAGCACTTCATGCTTCCTTCTGCAAATGAGCTTTATGGGGATGCTGACTTCATTTTACAGAAGGACTTTGCACCTGCCCACAACGCCAAAAGCACCAAAGCCTGGGTCAGTGACCGTTGGATTACTGTGTTTGATTGGCCTGACCTGAACCCCATAGAGAATCTATGGCCAAGAGAAAGATGAGAGACATGAGAGCGAACAATGCAGAAGCGCTGAAGGCCGCTATTGAAGCATCCTGGTCTTTCATAACACATCAGCAGTGCCACAGGCTGATAGCTTCCATGCCACGCCGCATTGAGGCAGTAATTGCTGCAAAAGGGGCCCAAACCAAGTACTGAGTCCATATGCATGCTTATACTTTTCAGAAGTCCGATATTGTTCTATGTACACTCCTTGTTTTATTGATTGCATGTAATATTCTAATTTACTGAGATTGTGGATTTGGGGTTTTCATGAGCTGTAAGCCATAATCATCGCACTTATGACAAATCATGGCTTGAACTATCTTGCTTTGCATGTAATGCGTCTATCTCATCTATTTAGTTCCCCCTTGTAACGTTGCGTTACTGAAATAAATGAACTTTTGCAAGTATCTTTTTAGAGTATCACCTGTATAATTGTTGCTGGGGCTGATCTGTCATACTGAAGAGTGTACAAAAATCTGCTTCGAGGCACGAAAACTTTGGAGCCACCATCTTTTTGCTTCAGAGTTTTGAAGTCTGTGGAAACTAATCTTCAAGTCAACAAACTGCATTTGCCAGCTTTGACTCTAGTGTATTTTATTTAACGGCTGGATACTAAGCCAATCGATACTTTGGCTAACGAGCTGATCACAGAAACCTCAAAAAGTCAAATTACTAGCTGATGTAAGGTCTGCACATTTTTTTTATTTTATTTCTCCAATTTTTCACATGTATAGTTAAAAGGACTGCCTGGTGCCCAAAATGCGATTATTATAATGCGATCCCATTATAATGAGCTTTCAACATAATTTTATATTTGCATTGCTTAAAATGCAAAATACTTACACAGTGCACACAATGTATTGTTTTCCAGCAGCACAGGAAGTGACAGAATGAAAAAAAACTTTATATCCTCAGTGTCTATATAATCAGTGCTGCCGCACCTGCAGTAAACATGCATGCAGCGTAATCACTGGGGAGGGCTTGAGTCAAATATTAAAAATCAGATTCAAATCACACTGGAAAAATAGCCCGTGCACTTTACACCAAAGTGTGTTTGGGGACTAGACTGTCCCTTTAAGTTCAGCCTATATAATAGAGGGCATATGGAGAAACGTAAGTAAAAGGATTGCGTGAAAAGGCTTTTTGTGAGCCTCGTGTTAGCTGTGCCTACAGCATGTTAAAAATAAATAAAACTGCAATTTCTGTAAATACCACACATGTTTACTAGCCCTGCTCCCTCCCCATGTCCATTTACAGGTTGCCTTAGAGCAGAAATGATTTCTCCGGCTGGGATTTAGTAACGGCCTGTGTGTGTTGTACATAGTTTGCAGGATCCAAGGCTGGTGATTCGTATTTGAATGGCCTGTCTGTTCAAATTGGTCTGTTAACATGCATGATATTTATTTGGGTTACTTCTGAGATCCTTGCGTGTGACATTGGGAAAGAGTTCATATGACATTGTCATGTGATTTCCTTCATATCTCACGGGCAAGACAACAATTTAATAGTGTTCACAGACGAGAGTTACTTACGTCTGCAAACACGTTTTATTTAGCTTTTGATTTTCCTTTGAGCTTCTGATTATATTTATTTGATTCACTGTACGGCTTGCCTGTAGAGCTGCCTTAAATAACAGTGTCTGGAAAGGCAATAGTTTAATACTTTTTAACTGTCTAAAGACAGAGAGTTGGCATTATGGCTTACAGAGCCATCTCTAGGCAGGTGCTCAGGGTGCATCTGCACCCAGCCTCACCCAGTATTAACCCTGCATTAGAGGAGGAGAGGCAGCCTATGGAAGAAGCATGAAGAGTCGATCTGTGCTCCGTAAACATTGCACAGATCTCAAGGCTGACCACTAGACCACCATAGACTGTGCTCTGTAAATATTGCACATATCTCAAGGCTGACCACTAGACCACCATAGACTGTACTTCCCTCCAGTCTAAGGGAAGTAACATAGTAACATAGTAATTTAGGTTGAAAAAAGACACAAGTCCATCAAGTTCAACCCTTCTACCTATCATTCCTGCGTTTTGATCCAAAAGGAGGCAAAAACCCCTAAGGAAGGTATTTCGAATTTTGCCTCCTAGGCGGAAAAATTCCTTCTTGACTCCAAAGGGCAATCAGATTTCTCCTTGGATCAATAAGCTCTATTATTAATGCTTATTCTATTATTAATACCCCTGTATGTTCTGCTTTTCTAAAAAAAAAAAAAAACAAAAAACATCCAGACCATCTTTAAATGCATCTATTGTGGTTGATAGCACTACCTCTCTTGGCAGTGAGTTCCATAATTGTATTGTCCTTACCATAAAGAATCCCTTTTATTTACTGTCTATTAAAAAATTGGTGAGAAATGAACCAATCCAGAGCATGCTGAATGGAATCATAGGTCATATATTGTATATAGTGGTCAGCTTCTGACATTAACTGTTTTGTTAGACAGATTTCTTTGGCCAGTAAGTAGAGAGATAACTTGTAGATTCCACTGACTGAAGTTTACATCTTCCTAGTGACAATTGCTAAAACTATTTTTATCAGGAATTTCCAACCTTTTTAGGATTAGCCCACATCTGGGCTCCTGTTTATTCTTCCCCCCTTTATTTATCCGCCTGACACTAGAACCAAAAAAGTATAGTAACTTTATATGTCGGCCCTCAGCCTGGTTTGATGACACATCAACCCACCAGGTTGGAAAGCCCTGGTCTCTAGCCCCTAACATCAATCTTGTTGCCAGTCCCATTAAACAGGCTTAATGCATAATGGAATTTTTACTACTGCATTAGGATCACATTAATTTAATATCTTATTTAACTAATTGCTCTCCACACTATTCGATTATTTTCTGCATACCCAGCTTACAAAAACACACATATGCCTTCAGAAGTATGTTAACTTGCAACATTTAAACCCAATATGTCAGAGTTGAAGTGCCAAAATGCATTACTGTAATTTAACAGAGTCACTATCATTAGCACATCAGATAGAATGGGAAACCTTGATGTTCCATAATGGCATCTATACGATTACAGCAAAAAAAAGTGGTTGCCTTACCATACAGTAAATGACTTAACTAGCCTTATCATCATGGGCAGTTTTAAAATGAATTCCTAGTTAAGGTTAATATTCATGGCTGGTTGATGCAGACCATGGAAATGTAATTGTACATACCCTAGGGACAGCAAGCAAATTATTTCCTTTTCGGAGAAAATGATCTCCCTTTCACCCATCTGTTTCAAGTTTCTTTAGTGAAATACAGACTTTAGCTCTTCAAATCTGCTTCTTTGGCTGTTTGATTTTACATTTGCTTTAGGAGGGATGCTTGAAGATGACATCACTTGAGCTGTAGGGCTCTGTCTGTCCTACTAGTGTTGAAGTATTTTACTCTTGTCTGTTCATGGGTCATTGTTAAAGCAGTAATGTATGAATGTTGAACAGTTGTGCTAAGTTACAACTTCTCTGATTATGCCAGAATAAATTCATGATCTACATAACGGGGAAGGACTGTGTGACATCAACTGAGGATGTACACTGGTCGAGCCTCATAACACAAAGCAGGCCTACTTAATACAATAAGTGTTGCTTCAGGTAATATTGTATGAGCTTCAATGAAGTATACCAATTTGAAACCTATATTGTGTGCTAAACATTCCTGAAAGCTGTTCTGGAATCCTAACTAGCTAAAGTGTTGGAATTATTCCAATATGTTAGGTCATTGATGTCCAACTTGATATCTAATACTGCATTAGATATCAGAGTTTTAGAACAGTAATTTTTTTTTTTTTTTTTATTATAAAGTATTATAATTATTCAAATGTATAAAGCTTTTCCTGCTGATTTCCTTGTGCCGAATGCTTGATGATATCCCATTCAAAACAATGTAAACATACAAGGAGGAATTAATCCCACAAATAACATTTAATCAGGCAAAATGTGATTTGTACGTAAAAAAATTTTTTTTGAATTAGTGCTTGTAGCTTCACTGTCTAAATGATATCTAAAAGATGCCATATCACACTGGTGTAGCTCATGATAGGAGGTCTGAGGTTTTAGTAAGGCTAAGTTGACCCTATTGGTGGGTTTATCCTTGCTTTAACGTTCTGGATGTAGTAAACTAATCACTAAATTCCAACGCTGATGAGCAGTTATCTATATTCTTTGAGCATGTTTGTCATGTCCAGTGCTTTCTGTAAACCAGCAGAAAAAATGGTGACAATGCAAACTAACAAGGCTGCGAAACATGCTACACATAGAAACTTTATGTTGATTTGATTTATTTCATGAATGGGGCACTGGTCAGATCTCTAACACTTGTAACAAGCCCATCTGATTCAGCCGGAAACTCCACAGAAAACAAATACTATCCATAACTGTGAAATCCTTACATAGCACCCTTGTGTTCTGCTTGTAGTGTAAGTCCTCCTTCCTCCTCTGGATCACACATCCTGGGATTTCTTTCACACAATAGAACTTAAGGTCAGAATGGAACATTTGTTTCAATTCTTCACATCGAGCTGATAAAACCTGTAATGTTGGGATGTGAACACTTCTTTTCAATTCTTTCAGCTGGAGGTTGGTGGTGACTAAACTCGGCAGTGACAAATGGCAATTTAAGCTTCAGCATACCCAATCTGCCTTACATTTTTATTTAATGAATCTTTGTGTGAAGCAAACCTAGTTTTCTGGAAAAGATTAAAGGAGTTCTGATTTGTGGAGTTGGAGTGAGAAATAAATATTAAAGCCGAGACTTAAAAATAAATATCCACTATTTTTTTTTATTAGTAGTTTTTGCATGGATTGATTCTAAAACAATGACATTGCCTTAAATGGGGTTCCCGAGTACCTGTTGAGGACCAATCAAAGATGTATGGGGGTGCCCAGTGTATGCATGTGTGATATCGACATCCTTTGCCTGCCCCTACCATTTTAAAGCGCTGAGGTAGCTCACTGCACATGATTGCGTGGCATCATCTTTGGATATATCCGGCACTTCCTCTATTATGTTCAGTGGGGGAATTGCTGAGCATGTGAACAGCTGTATGCTCAGAATGTTCCAATCTGGTAAAGGGGTGGAGCTTGCTTAGCAATGTAAAATCTATTCATAATTGAGCATGCAAAAACAGAACGTGCTTAGTGCAACATACTCCAGCAAACCAAATAAAAATGTTCTTGTTCCATCCTGAGTTTTTTTTTTTTGTCCTCCTCCTTGGCTTAGTTGTCCGCTCTGCTCATATTATTTTTTCTCCTTTTCCTGTACTCAAAAGGTAAAATGAACCTTGATTGTACGTTTAGCGTTCACCTGTCTCCTGCATCAAATGTCAGCCCTTACAGCCATAATGACTAATGTCTTTTACAACGTTCCTTTTGAAGTGGTGGGAATTGATGAGTTTTACATTGTTCCTTTGTTTCATACTTTATAGAGAAGGAGCTTTTGTTTATGTTAGATGGGCACCTTTTGGCCCTGTCTTGCAAACAACAAGTTTGACTTTCAGCTAAGGGTGTATGAGGGTATCCAATAAAGACCTTAACATGTCCCATGAAAAGTGAGTGTCTGTTTGGGGCATAAAGGGAAAGCACTGAGATAAACTGATAATTAGCACACCATGGTTTCTGTTACAGGGAGTCTTCAGGGATTTAAATGACACAAGGCTTTTTCTTATGTTTGTCCTCGCAAAAGAAACATCCGAGGTCATGCAAATGTGTATTAACTGAAGACTTGCAACCTATTCAAGGAATTCATTCAAATGTTATTTAATACTCCAGTGCATGCCAAGTACTAACCCAGTGCACCACAGATAAGGCCCAGTAAAAAACAGATACAAGGCGTAGAGCTTGATTTATGAACAGTTATCACTTACGGCATAATAATCCATTCACTAAAAAGTATACTGCATACATTTTACATTAATAGCGGAATTAGAAAGAGAAGCAAGTTGGAAGAGCCTGATAACATCAGACTTTTTCTTTTCGTTCACCACAGTCGTCTTTATCTATATTTCATTGTACTGTATTTATTTTACCTCTTCCTTTTATTATAGAAAGTGTGTTAATATTTAAAATCAAGTAAGAAGCATTGTTCCATAGAAGTCAGAAAGCCTCTCTTTTGTCCCATCTATGCTAGCTCGAGATTAGTAATGCTTGTTATTATTGGAGTATATAGCAATTGCTTAATCTAACGTCACTTGAAGTGAATCACAAAGTGCAATACAATACTCTTCTGCGCACTTTTCTAAAATGGTTTAGCACAGGGCTCGACAAACCCCGGGCGCCAGGTCGCCATGGCGACCTGGAAATGGAGCCTGGCGCCCGGGTGCCGTTGCCCTAATGTTCCCCTTGCCGCTGCCATCCGTCTTTTGCAGCGCGAGGGGACAGACAGCAAGCTCCGCCCCCTCGCGCAACACGTGTGTGAGTGTTCAGCCGAAAGAGCCATGAGGATCGGCTGCGGCACGAATGTTCCCCCTCCCCAGCAATGAGGTAAGGCAGCAGGGAGGGGGAACATTCGTGCCGCAGCCGATCTTCATGGCTCTTTCGGCTAAGTGCTGTGTTGTCAAGAGACGACACCCAGCACTCAGAAGTTATGAAGAGAAAAAAAAACTTATATGTTTGAGTTGTATATGTGAAGTGGGGGGGAGGGATGTATATGTGAAGTGTGGGGGGGAGATGTATATGTGAAGTGTGGGGGGGAGGTGTATATGTGAAGTGTGGGGGAGATGTATATGTGAAGTGTGGGGGGGAGGTGTATATGTGAAGGGGGGTATATATGTGAAGTGTGGGGGGGCTGTATGTGTGAAGTGTGGGGGGGCTGTATATGTGAAGGGGGGGGTATATATGTGTGAAGTGTGGGGGGGCTGTATATGTGAAGGGGGGGTATATATGTGTGAAGTGTGGGGGGAGGTGTATATGTGAAGGGGGGTATATATGTGTGAAGTGTTGGGGGAGGTGTATATGTGAAGGGGGGGTATATATGTGTGAAGTGTGGGGGGAGGTGTATATGTGAAGGGGGGAGGGATGTATATGTGAAGGGGGGGTATATATGTGTGGGGGGAGGTGTATATGTGAAGGGAGGTATATATGTGTATATGTGAAGTGGGTTGGTGTGTGGGGTGTATATGTGACGTGGGTTGGTGTATGGGGTGTATATGTGACGTGTGTGGGGTGTATATGTGACGTAGGTTGGTGTGTGTGTGTTTATAAATTGCGTGTATGTTTGCGTGATTGTCTGGCTCCTAAAAATTTTTGCTGGCTCCTAGAATAAAATTACATTTGTCAAGCCCTGGTTTAGCAGTTTGTTATTTTAAGTCGTTGCTCTTACCTCTGCACTCCTATTGCACTCAAAGGACTTGCCATTACACCCAAAGGCCTTAACACTGGCCCATATTGCACCGAAAGGAGTAGTAACTGAACCCATATTGCATTCTAGGAATTGCCATTGCAACCCAAAAGACTTGCCATTGCCCCCATATTGCAACCCAGGACCTCACTGCCTTCCCTTGACATTCAGCTGCCTGCGCTCCTTGTGAGATCTGGGTCCCTGCTGTTGTGCAAGAAAACATGAATCCCTGCATTTTAATCGGACCTTCAAGGCCACTTTGGTTGAAAGGCTCTCCACACTATTCTATTATTTTCTGCATACCCAGCTTACAAAAACACCCATATGCCTTCAGAAATGTATGTTAACTTGCAACATTTAAACCCAATATGTCAGAGCATATGCTGAAAAAAAATCTTGCATTTATAATTGAGCAAATTTGACAAAAAGATTAACACACTTTATTGAGAACATGATTTCTGTTCTTTTGATTAAAGTAAACATTTTTGCAACAGAGCTGCTTGCAAGATCGGTAATTGCCATCTTAGCATGATGAATTCCATTGCTTTTTTTCAGTTTCAGTATTTTGTTTTCAAATATGTTAATGTCTTCTGCTCCAGCCCTTGAATTTAAATGTGGAAGGAGGGATTACCTGGGTACTTCAAATGTTCCAGCAGGTAATTTGTGATTTTAAAAGTAGCATGCATAAAAGTAGCATAGTAGCATAAAGAGGGATTAGATAATATTGTAAATAAAAACAAAATGAAGATCAAATGGTCCCAAAACCTGCAGCAAATATCCCCCTGCAAGTCTAGTATAGTTTAATTACATGTGTGATCTTTACAGGCATATTGGCTTCATCCAAGGTGGTTACTAAATGCTCTTTGTTCGTCAGCGTACTATTTTCTGGTAGATACTAGTGCACACGATAGTCATACTGCTGTTATAACTAGTGGACATTGTTGAAGTAGATCACATTATGTTATCCAAGTGTTTGAAGCTGTAGGATAAACTGGAAAGCATTCTCACTATACTCTGGGGTCATTGCTGTCCACAATTCCTGATTGCACTAACCCTAAGCAATGCACTGGACATTATATACATTTTCATATATAAGTGGGTGGGGAAGTATATCTGTGCTTCTAGTGTATAGATCTCCATTCCCTATTACCTGCATGTGGAAAGAGAATCACACATTTCGGACCATACATCCAAATGTAAATAGTTAGGAGATCCTACTCTAAAGGGCCTTTCATAACCCATCAAAATATATGCGTTAAAATTGTGCAGCGTTAAAACAATTGCACAATATAGTATAGAGGAAGAAAGTAACCCTGTAAAATAAGGAATTTCTGGGACCAGGTACATTTTAAATATAAAAAAAAAATCACCTTTTTTGAAAATGCACATAAAAAGCAGATAGCTAGCTCCATTCCCCCTCACCCTGCCCCTCTGGGTCACAAGTAACCACACACAAAGTTTAAAGAATAGCGCTATTTAATTGAGACGCCCCGCTCAAGCAAAAATAGTAACCTCCCCCACATTGCAAACAAATGAATAGAATAGTGAGGAATCTGTCCCCATAACTGCAATGTATTCAGTACTGTACAATAGCGTGGAGCATGGCGTGGTCTATAGTCTGACACAGGCATTGTGGAGCATGGCGTGGTCTATAGCCTGACACATGCATGGTGGAGAATAGCGTGGTCTATAGCCTGACACAGGCATGGTGGAGAATCGTATGGTCTATAGCCTGACACAGGCATGGTGGACAATGGCATGGTCTATAGCCTAACACAGGCATGGTGGACAATGGTGTGGTCTATAGCCTGACACAGGCATGGTGGACAATGGCGTGGTCTATAGCCTGACACAGGCATGGTGGACAATGGCATGGTCTATAGCACAGGCATGTAAATAAATAAATGTGTATTGATCCCCAGCAAAAACTATTGATAAAATAATAAATGCATACCATTTTTAAGTGTCAGCTTTAATAATCATGTATTCGTTTCTTCTTCAAAGTCCTTTAATCAGATTTAATGCAATTCATGATTAATGTCAGTTTCTATTCAGACCAGCATATCTCCATTTCAAAGCTCAGTCACCATATGTTATCCTTATGTTATTTTCTCATTTCTCCCACTGATATTTTTAGGGATATTATCATGACATTTATTGTTGCCCTATTTACCTTTAAAGATATCGATTTCAGTTTCCATGAAAACCAGTTGTTTTCTTAACACATGGCTAAAATCCATCAACTTGCACAAACCTTCAAATATGAATGGATTTTATTTTAACATTTCTTAAAGGACAAGGTTTTTTTGAGTCCTTGTCAAAATAATTAACTTAATGAATCTTGTTTATTTTTTTTTTTGGGGGGGGGGGGGGGGGCTTTACACTTTATTTGATTAATAAAGTCCCCAGACCCTCCTACTTTCATATCTGACTCCTTGGCTCAGTTGTGTCGCCCACTAAATTACCCAAGGGGCAGAATGTGGCATCCAAATTGCAAATACAAATCTGTATGATGCTTGACCTGCAGAAAATCAGAATTAATGTCAGACTACATTTCCCATGATTGCAATGCAGTTCAGATGTAACATTTAATAGAGTCTCTCACAATGAATGAAATAAAGTAAGTGTGCCCCCCCCCCCCCCCCCCCCGCCCTTTTTAAAATATACACTGTAAGTTCACTTAGGTTAATTATTGGCTTAGAGTTGAAAAACAGTGTCAAAAAAACTAGTTGTCCTTTAACTGTAAAATAAATACAGTGTACTATATATATTATACCTTTCATGTTTTACTCTATCATACAGTGGTCCACTTAGAGCTAAGTAAACCTAGACTGGTGGGCAAAAAAAACCAAACCCCATTCAGAGAAGCATCTCACCAGATGTCTGCATGCTACCAATACTAGACACATAACAGGAAGATTGGCTTTAATCTCATTTGTTTTGCTTGTTAGTAAAGCAGTAGTTGGGGGACTGGGTGACGTTGACTGAATGAGAAGAATGTTGATTAGAGACATTACCCATACACTTCCCTAAACAGCTAAGTGGCGGATTCTCTGTTGCCTGTTTTGTTATAGAGATCAAATCTAATTTTGCTCATTTTACTGGCATGGAAGTAACTAACTACCTGCCAGACATTCTACCAAGTATATTTGTATTCCCTCTGATGTCATTGGTTACAAAATTAAGAGCGCTGTCAACTGTTGAACTTGTAGGAACTACAGTACATTCAAGTATGGACACTCCACTTCATACACGGGATAAAAGCATTTACAGCCCTTTATTTTTTATCTTGAAGCAAAAATCACATCTAACCCGAATAAACATTATAAATGTAATACGCATGCATTCCCATATTTTAAATGGCCAAAGAGGGACACTTTTTCATTTTGGGGAGTGGCTGAATGTGTGGCTATGGGCAGGGCATTACCTGGCTTTTTTAAGAGACTTTCTGGCCAATTGATAGCTAAATATGTGATATGTGAATGTATTTACTGCCATTTAAGCACACTCTATTGTGAGTTTCTCTGCTGTGTAGTTGTCTGATACCCTGATAAACCACAAAAACGCTGGACTCCTTGAAAAGAGGAACGTGAGGGCGCAAAAGATGGACAGGTGGATTTGGATCACAAATAGGCACTACTCCTCCTAAATAAGTACACTTGGGAAATATGAGTATATAATATGAAAGCCACAACACATTCCATATCCCTTGCCATTGACATTACAACCAAAATAATATTTTTTTCTAGCAGGTAGTAGTTTGCTGCCATGTGCATTATAAATTGAAAATTCAATTGTTTTATTCATGTTAATATATATATATTTTTTTTTTTTGTAAAATCAGCTACAGCTAATATTAGACAGTATTTCAATCTGATTTATTGCACTTTGTTTAGTCTGTTTAATACCATTGTTCATGTAATGAAAGATTCATTTTCATGTATTGACTTTATACTCTTGTTCCATTTTATCTTGACAGTACAAGCACAAAGACCCTATAGTTTATAGCCTGCAATCCTTGCAGACCGTGCTGGAGTCTTTGTGAACCATGAAGGTTGCAGTTGATAAAACTGATAAATCTGAAGGTCCACGTCTACTGTTCTTTAGTGAATGCTAGACGGACTTGTCATTTTGAAAGGCACTTCTGAGAACATCTAGTGTTACAATCTCTATAAATTTATTTAAAAGCCTTACGGCTAAGCTTCAATACTTTCAAAGATAGACCATCACAAGGACCTGTTGTTCCTCACAACACAGAGAGAGTTCTGATTACGCGGAAATCAAACCGAACACGGTATAGATAGAATCTGCTCTGCTGGTAATAAGGTTCTGCAATTCAGAAATATCAGTCACCTGTAGAACTACTTTAATTTCAAGACTTGTCTTACTTTCATCTTCATTGTGGCCCAGGAAATGTTTGTGATCGTATCGGCCATGGAACTTTCATTACAATACACTGCGATTTGCATCTTTGTGATCAGCAATATTGATTACAGTATGGCTTCCCAGAAGAAAGATGCTTTTTACTGAACAACTTTCTCACTTGCAGATGACACGATCACCTGTTGATTAATTTTGACTTCATGATGTCTGATTTATAATCCTTTTATTGTATTGTTGTCCAACTTTCTTTTTTAAAACGGAAGAGCCACGTCCCATGCAAAAGCTTAGGTCTTGGGGGCCAAATATTAACCAATTTCTCAATTAATACAAATGTTGATGTAGTATAGGGGGAGCTATTAGTTTTTTTTTAGCCTCACAAACAACCCCTGAGGTTAGAGTTTTCCACCTTTTCTTTGAAAAAATACCAGCCTTGCTATGGTACCAACCCTACCTGAGGGCCACAGCTGCCTTCTGGGCAACCAATTGGACATCAATGATAAAAAAATGTAATCTGACAACTTGTCCATTTGTTGTCCGTGGGACAGGCAAGCACTGGCTCAATCCTGGTTTGAAAAATGAAATAAAATTATTAACCAAGATAGTTAAATGAGATAGTCCTAGCAGGAAGCAGAAGTTACAGCTGCTAATAAACATGTAATAAACATGTATTTTGTGCAATATGGGGATATTTCACATAGATATGTACTTCACAAGGGCACAAAACATGATATTTTTTTAGTAATAACAATCAAAATAAATATAACATTTTACTACCAATAAAAATAAATTGCATTAACTGTGACTTGGACAGAGACGATGATATTCATAATATTTTGCCATAAAATACAATGAATTAATCCACTGATGATGTGTCTTATTCTAGCTGTATTTCATCTCCTATTGCGGTACCATTTGAGGAAAGGAACATCACTAATCTGTTAGCAAGATGGATACAATCTTTTCTGTCTATGCTCTGCAGGCTTTAGGAAAAACGTGTCTCCCATCATTGGACCATAGTGCATTTTCTTGTTAGTGTTTATGAATATATAGTGGGAAGGCTGCATTCATGTATCATTCATTTTTTTTTACATGCTAAAATATCTGTAGTTCTTGCAAGTTTGAGCAATGCAAAAAAGGCGGCACATCTGGCTATGTCTTCATTCATGCCTGCCGCCAAAACTTTTGCACATACAGCTGTACTCACGGATTGTGCATGTCCCCTGTTTCCCCTTAGAATATTAATTCTAAAGCAAACTTTTATTAAACTACTGGTTAAAATAATTTTCATTGTTAATTATAGCCCTTGTGCTTGCAGAACATTTAAAGGACAACTGTCGGGGGGGAAAATAGGTATGTTTAATTGAAAAGTTACATCATATATAGGCATTTTAAATACAAATGCTTTAATAAAGCAAAATACATAAAACACCTTATTGAACCCTCTTAGCTTGTTAACTCTTATCAGGGGGCGGACATCTTGGGACGGATGAGTCGAATCTTCCTTCATCTGACCCAAGATTATAAACATGTTTGCTCCCTGATAGAGCTATACAGCAGAGAGGGCTCAATAAGCTACTTTGTTTATGTTCCTTCATTCAAGCATTTATCTTTAAAATACCTAAACTTGATAGTATCTATCAATTAAGCTGCTTAATTTTTGCTGACCATTGTCCTTTAAACTGTTTACAGTGTAGTTTATTTTTGGGTGTGTATTCGTGTGAACTTTTCTGGTGTTTGTCACAGTGGTAAAGGTTTATAGTATTAAGAATTATTTATTTGAGCAGCACTGATTTATATGCAAGGCTTTTACGCTGTAGTAATAATTCCAAGAGGTATGCATGTCATACTTTTGAAATTCGGGGAAGTGCTGGAGGCACGGCCCTTTCCTTTGCTGATAGTGTTGTATTGTGTACATCAGTAAAATTATGTCTTTAGTACAAAGTATTGCTCTACGCAGACAGTGGGGGTCACGTGGTATGCTCAATTCCTTCTGAAGTGTGAACTGTGGGAATTGGTGTCTCCATTAATCTCCAAATGTTGCATCCATTTCACGGATTTATTCTAGAATTCCTTTCGTGTCATTGTTGAAAAGGGAGATATTTTGTACACTCCTCTGTCACTGAGATTAATGGGTTAATGGATTGGGTATAGACCAGAGAAACAGCAATAAAAACGCAAGTGGAGCGGAAAAGAACAGTAACAAAACAGTAAATGGAGAACTGCTGCTGAGATCACCAAAAAGGAGGCTGCTCCCGGTGCCCCTAGGAGAGAGGAACATTCCTTGGGGCACCAGAGCTGGATTGAATTGGTTACAGCACTATAGAGAAATATACACTTAAGGCTAATATAACCTTGTGCAAATAAAATGATTTTAATTATAAAATATACAGGAAATAATACATAAGAGATAATGTATACTGAACAGCCATTACTGGTAAAAGTGTGCTTGCAATGCAATTGAAAGCACCTAGCGCATTTCGCAGACCGGCTTCCTCGTAGGTGAACCATAAACATACATTACAAGCAATGGGTTTGGTTCATTCCATTGTCTGAATTGGCAAATTACATTCTGTCCCATCCCGCTTTTGTCATCCGTTGCTGTTCCTACTGACAGAGCCTCCGCTACCAAAGGCGCCAGCGCTAGGGGGTGGCTGCTGCCTGGTATAGATGTATCCCGGCAGCACAGCTTCAGTGAGAGAGCACTGGGGGGGGGGGGGGGGGGCAGTTGTTTATAGGGTAAGTCCATGCCAGACATCTTATTTGAGGTGGTCTGTGGCTCCCACTGTGCATAGTTCCCCCCCCCCCCCCCCCCCTTCATTATCTTCTAAATGGAAGTGCTGCACAAAAAAGGATCAATGAATTCAAACCTTTCTCCATTATGGCGAGTAAAGTTAGCAGAATATCCCTTTTGCTGAATTTATTTCCATAACCTAAGTTACAGATGGACTTATGTCAGCTAACGATACCTCAGTGCTCCAAATGTAAAAAAAAAATCTGATCTGTTTCCCAGTTATTTGTTCAGTTGCTTTCATGGCCATAGTAGCTAATATGTCTAACAAGCATAAACGCTGACCAAGGATGTAGTTAAATAGAATACAGGAAACATAGTAACACAACGTTTGTGTCTATATGTTATGCCCGTAGGACAAGAAATGTGAAAAGCCAAAAGCTAACAAGCATGTTGGCTTCAATGTTCTGTTTCTGATTTTCGGGATCAAACTTTTGGAATGTTTTCATTGGAACCCACAAGCGGCATTATATTTGTGCCTCTAAGGGTAAACACACAGTCCTAAAATAACTGATATCTCTGCAGAAAGCAATTTTTCAAACATGCTCCATAAAATGTGTTTATCGTCCATGGAAGAATTGACTGCTATTGTTGTTTTTTTTTTTCAGAAATGGGAGAGGTGGGGGTGGGGAGATGATATTTCTTGGGACATGGTGTGCGAAAACAACAGAACTATGCAAAAGTGTTATTCTTTTTTTTTTTTTTTTTTTTCCCTTGTATGGCTATTTCTTTGTGTTGCTTCAACCAAAATATTCAAGGCTAGAGTTTTAAGTTTTTAGATTTTGGCAGTAAATAAGGAATTTAACTTGGGCAGATGTAGTGCTTTTTATTATTGGATTCACACATTGAAACATTTTGGCTCTATCTGATACCTGATTACATGTACAAAGTCTATAGCAGACATGAAACAATTGTGATTTGACACAAATTGAGTAGGGTAATTCAGTCTGAACTAGATGTGTCTTCGCTGCAAGAGGATTTGGACAAATTGGGTAACTGGCCAACTAAACTGATATTCAATGTAGATAAATGTAAATGATGCATGTTGGGTATAGTAATAATAATACAAATTCAACATATAATGTAAATGGTGTTTCCTTGGGGAAATCTACTAATGAAAAAGATTTGGGAGTAATTGTAGACAATAGACTTAGTGTTGCCAGCTGGCTGCAAAGGCCAATAAGATATTGGCATTTATTAGACGGGGTATTGACTTACAGGAGGAAGATATTATCCTGCCTATTTACAGGTCCATGGTCAGACGCCACCTTGCAAATGCGGTTCAATTATTGGGTGCCTTTTTTAAAAAAAAAAAAGTCATAGAACTATAGAGAGTGCAGAGGAGGACTATAAAACTAGTATGGGACATGGACAATTTTCATTATAAAGAAAGGCTAGAAAAGTAAAATTCATACAAGATGGAGAAAGTGGCGCTTAGTCATTAAGGACTTGTGCGATAGATAGATAGATAGATAGATACCCGCTCTCAACCATGTTAGGTGTTTATTGTCTTTCCTTTTCCTGCACTCAGCCTCCTTTGTTTGTGATGGTCACTGAAACAATGAGGAATATTGAATATAGAAGCCAACACTCTGCCTGGATTGTTCCAGTGCCCCCTCTCCAACCCTCAGGCTGGGAAGTGCAGTTGTAAATACTTGCAAACAATGAATGTGGCTACAAGAATCTGTTAGTGTTGTACAATAATACCATATTTGCTCGAATATAAGACAAGGTTTTTTCCAGAGCAAATGCTCTGAAATAGGCCCTTTGTCTTATATTCAAGGTCGTTTTATAATCTGACCTCAAATCGAGGCCAGATTATAAGACTGGGATCCAGGTCCCCCGCAGAGCTGCAGGGGACCTGGATTCCCCTCGCTAACAGCTGGTGGATGTCGAAATGCGCACAGACATCCGCCCCTGCCGCCCGGAACGACAGCACATATCGTTCGGACATCCCCCGGCTGCCCCCCACTAGCCAACAGGGAGGCTACGTTGGGGGAAGGGAGGGGGGGAGAGAGACAGACAACATTGGGGGGAGGGTGGGGGAGAGAGACAGACAACATTGGGGGGAGGGTGGGGGAGAGAGACAGACAACATTGGGGGGAGGGTGGAAGAGAGAGACAGACAACGCTGGGGGGAGGAAGGGGTGGAGAGACAGACAACATTGGGGGAGGGTGGGGGAGGGAGACAGACAACATTGGGGGAGGGTGGGGGAGAGAGACAGACAACATTGGGGGGAGGGTGGAAGAGAGAGACAGACAACGCTGGGGGGAGGAAGGGGTGGAGAGACAGACAACATTGGGGGGAGGGTGGGGGAGAGAGACAGACAACGCTGGGGGAGGGAGTGGTAGAGACAGACAACATTGGGGGAGGGTGGAAGAGACAGACACCGTTGGGGGAGCATTGGGTAAGTCTGGGGGGTAGGGGCAGCATTGGGTAAGTCTGGGGGGTAGGGGCAGCATTGGGTAAGTCTGGGGGGTAGGGGCAGCATTGGGTAAGTCTGGGGGGTAGGGGCAGCATTGGGTAAGTCTGGGGGGTAGGGGCAGCATTGGGTAAGTGTGGGGGGTAGGGGCAGCATTGGCACATAAAAGGTAAATATAAACAAGAAATGCATTTTTTTTATATCATAAGTTTTTATTAAATATGAAAAAGCAATTTACATGTGAATATATACAAGTTAAACTTTTTTCCTATAGCGTAGTCTTATATTCAGGCTTTTAGTATTTTTCCTAAAGGAATATCCAAAGTATGGGGGGTCGTCTTATAATCAGGGTCGTCTTATATTTGAGCAAATACGGTAAGTCCATTTGTTTGTTCTAGTCCCTTTCCTTCTAAAGGGGAATTTTATTCATTGCATCTTAGATTATGCTGATACCACTGCTCAAGATAGGCAATAAACTCAAACCACTCCCAATTCTGACTTTTACGGCTTTTAATGATGAGAAAGTGTCACCACTGCTGTCCATTTTTTGTATAAATAGCACTTGAATGAAGATGTTTGATTGTAGTCTGGTATTGAAGAGGTTAACGCAGCCCTTTTTTCTGAGATGCTGTGTAAGAAGGGCTGCATATTTCGGATAAGTTACACTGATCTGTCGTGGATTTGCTTTTTGTACAGGGTTTTTTCACGGAGCCCAGATAGATGTTTTTGATGTGAAGACAGGAAACCGGTATATGAATAGATACATTGAACTTGTTCTTTAAATAGATTTGGATGGCTCATTTTTCTCTTCTAATCTAAATGCGACCACTTTGATTTTTGCCAATGATGGTCCGTGAAAGAAGCGTTTGGTTGATACGAAAAGGGGAAGAATCACAAAAATGTGTATGAGCACATATATATGTAACATATTGTAGCTCTGTTCCATAGAAGTCCCAGTTTTATATATCTGTTGAATGCATGGAATACACTTATAGCCTTGAGCAGAAACTGTATGGTACTGATCCCTCCTATATAAACAACTCTGTATTCCTTTCCTTTATGTATCTGCTTCCTTTTCAAATTCTATCTTTCCCTTTTCACCTCTTCTACGATTTTCTTATAACTACTCCTTGAAAAAGCCAGGGGAGAACTGCTCCCCAAAACTTCTAGCTTCTACCTATCTTGAGTATTTAAATAGAACTCTAAAATTTTGAGTCCTAAATATAGGTCACAGTCATGTGTTAGCCAAGCCTGTGAGCTATATGCTAATTACACTCACTCCTTGTACCCCTAGGCAAATGCAAAGCTGAAATAGTTTGGTGCAACAGATACTATATGTGGAAATGAATCAGTCAAGCATGGATTTCACAGTAACAGAACCTTCCTCTGGTAAAAATGTTGTAATACGCTTATTACATGTAATCTTGATGGGACCATTGGTGGAATTGTGTCCCTCGTCATAAGTTAGGAGTCAGGAGTGGTAGATGGTAGTAGGGTGGTGCAACTTTTAGATGCAGTCTAACAAATAAAGGATACTGTGAATCGCTTCATTGGTGAATTCACAACCAATTTTCCAAAATCAGGCCAAAGTAGCAGAGCTGGGGTAGGGGACGGGATGCTTCTTCACTGCTTCTTCATTGCGACCTCACGCGACGGCTAGTTCATCGTGCAAGAGGTCATCGCAAAGAGTTCAGCACGGGATCGCACACAAGGTGAGTATTGGTAGTGTTAGAATTCTGGCTTAAGGGTTAATGTTGGTATTAGGGTTCGGGTGGGGGTAATTTATATGGTGGGGAGTTTCGCTGATTGTAAGCGCTGAACTGTCAGCGTTTACATTGCCACGGTTCGCTGAAACTGCCTCTCTGAACTGTCAGCGTGGTGAAACGCGTGCACTGAACTCTCCTAAACCCCTGAGAATTTTTACGGATCCGCTATTTTGACCTGATTTATCGATCTCTGTTTACAGTTCACCGAAACCCATTATATGGGTAGTGAACAGTGACCGTGGTATTGTGACCTGCATAAATCACATTTTTAATATTTGACTCAAGCCTTCCCTATTATTACTCTGCATGTTTACTGCAGGTGCGGCAGCACTGATTGATTATATAGACACTGAGGATATAAAGCTTTGTTTCCTTTAGTCACTTTCTGTTCGCCTGCTGTAATTTCACAATTTCTTCTATGTGTAAGTATTTGTTCTAGCTGTAAAACATGCATTTTAAAGTACTTTGAAAGCACATTAATATCCATTAATATTTGGAAGATGCCTTTTGGGCTACAGACAGTCTCTTTAACCCCTTCCCGACGTTAGGACGTACTATGCCGTCCTGACTTTAAGTGCCTTAAAGTCGTTAGGACGGCATAGTAGGTCCTGTAATAAACAGCTCACCGCGATGAGCTGTTTTCGGATCCCGCTGCAGGCACTTGCAGCGGGATCCCACCTGTCATCTGAGGCCACTTTGAGTGGCCTCAGTCTGACAGGGGAAATGTAGCTGGTGCTCAAAGCGAGCACCGGCTACATTTCTCCAAATCGCACACGCCTCCGTGACGTCACATGTGACGTCCGGAGGTCTCTCGGTTTTTTTTGCAGAGACCCACAAGGTCTGTTAAGACCCTGATCGGGTCTCTGCGAGAGTGTTCCTGGCTACTGATCACCTTGAACCAATAATGACGTTTTGGTGCTTGTGTCGTTTGGGACGCAAGCACCATGCATCATGAAGGGGTTAAGTCACAGTGATGTGCCAAAAATGTCTTGCTTTGTGTGGTGCATATATATTATTGGCATATAAGCCTAAAACAACAGGGCAAAACTTTTCTGAAATCCACATACGTAAATAGAAATAAATGAGTTACAGTATTGTGACAGAGCAATCAAAAATGCTATTCAAGTTTCACATTAAATAAATAACTTATCCACATTAAATGCAGTCAAATGGCAAAATGCACGTGTTTACCTCTTTGTGGTCAAAGCACATGGCAGTATTTGCTTAGAAATCATTACAGAACGTCAGCCACCAATCAACATCAAACTAATTTGAAAAATAATTGGAGACGGGATACAAAAAGTTTGTTTTTTAAATTCTGATGCCATCATAGAATGATCTGCCTAAAACTCATGCCTTGATTCCAAGCTCTGTCCAAAGAGGATACAAGAAGAGAAATTTGCTTTTTTTAATGTGTCTTTACCTGTTGTGTAAAAGTGGTTTGTTGGACACATTGTGACCATCTATTGGTTTTTATTTTTACTTTTTTTTCTAGCTCTGAAGATAGGGTTGCCACCTGGCCGGTATTTTACCGTCAGGCCGGTAAAAAATTGGCATCAGGCCAATGTTAAGTATGTTTTGGGGGAAGTTACACAACATGGAGAGTTAGGATAAATGACCATAAAGGAGGAGTGACTTTGAAGGAGAAAATGAACCGTAAGGCAGAATGAAGTAGGGGGACAGGAAGAAAGGGCAGCTAGAGCCTCCAGGGAGCTGCACGAAATGTTGATGCTGGAGATTTATCGATAGCTTACATTATTCAGCAAGAAAAAAGGTAAGTATTAGTTGAATCCTATTACACTAGTCCACAATGAAAGCAGAGAGAGGCTTTTGGGGGTAGGGTGGCATAGAGGTGCTGTGTGGGGACATGTTGGGTGGGTGCCAGGAGCATTTTTTTTTTTTTTTGCTTGCACCGGGACCCTGTGGTTGACATGAAGCATCATATCCATTTATTGTCTGTTTCCATGCCAGCCACAGGATTCTCAATCCTTTGTTTAACTTGAAATGCTTCCAGGTTGTACTGTTAGCCACATATTTAAATACCTACACAGCACTTTCTAAATTAACAAAGAATAAAACTTTTTATTCTTGGGTGTTTTTCCCAGCCACAAATAATATATAGTGTCCTTATTAAATCAATAACAGGTATATGCCAATAACAGGCTCCATTTTCTACCCCTATTTGAGCCAAGTCAATAACTAGCAATGATTATCACAATTGCTGACTGTCATTTAAGCCGTTGCCTGCTGATTGGCACCTAAGGACGGGATTTCCTCCCTTTGACCCATATTTTAAGTTAACCGCTTGTGACCGCAGCAATGGATATTCTCAGGAAACCACAGAGAGTGCATCTGGCTGGACTGAGTGACACTTCCAGGCGTGACAGTTTGAAATATTGTAGCCGTCCCTGGAGAGCTGAAGCTTTTAGCAAACCTAGAAATGCCTTTAAAAAAAGGCTTGAGAACACACGTCCTGTCAAATACTCCATGCAGCACATAATGATTATCTCGTGGGATGGGAAACTGGGTGTTCTTTTACTATAATGTTCGCTTCGCAGAATGGAAAGAAATAGTGCACGCAGCCCCTGATCTCAAATCTACCCTGAAATCCCCAAAAGGCAAATTCTGTTTCTTAAAAAGTGATCAGCACAGTGACATTTCATACATATGGTAAGCGAGCTTATGTAGCCCTCACTGTTTGTATGAACCGGTGTGCTATTTATTGTGAAAGAAAGATCCGTGCCAATGTCTGTTTTAGGAGTTAATACAGGATGGAAAATGTTACCGCTCTTCTATAGAAATTGATATATCATTTGCTGTAAGTGCTTTGCAGATAACCCACCGAGAGTCCAGTTATTATATGTACAGGAGGTTGAGTTTATTTATAGTTAGAGTCCCCGCAGAAGCCGTTTCCACTCCGGTTTTAAAGTTAGTTTGGAAGTAAGCAGATAGTGTGACCTTGAATCATCCAAACAACTTGGTCTTCAGTGTGTGCCGAAACATGCAAATATAGACAAATCATGGGATGATGTAAATAACGGGAACCAGTACGGGGGTGGACAAAGCGCTAATCATACTGCCCTTGGCAACAGGAGAAGCAGACACCTAAGGGAAACAGAAATATGTGTCTAGGAATTGTTCATGGTTTGGGTTTGAAGAATGTTTCTTTTATGGACACGAAATGAGAAGAGAAACTTAAGAAACTATGTTTTGCTATGCAATAATAAATATATATATATATATATATATAATAAATATACAATGAATAAATAAATTCATCTTCGTGAATGGACTGCATTAACCTTTTTTTATTTTATTTTATTTACCGCAGCAGTCAAACAAGAGTTGAATTCAACTTTATTATAACAAAACAACACATCTATACGGTTTATGAAATACTTACATTTAAGTCGGTTGGGCCGCACCTTGCTGTTAGATGGATAACTTTGTGCTATCTGTTTATTATAAAAGGATAGTATAAGTATCAATGTTATATGCTGTTTTGTACTATGGATGTGTAAACAGAGTTCTCAACAGAGAAAACTAGATAATGAAATCACAATTGGTGTCTATACAGTGAAATGTTTCAAGAAATTCTGATGTGTATTATATTTTGTGGTAAGATCAATATGCTACACCTAACTCAGCCCAGGTTGTGGTTTGTCTGCACATTCACTTGTTGATGATCCCATGATCTTGTATTTCAGGCCCACTGCATGTTGCGTATATTTCTTAATGTAATAATCCAATTTCTATTGTTTTATCTAGGAGCTGACGCTTGTTGCCCCAGAATCTCCTTCCGAACAAGCAAAAAGAATTTTCCAAACATATGATCCAGAAGGTGAGTTTATGAACACTTGACTCATGCTTCACCAGGACCACTTTTGTTCCAATATTTCTAAACCTTTGAGCTATTCACAAAAGAAAAGTAGGTATCCAAATCAATACCCCATGTCAAATTCGGCATTCTACAGAATTAGCCTGAGTTCTTCTTAAATGCTCTCAGCACATAGAGGAGAGAAAAGCATGATACAGCATAGAGTAGACTGTAGGGTAATATTCTGATATTGTCTCCAAGTCTATGATTAAGTGGCAGCCGGCGCAAGATGCATAAAGTGGTTTCTTTCTTACCCACTGATTTGGGATTCTCGTCTGTGTATGCGGATATTTAAAGCTGTACATTAAAAGCACCATTGTTCATACTGAATTTGCCCGATCTCTTCTCCACATCCCAGTTTGTCATTTATGTATTGTCTCCAATAACTCTTAGACATACACTCACATTTTTAAGAGTCAATTATTCCAGGCTCATAGAATGGTAGTGTTGGTAAGTGTCTTGATGACCACATGAATGCTGGTGGTCATTAAGACATTTACCAACATTTCCATTCTATGAGACTACACTATGCCTTATAATTTTTTTCTCTCCTGTATGTGCTGAGAGCAATTACGAACAACTCAAGCTAATTCTGTATAAAGATAAGTTATTTTATGTATTGCACACTTTTATTTGCTTCACCGATTACAGGTATTGAAGCCTTTTTGCTTTGTAGGAAACACCATAAGTGTTTATGTATATATACTTATGGCATGTATGTGTGTGTATAGGTATATATATATAGGTATATATATATATATATATATATATGTGTGTGTGTATATACATGCACACACCTTGGTATCCTCTGAAATGCATTTCCCTTCATTTAAGCATCAATATGTCTTTGGTTAGCTTAACCGGGTCTTAGGTAAAAATCCATCTGTATGTAAGTGAGTCGCTGATGACTGTTCATGAAAGGGCATTATGTATTTTGGGGGATTCAATGCTTTATTTGTGTACTTTTTTTTAATCCATATATTCCTCTCTAAAATCGTAAACATCAGACTTCATCAACATTTGTAGTGTCTATCTCTTTTTGTTAGTGTTTTTGGATTATTTGAAGTGGAGGGCCACATACCAGGCAGTTGTGGGTGTTGGACAGTATGATAGACAATAGAAACTGCAATTCTTGTGGAATTGTGGGGTTTCAGAAATACATTGACTTCCTAAACCGTAACTTGAGTTTTTAAATTATTTTTATTAGGTTTCCAACACCCCAATGTTATTTTTTTTTGTCTGCATGTCATAAACAGTAATTTGCTACAATATGTTTTAACTATCATAAAACCGTAAATCCATATTAAGAAAAAGTGACCAGCATACTTGCGAAACCCCATGGATTTTACCATTGTTTTTGGTAGTGAAATTAATCTGCCTGTGAAACGCATCTGCTGCCTGAATTAACATCTTATTTTTTTTTAATTGGGAAAATAAACTTGATCAAGTATCCCAGTGATCCTTATATGACTCCATTCATTTGTTAAATATTACTGCAGATACCTTGAATATTTTTTAGTTTATGGCTTAACCATATTTTAGTTATTTACACATCTATTGTGGGTTTTAATTTTTTGTTCAGAAATCTGTGAATGGGTTTTGCTTTACATTTGTTCAGTCTTCCTGTGTGATCCTTGGCTCTAAATAGCATTAATCTGCCGGAATCATTGACTTAAAGGGGCTACTCAAAGAAGAGGGAATAGCAGGGAATTGAAATGTTAATTTCAAACGTTAGGCCAATGTCGCAGAGTTGGAAAAATTCCCCATTGCAACTGAATAAGAGAATATTTCCAGCTACATTTAGTTTAAAATTCCAATCTCAATTCCCTGCAATTCCCCCTGTATTGAGTAGACCCTTGTATAAAGTTTTAAGTCACCGATAAGCCATAACATTATGACCATCTACCTAATACTGTGTAGGTCTACTTTTGACGCCACAACAGCCATGACCTGTCGAGTCATGGACTCCACTAGACCTCTGTGGTATCTGGCACCACAAGTCCTGTAAGTTGCAAGGGACTTGTTTGTCCAGCACATCCCACAGATGATCGATTGGATTGAGATCTGGTGGAGGCCAAGTCAACTCCTTGAACTCGTTGTTGTGCCCCTCAAACCAATACAAACAAAAACATATCCCATCCTCCACCAAGGCACAAAACGTAACACTGCCAGCAATGGGAGGGTGGTTGCTTGTATACCGAGATTGGGGTGGATCCATCAATTACCAACTGAGCATTTAACTTTTTAGTGCCTGGAGGCTAGTAGGATGACACTTTTATTAGTCCCAAGTTTCCTATCTTGAGCCTTGGCTACATTTTACAGCACAAACCTGCAGGACGGCATAGACCGTCCTGCATGTAACAGCTCATCGCGCTCCCCTGTGCTGAGGGACTGCAGCCACTTTGAGTGGCCTCAGTCTGACATAAGAAATTTAATGAACGCTCAAACTGAGCGTCCGCTACATTTCTGGCATCCCTGTGTGCCCGAACTTCTGGGTTCGGCCATGCCTCCATGACGTCACACGTTGTAACGGACAGCTGTGCCGAGATGGGCTGGAGTCGCGGTGCAGGGGTAGTGGGTAATTTAAAGCCCTGCGCAGGGTGAGCACTCTCCAGGCCATGTTAGGTTTCCCATGAGTCATAGCCAGGCAGGGGTGTAAGCAGGATCTAGGATGCAGAATAGTCACAAAACAAGCCAAGGTCAAAGGACTGGAGAGTAGCAGGATCGTCAGGAACTATCTGAGGTCAAAAGACTGGAGAGTAGCAGCATCGTCAGAAACTAGCTGAGGTCAAAGGACTGGAGAGTAGCAGAATTGTCAGGAACTAGCCAAGGTCAAAGGACTGGAGAGTAGCAGGATCGTCAGGAACTAGCCGAGGTCAAAGGACTGGAGAGAAGCAGGATTGTCAGGAACTAGCCGAGGTCAAAGGACTGGAGAGTAGCAGGATCGTCAGGAACTAGCCGAGGTCAAAGGACTGGAGAGAAGCAGGATTGTCAGGAACTAGCCGAGGTCAAAGGACTGGAGAGTAGCAGGATCGAAAGGAACTAGGAGGATGGGGTTTCTATAGCCCCAGGGCTAATCATAGCAACAACCCACACCTGAGCAGTAGGCAAATGACAAAGTACCATCTGGTGTGAAGGAGTTAAACCATGACATGTAATGAAAACTTTAACACTTTGCTTTCATCGAGGAATGGAATCAACACTATAAAGGATGAGAAAATATTTAAAAGAACAAAAACTACCACAACAGGAGGACATAATCTTAAATTAAAGGGGCAAAAGGTAAAAATAATACCAGGAAGTATTATTTTACTGAGATGGTAATGAATGTATGGAATAGCCTTCCAGCGGAAATGGTAGAGGTTAATACAGTGAAGCAGTTTAACCATGCGTGGGATAGGCATAAAGCTATCCTAAATATAAGATAAGGCCAGGGACTAATGAAAGTATCCAGACAATTAGACAGGTAAAATGGGCCGGATGGTTCTTCTCTGCCGGCACAATCTATGTTTCTAATTATTTGAGGTGTAACCAACTTCATATAACAACATCAGTAGCATTTGTGAAATCACTGTATTAGCAGTTAAAGGTCAATCTACCATGAGAACAACAAGTTCCAAACAAATTTAATCTTTTATACAATAAAGTGAGACAGTTTGTTTGCAAAGCTTTTTAAAAATGGAGAAAATGCGTTTGGTAATTAGATTATAATGAATTATAACTGCTGTACCACATCCATCCTGAAGCAGTCAATCCAGTAGGCCCCCCTGTATCCCTTGGCCACGCTGCCTTCTCGTCTTACCTCTCTCAATTTCATGATGTATATAGGTGGCCAAAAATAGCAAACATTATGTAGTGTGTGGGATATGTCCCCCCAGACGGACACACTGCAGTGTTTAAAGAAAATTTACAGTGAGACCCACAATTTCCCATAAAAGATCTACATGTAATTGATGTATGAAGCATCTTAATATTCCAGACACTCAGGGTAGTGCAGAATGAACAGATAAAACCAGTGGGGATCAGGAAGGCGCAGTATCAAGTTGAACCATATAGATACAACGCTTGGCCCCACTGGGATTTCACTTACAATATGTTGATTTAAAGTGCGCATGTAGATGAAGTCCAAAGTTTAAAATGGAGCCCGACTCTATGGATGAGGAAGAAGGTACCGTCGGAGGACACACTGGAAACAACAAACAACTGCAGGAACTCGACGCGTTTCACTGGAACAGCTGTCACAGCTTCATCAGGAGAAAATTGTGCATGTGCAGAATGAAACCAAGAAAAGAGTAGATGTCATTATGTCCTCCACTGTAGGTAAACATTCCTGTATGTAATCGGAGATGTAATATAAGTATTTTACATTTATTGCTCACCCTGTGCCATTCTGATTATTATGTTACATTTTCCATTGTGTTGTATAAGTAAGATTATGCAGGCTATTCTGTAGGACTAATTGTCCAGCATATATTACATTGCAAAGAAAACAGGCACATCAAACCTCTGAGTACACTGAATACATTATTAGAATTAATGCTGTACCACAATATGTATTAAAAGCCAATAGAATCACTTATGTTTCATCCAATGTAGACATTTTAAATATAAATTCTTTAATGGAGAACATACTAATAAAATACCCTTTGTGTCATCTTGACTTTAAAGCTTCTGCTGATTGGTTTGAAATCCGTTTAGTCTTTTCAAATAATGACCTAAGTGTGCCAGTCAACCCCACCAGCACTGTTCCACTGATGGGCAGAGGGGCAGGCATGCCCCCATATGTGCAGTCAGAGGCGGCTCTCTAATTAGGCAAGTTAGGCGGCTGCCTAAGGCCTCGCACTTCGGGGGGCCTCGCAGCAGCCTAACTCACCTAACAGATAATGTTTTGCCACCATTCTGCTGCCTACTCCATGGAGTAGGTAGTTGACATTGTAAGGTGACAGGAGCTTATCGCTGCCTGTGTGTTGTGTGTAGCAGGCAGCGATAAGTCAACTGTCACACTAACCTCTGTGCCATCAGCGTCGGCACTTTCAGGTAAGGGGCCGTCTTCACAGGCAGAGATTCTGTGTTTTTTTCCTC
Source organism: Pelodytes ibericus (assembly GCA_036172795.1). Taxonomy (NCBI): domain Eukaryota; kingdom Metazoa; phylum Chordata; class Amphibia; order Anura; family Pelodytidae; genus Pelodytes; species Pelodytes ibericus. The sequence continues at coordinate 198,861,531 of CM069859.1, forward strand.
TCCTGCACACGAAGATTACAGCTCTGCTCCGCCCCCACTGTAACCAAAACGGCAACAGCAGAAGCGCCAGCACAACGTGGTCTATGAGACCACCGGACACTGAGACCCTCTTCTTCTCCCTGCACATGTCCTGACAGGTAACTAGGCAGGGAGGGAGAGGGACATCTAAAAGAAAAACTGTCTCGCCACTCTGATGCCCGTTATGCTGGTCATAAAAAAAAGGTTTAAAAAAATCTGCTGGTGTGTCTGTGTGCTGACCGAGTTGTGTGAGGGTGTGTGCTGACTGAGTGTGTAAGTGTGGGTGTGTGCTGACTGAGTGTGTGTGCTGACTGAGTGTGTAAGTGAGGGTGTGTGCTGACTGAGTGTGTAAGTGAGGGTGTGTGCTGACTCAGTGTGTTAGTGAGGGTGTGTGCTGACTGAGTGTGTAAGTGAGGGTGTGTGCTGACTGAGTGTGTAAGTGAGGGTGTGTGCTGACTCAGTGTGTTAGTGAGGGTGTGTGCTGACTGAGTGTGTAAGTGAGGGTGTGTGCTGACTGAGTGAGTGTGTGTGTTGACTGAGTGTGAGAGTGAAGGTGTGTGCTGACAGTGTGTGAGTGTTTGTGTGAGTGTGGGCTGGCTGAGTGTGTTTGATTAAGTGTGTGTGCTGACTGAGTGTGTTAGTGAGGGTGTGTGCTGACTCAGTGTGTTAGTGAGGGTGTGTGCTGACTCAGTGTGTTAGTGAGGGTGTGTGCTGACTGAGTGTGTAAGTGAGGGTGTGTGCTGACTGAGTGTGTAAGTGAGGGTGTGTGTTGACTGACTGAGTGAGTGTGTGTGTTGACTGAGTGTGAGAGTGAAGGTGTGTGCTGACAGTGTGTGAGTGTTTGTGTGAGTGTGGGCTGGCTGAGTGTGTTTGATTAAGTGTGTGCTAGCTTATTGTGTAAGTGAGGGTGTGTCGTGACTGAGTGTGCTGACTGAGGGTGTGAGTGTGTGTGCTGACCGAGTGAGTGTGGGCTGGCTGAATGTGTGCTGAGTGAGTGTGTGCTCACTGAGTGTGTTTGATTAAGTGTGTGCTGGCTTATTGTGTGTGTGAGTGTTTGCTTGCGGAGTGTGTCTGTGAGTGAGTGTGTGTCCTGTCTGAGTTTGTGTGGCTGGGTTTGTGATTGAGTGTGACTATGTTTGTGATAAGCTGTTTGAGGACATAATGGCAGTGGTATGTTTAAGGACAATGATAATTAGTTGTTTAGGGACACTGATTTGAGTGATAAACAGTCTAGGCACAAATATGGCACCAATAAGAGGTTTGGGAACAATGGCAGTGACAGGGTATTTGAGGACAATGATTACCCCGATGAGCTGTTTGGGTACATAGATGGCCCTGATAAACAGTTTTTGCACATAGATGGCCCTGACAAACTGTTTAGGCACATAAATGACCCTGATAAAATGTTTGGGCACAGAGACAGAATTCGAAAGCAGTTTGGAGACAAAGAAGGCAGTCAAATAGGTTGATGAAGGACATAGGTGGCACTGATAAGTCTTAGGGACAAGATGCACTGGGAAGCTGTTTGGGATCAAATATAGCACTGTGCGTACATTATTGGACTATTGTAATAATAATTTGCAAGTCCTGTGGATGATGAAATGTGGTGCTGTGATGTTTGTGTGTGTCTCCTAAATGTGAACACTAACACATATATACACACTCATACGCTGATCAGATGCACACACTAGCACACACATACACACTCAAATGCTGATCAGATACACACAAGCACACATAGTGTATGTGTGTGCTAGTGTGTGTATCGGATGAGCATATAAGCGTGTATGTGTGTGCTAGTGTGTGTATCGGATAAGCATATAAGTGTGTATGTGTGTGCTAGTGTGTGTATCGGATGAGCATGTAAGCGTGTATGTGTGTGCTAGTGTGTGTATCGGATAAGCATATAAGCGTGTATGTGTGTGCTAGTGTGTGTATCGGATGAGCATATAAGCGTGTATGTGTGTGCTATACCAATCACTTTTGATATAGATATTTGTAGACTAATTATAAGACAAATAAAAACAAGGAGTGGTGAATTCCTAATTGCTGGGATTTAAGGCTGGTCTTAAAATATGCTATTTAAACAGTTCATTTTTATTATAGCTTGCATATCTATTTTTAATTATGAGTGTCAGTGAGGGCCTCACGTTCGAGTTTCGCCTAAGGCCTCACAAAGTCTAGAGCCGCCTCTGTGTGCAGTCAAGCACCAAGCAGTGTTCTAGACCATTGCACATGTGCTGCATGGTGTTTAACATTTTTCCACATGTTTAAAGTTCACTCTCCTCCTGCTTTCCAATCAGAACAGCAGCCTCATATTAGGACCATACTACATAAAGAGGGATCAGTGTGGTCAATAGGGAACAGACTTTTAATTTTGTTTCCAAAAAAGACGGAAAATGGTAAGGTTAGGAAAGGGATCAAGAGGTCCCACAAGAAAAAGAAAGCTTTGGCTTTGCTGATTGTGTATGGGGAATGTTAATAGTTCCTGTTGATCTACACGGGGCTATCAAGTAAGGCGCTAGTATTTTAATGAGGAGTGTGTCACAAAGCAAGAGCGTCATTTGGGGCATGTTGTGTGAAAGGTAGGAGTAGAGAGTCCAGAGGTAAAAGTGTGACCTGTATATTTCTAGACTGTCCAGCAGTCCAAACCTTCATTCATTTATCTGTAGTGTTGTGTATGTGGGCAGTACGTTTTTCCATGCAGATGATGTGCCAAATTTTGGCTATAATTTGCGGATGGGTAGGTGGTTGTGTTTTTAGTGATGCACATACGGGCAGCTGTGCAAATCCTGTGTATACGCTTGTTAATGTGAAGGGTGATGGGTATCTGATGAGGAATGTCGTCCAGGGGTCAGAACATGTTTAACATGATCAATGTTACCTCACTGAGAAACAACAATATCTAGGTCCAGATTGGAATTGTTGCAGGACATGTCCTCCAGAAATGTAGATGAGTCCCTGGGGTGGGACAACATAAATCAAAAGTTCCTGGGAATATTTTAGAGTGGAGTGGACGTTGTAGGTACTAACCGACGTTGTAGGTACTAACAGACGTTGTAGGTACTAACAGACGTTGTAGGTACTAACAGACGTTGTAGGTACTAACAGACAATAACGTTATAGCCATTTTCCTGAACCAGCACATTAGTGGTCAGTACAGATTTTTATTTTTTATCTTTTTATACTGCAGCACCACATCAGATGTATATATAAATATTAATAACATAGTGAAAACACATAAAATAAATTAGAACTGAAAGAAGAAAAAAAAACACCAATACTCTTTTTCCTGTCGGTGTCTGTATCCAGTATCGTTTAAGAGTTAACCCAAAGTTCCTAAGATTTAGAATAAACTATATATATATATATATATATATATATATATATATATATATATATATATACAGTTTAAAAAAAAACATCTGTAGTAAAATGGAAAGATTTTTTAATTATCTGTTTCTCTTAGTTCACAAAAATGCACAATCGGGAGAGATCTAATAGCTATGGCCGTGAGCAGTTCTGTAGTGGCTGGTACTGCTATAGGCTTCTGTATGCTGGTCTGCATAATGTACTGTGCTTTAATGAAAATTATGGCTAGCACTGTGTTTGTAGTCAAAACATCTGGCAACACTCAGTTTCTAACAATACTTCATTAACATTTCAGGATCCAATGAGCTCTTCCTCTGGCAAGACCTCCATTTGTTACTGATAGCCAAAGGAGTGAGCTCCAGCATCTCTAAGCAGGAATGAAAGCATATGTTCCAATGCATAGATGTTTTTGCTTAGTTAGCCATGTATAGTCTATTCTTGCCATGTATTGCAATTCGCAATCCGGTTTACTTGACAAGCATGCCAAGTGTGATCATAGCCAGTCCTTGATTTATTTGTACTGACCAAACAAAGCAAGTACAATAAGAAGGACGAGAGAAAAGATTGTCATGCTGTACAGTTCTGTTTAAGTAGGGTGGTAAATGTAAAATGTGACTTTTGGGGCTGTGTTCTCAAAGTGAAGCAATCACAGTGGAAGCCAATAGAACCTTCCTGCTTTTTGCGCCTCATTTACAAATCCTCCCTAGATTTGCTCTTTACACATATCCACTAATGAGTTATACAGTACCTGTAGAAAGATATTTTGTCATGTAGTGCTACATGTAGCAAACACTCAACTGCATCAGTGCACAGCCATGCATATAGTTGATCAGAAAAGTGTCTGCTGTTAATCTATAGTATACTCTTAGAGTCATCATTAAAGGAGAATTTATAAATTATAACTGCTGAGCCTCAAATACATAGATTAAACAAGCAGTTCAGAGAACACACAATTTTGTACATGTCTTTAATATACTGTGTATTAAACATGCTTATTTTTACAAATTAACAATTTGCAATTCTGTATTTTACCAGCTCCCTTGAATTTAATGAAATCAGTGAAAGGGAGAACACAGCAAGCATGCTAGCTCCCTCTGAGCAGGTCTCATACTTTCTACTAAGAAAGTGTTCCTATTAGCCATTACTGTGGAATTAGCCTCTCTCTGTTAAACTAATCAGTTTCCCGGGCATGTAATGCATAGGGTTATGGTTTCAGCCTTCTATGTGGGCTATGATGTAGCCCAAGAAAAAGGAGCATGTGATGATATGACAGTCGCTACAACAACATCTGTAACTTATTAACGTTTAATGCAGTTTTTAGATGATCGAAAAAACACAGATCTGTTTAAGTTTCTTTACTTTTTCACCATGCTGCACTTATCTAGTAATATTTTTGGGATGCTGTAGGAGGAACTCTTTATTAAAATAAATGTGTTTGAAAAACATGCCTGCCCTGCTTACTATGTATGTCTGCCTGACTTACTATGTATGTCTGCCCTGCCCTGCTTACTATGTATGTCTGCCCTGCTTACTATGCATATCTTCCCTTCTTACTATGCATGTCTGCCCTGCTTACTACGCATGTCTGCCCTGCTTACTACGTATGTCTGCCCTGCTTACTACGTATGTCTGCCCAGCTAACTACGTATGTCTGCCCTGCTTACTACGTATGTCTGCCCTGCTTACTACGTATGTCTGCCCAGCTAACTACGTGTGTCTGCCCTGCTTACTACGCGTGTCTGCCCAGCTAACTACGCGTGTCTGCGCCTGCTTACTGCGCGTGTCTGCCCTGCTTACTGCGCGTGTCTGCCCTGCTTACTGCGCGTGTCTGTCCTGCTTACTGCGCGTGTCTGCCCTGCTTACTGCGCGTGTCTGCCCTGCTTACTGCGCGTGTCTGCCCTGCTTACTGCGCGTGTCTGCCCTGCTTACTGCGCGTGTCTGCCCTGCTTACTGCGCGTGTCTGCCCTGCTTACTGCGCGTGTCTGCCCTGCTTACTGCGCGTGTCTGCCCTGCTTACTGCGCGTGTCTGCCCTGCTTACTGCGCGTGTCTGCCCTGCTTACTGCGCGTGTCTGCCCTGCTTACTGCGCGTGTCTGCCCTGCTTACTGCGCGTGTCTGCCCTGCTTACTGCGCGTGTCTGCCCTGCTTACTGCGCGTGTCTGCCCTGCATACTGCGCGTGTCTGCCCTGCATACTGCGCGTGTCTGCCCTGCATACTGCGCGTGTCTGCCCTGCATACTGCGCGTGTCTGCCCTGCATACTGCGCGTGTCTGCCCTGCATACTGCGCGTGTCTGCCCTGCTTACTGCGCGTGTCTGCCCTGCTTACTGCGCGTGTCTGCCCTGCTTACTGCGCGTGTCTGCCCTGTTTTGGACTTATGTCTGCCCTGTTTACTGCTTATCTGTCTACCCTGCTTACTTATTTATGACCAGGAAAGAACAGCAGCACAGGAATTAAATGCAGATGCAATCTAATTCAACGAGATTCCTGCACCACCACCTTTTACACAGACAACTGCTATATAATTGTACATGTTCTACCAATAGCCACTTGTTGGATTATGTGTATTGTTGAATAAATACACAGTCTGTACAGATTCTTTTCTTGAGCACATCATGTAAAATACTATCTGACCACGTAGATCCAAATTATTTTCTCCTTTTCTCATACCCAGATAATGGCTTCATTACTGATGCACTGCTGGAAGATGTCATGAAAGCGCTGGACCTTGTATCAGATCCTGAGTAGTAAGTAACCATTTAATATCGACATTAAAGCTGGCTCCTGATACCTTGTATCCTCCTGGATGGCTGGAATCAAAGACCAGAATATTGGAAAAGCTGACTATTTTTTTATTGACCAGTTATTTAGAGCAGTGGTTCTCAGCCTGGCTAATTTCAGGATCCACATTTGTTCTTGGTCATTAAATCATGACCCAAAAATGATTTCATTTCCTAAATATAAATTATTCCACAATTCAGTTTGTACAGTATCTCGCAATGTATAAATGCACTGTTCAAAACATGAAACAAACAAAGAACAGGGCTTCTTCATAAAATGGATAGGGCAGTAATGGCCATGAAAATGAGTACTATTGATGTATAAATCCCAATAAAAAAGGCATTAAAACATGAGACTAATTAGAATTAATGGGAAAGCTGGGGATGCTTTTTTGCTCCTGATAAGTGTTTTGGTTGATGGTGGACAAATGTCCATTCTGTTCCTATATTTTGTCTTTAGCTGGGCCAGAGCTGAGAAGCCCCTCACAAAAAGATATGTGCATTAAACACTCACTGCCATGTATCTGCCGCATCAAGCCCAAACTTCACTTCACCCATCTCAGGTGAATTTTTAAATTGTATCCCTAAAATAAATTGTAACGCCCTGGTTGTTACTTTAACCTTGAGGGGTTACTGGAATAGAAATCAGCAGCACCATTCCTTGGTGGGCTGGGTTTCTCAGCGTCTGACAGTCAACACAGCAGGTGTACTTTATCTGTCAGTATATCTGTCTGTCTGTCAATCAATCTTTATACCTTATCTGTCAGTATATCTGTCTGTCTGTCAATCAATCTTTATACCTTATCTGTCAGTATATCTGTCTGTCTGTCAATCAATCTTTATACCTTATCTGTCAGTATATCTGTCTGTCTGTCAATCAATCTTTATACCTTATCTGTCAGTATATCTGTCTGTCTGTCAATCAATCTTTATACCTTATCTGTCAGTATATCTGTCTGTCTGTCAATCAATCTTTATACCTTATCTGTCAGTATATCTGTCTGTCTGTCAATCAATCTTTATACCTTATTTGTCAGTATATCAGTCAGTCTATCAATCCCTTTACCTTATCTGTTAGTATATCTGTCTGTTTATCAATCTCTGTACCTTATCTCAGTATATTTGTCTATCAATCTCTGTACATTATCTGTCATTATATCTGTCTGTTTATCAATCTCTGTACTATATCTGTCTGTCTTTCAATTTTTGTACCGTATTTGTCAGTGTATCTGTCTGTCTGCAAATCTCTGACTTATTTGTCATTATATCTGTCTATCAATCTCTGTACCTTATCTGTCAGTATATCTGGCTGTCAATCAATCTCTGTACCTTATCTGTCAGTATATTTGTCTGTTTATCAATCTCTGTACCTTATCTGTCAGTATATTTGTCTGTTTATCAATCTCTGTACCTTATCTGTCAGTATATTTGTCAGTGTATCAATCTCTTTACGTTATCTGTCAACAAATCTGTCTTGTGTGTTTATCTCTGATGATATCAGGGGAATGAAGAGCAACTTAATTGTTTTGCTCCCGGGCCAACAGTTGCCAGCCCTCCACCCCCATCTCATTTAAATAAATCAGTCCTCCAGATTCTAAATGATATTTATTTATATCACAGGTGTAATAAAATGTCTAATGTCACACATTCTTCCAGCTGTGTAAAAGGGTAATATTCACTTGCAGTATATTCATAAAAGACCATTGACGTGTTACATTTCTTCCCACTGTACAAATCCCATCTAAACATATTTTATTCTCTTTATTAAAGATTCAGTTTGGATACTGTACAATAGAGAGTATCTTATGGAATAAAGTGTATTATCAATGTAATGAATATATTACATTACATTTAGCCATATATCGCCAACACTGTACGCATCTCCTGGTACCGAGCGTCAATGTGCACTGACTAACTTAGATAGAGACAGACTGACACATTAGTAAAACCCTGTTTATCTAAACTTATTTTGTCTTTAAGTATCATAAAATGTGTACATAAATATGTACTTATAATAATAACACAAAGTGTTAAATCAATTCCTAGCCTTTTACTATGACTTCTGAATACAGGCGATTTTGTGTTCACACTGTGATTGGGGCCAGGGAGACAGTGGTAAAGACCCTTCTGAAACCGCTTGAGACCTATTGACATCACTAAGGCCTGCCCGAATCCCAGAAGTTCAGACAACCACAATTTGATTAAATGTAACCAGCGCTCACTTTAAGTATCTATAAACTAACTGTATCAGACTGAGGCCACTTACAGTGGCATCGTGACAGAAGGGGCTCCTGCAGTGGAATCTACAGCACCGCTCAAAGCAGGGGGCTGCGATGAACTGCTGTTCAGAGGACATCCTATGCCATTCTTATGGTTGTTTTGGCCATGTATTTTAGTGGTTAAATGAAGTCAACCCCGCAACCTTGTAGCTTGGACAGGTTCCATAGATGGTTCATAAGCCCACTGAGCTATCGTACAGGAATATGTACTTTATCCATTATGTTGAAGAGGCACTGTATGCCTAAAAATAATACACTTCGGTCTGTGGAAGTTTCATACTGCATGGATGCATGAGGGGGCTTGGAAATGTTGTGTTTTTGATTGCAAAGATCTCCAAACATTGTAGGTAGTTTGCATGTTTACATTTTTTTCTTCAACAGCAAATGTGCAATTAATTAAAAAATAAAAAAGTATGTGAAAAAAAAGTCTGTATTTCTCTATAAATACCTAAAGATTAATTACACATGGAGTTGTATGCAAGTGTTTAAGTTTGTGTAAATACAGTGCTTCTAATAGACACAAACAATCCACATCTGAACTCCCCTTATGGTTTATGAATATTTTCTCATTCGGGGTTATGTGAACATTATTTGATTCTGACGGGTTCTTAGCATGTCTTTGGATTTTGGGATGTTGCCACCCCCCCCCCCCCCCCCCCCCCACACACACACAGACTGTTTACCCTTTTAAAATAATTTTCAGAAAGATAGCAGATAACCACTTCACCCACTTGGTCATGTATTTTTCACCCTTGTCTGATGCTGGGCCTCATTGTATATTCAGCAAAGGCCCATGACTGTCAAGGGAAGCTTATAATTGAATTGTTATATTAGCCTCTGCTACGAGAACAATAATCAAGGAATACCGCACGCCCGTCGTCAGCTAAAGAGCAGTTTCTTTTGTTGTAATAATATATCTGAAACATGAGCTATTCCTGCATTGTTTATATCCAGCTCGTCGGGGCATAGAAAAACAAAGCTGATATTTATACAGAGCGAGTGTCCGCAATCTGCAGAAAGATCCTGATGGTTACTATGACAATTATTTCCCATTTAGCTCTTTGTACCTTTTATTACTCATTATGAATACAGTACATTCTTTTAATTTTCTACTTCATTGCGTATAGCCATTTTAGGATCTGCAAGATTGAATTAGGTAGCAGCAGCATATGCTGTGTTCACTGGGAACTGCCCCAATTGTACACAGATTCATTCGGAACATGTGTAGTGAAAATCAGTAGCCCATGTTGACGATTCCTTGCAGTACATGCAAGCATCCTTCTCAATGGGACAGGTTCTTCAGTTTTGATAGCCAAAGAGAGAAGGATGGCAGAAATTCCATATGGATGCATATTGCACTCTTCAAGGGACACTTCCACTTATAGATTAGAGTGCAGGTTTATCAGTTATCTCAATTACATTGGAGTGCAAGCTATATTGCTTATCTGTATTACATTAGCGTGCAAGCCTATTATCTTATATAATATACTTGGATAATAAGCTTGCACTCTAATGTAATACAGATAAGCAATATAGCTTGCACTCCAATTTAATAGTGTAATTCAGTTAGAGCTTTATTGGTTATCTACATTCCATTCGAGTGGAAGTTGTATTGGTTAGCATATTTCTGGAAGTTTAGCATATATTAATCTTTCCCGTTTGAGGTGGATGTTGTTTGGGGTGATGTAAGGATGAGTGCACTGACCTCTCTGAGGATGAATTATGGTACTTGGCTCTCTACAGAAGGAGAGCACCATGCATATATCAAATAGGTGCACTCTTACATAGTTGCCAACTGTCCCAGATTTGAAGATACAATCCTGTTTTTTTGTGGTGCTGAACCGTCAAATTTGAGACTGTCCCGTCCTGACTGCCGCATGGTCACAGTGATTTACACTGTGTAGAGGTGGCATTGTGTTTAAAGAGGGATCAATCCCTTAAAATCAAAATTTGCCATATTAAAAGCTTCCCCTTTTATCTTGTTCTAATATTACAGAACAAACAACTTCCCTATAACTCTTCAGGATGTTCTGTGCTTCTTCTTATACTACAGTGCATGCATCTTGTGTTATACCTCCTAGTTGCTTATATGAGCATCCACATTCACTCCTGCTATACGGACATCCTTCCTAACATTTCTCGTTACTATTCTCATTCACACATCCATTCTTCCCCGCCGTCTTACATAACTGACACACAGACACACCATTAGGATTGACTGACAGTCGCCCCGGACTGTCTCGGTAAAGCAGCAGCTTCACAAAATTATTTCTCCGAATCCCATTTTGGGGTTTACTCCATCTTTAAACTGTGGATGTCTGTAAGTCGTATTACCAGTATTGAGCATGGTGGACAAAATGGACAGTTTATTGATGCCCCTTGTCCTTTTTGTCACTTGGTTCTACTCTGTCCCCAATTCCTGAGCATTAGCATTTGGTTTATGTTTCTGGTTATTCGTCAGTTGTGCAGTTTACACTGTGCAGACCCCTACGTCTTACAAGCACAGGTTTGTTAGTAACAGTCTGTTTTTAAAATTAAATAAAAAAAATGTTTTCCTAATAAGGTACTGTCTCCGAAAATGATCATCATTGTTTTGGTTTTAATCAGGAGATTATTCTTAAAATAACCGCATTTGGCAAATGAAACGCCATTCCGATGAACGTGTAATGAAATCTCAAAATAGAACAGCATTCATTTTCTTGGCAGAAACTCGTGCTGAAGTACCACATATCTCAGGAACGCAGAAAGTTAAATATTCTCTGCTTATTATTTTCTTTCCAATGTTTTGTAGCGTAAACCTCATGAAGACCAAATTAGACCCAGAAGGACTAGGGATCATATTGCTTGGACCATTTCTTCAGGAATTTTTCCCTGAGCAGGTATGCAGACTTCTCTATATGATTCTGTGTACAAGTTACATGTCTTCTGATTTGGTTTACTATCTTATGACCGTCGGTGCATAAATCACATCCACCAAAAAAAAAAAGCATATTGTTAGAAAATTTGTTTGATAAACTTTATTATGTGATGTGTTTTGGTGTTATGGAGTGTCATTTTATGTTTTTTATCTTTTCATTTGAAAGTTTGTTTCACTTATTTTTTTTTATATGTTTTGTATTTTTTTCAGGGTTCGAAAGTTCCAGAATCCTTCAGTGTGTATCATTACAATGGATTAAAGCAGTCTAATCATAATGAGAAGGTATGTTTTAATTAAGAATTTTGTTATACTTTTTTTATTTACTGACTTTGCATACAATTAAATAATTAGAAGTACTTCCCTTTTTCCTTTATTTTTATTTTTCTTCCTTATACATGAGTGAGTTTTATACATAAACATTGATACAATTACATCCTATGATTAAGTCCTAAAGTGATTCACACTTAACCTGAGCTGCCTGAACTCCTTGGTGACCAGTGTATGTTCGGAATTTTTCAATTAATGAATAAGATTTTTCGACAATTTGAATACTGGGTCCAGTCTCAACTGATTCCGTGGAATGTCCAGCAACTAATTATTCATTTGGATTACTATTGGGTAGTACTCACATTTAAGGAACCTCTGATGTACATAAAAGGTCATAACATGCAAAATATTCTGAATGTCAGTATTTCAGTCCATATGTATTAATTGTAACTCAACTATCCTAAAAAAAAGTCTATAACTAATATTAGCCAAGTGTAAAGCAAATTATTCAAATAGCCATTTATAGCCATTTTAGGGTTAACTGATCATTTTACAAAGTAACACAGTTAATTGTTTTTGTCTTGTTTTTCTTAATCATTTTTTTTTTATTAAAAACATGCATGTTTCTCCCTGCCTAGTACGCTGGCACATTTAATTATTTGCGTTCATCTTATACAGTGTTCCTCTACTTCCACATAGCCCTGTTTTTAACGAATTATCATCTTTAGAGAATTGTGTTTTATTATTTATTTGTTTCTTGCTATCACTATTGATGATGGAAAAAATGAATTAGGTTCTAGCATATTAACACTAATACACAGAGAAACTTAGTGTATAATGCTCAAAGGACACTCTCTGAGAAGACCAGATGCTTTAAATTGATAATATGCCTAATGATTATCATACAAAATCTGTTAGTACACTAGATAGCTATTTCTCTATTTATTAACATTGTTCTCTGTGTTTACATGTTAATATGTCCAATTACGATCAATTTCTTTTAAAGATTTTTAACATTATTATTATTATTGGTCTTTTTTTTTTTATGTTTAACTTCTGACATTTTCTGCTCTACTAATATAACTAAACTTTACAATTTAATTTGTCGTTTTATCTCCATAATTACCAATTATTCTAAATTTCTTCAAATTTCAGTAGATACTTTAATATATATATATATATAAATATACACACAAGCTACAACATAACATGTGCACTAGTTGTATAAAATCTGTCATAGTGATGATAAAGTGACAAGCAAGTCACTGGAGGTGGAGTATTAGGCGTTGGGGATAACAGGGCAAGGAGAGTTAAGATTTTGTATAATGGAGGAGGCAATGTACAGGTAGTGGAGCTGACATGAGTTATAAGGAGGAAGGGAGAGGGGGTGACTGGGAGCAGGAATATAAGAGTCAGGGAAGCAGACCAGCTGCAGGAGTGCAGAGAAATTGGCTATAATGGAGGAAGGGAGTGACAGGATTAATGAACGGAGGCGATTGAGAGTTGAAAGAGAGGGAGCAGACTAATATTAGAGGTGCAAGGGAGTCAAGCAGATCATGGACCGCAACAGAGTAAGCAGAGTGTTCATTATTCAGGGTTAGTATTACCACCTCAGCCATATTTTACCAGTCACATATAACCTTTTGCTTTCTACCTTGCAGTATGTAGAAGTCATATGTGACCAGAAGCAAATCAATTAAATAATTACGGTTGTTCCGTGGGATCCACTACTTGATTAGGTAATTGATTTCCTTCTGGTCACATATAACTTCTATATGCTGCAAAGCAGCCTGAAAACATTGTATGTAGCTGGTAAAAAAAATGGCCAATTGTGCTGCCCTAGCAGGAGACGCTCCCCTGGTTGGTCTCTGCACAGTGTGTAGCCACGTTTGGGAGATGAAATGTTCACTTAACTTACCTGCTCGTCACTTTTTGCGAATAGTTGGGCAGGTAGACTGGTAGCTGTGTGTATAGCAAAAACGTAATGATTCAAAAAAGATGGACTCCAAGTTGGGGGCGCTTGATAAATATCGGCCTTTTCTTTTTAATTTATTTTGTTTTTAAATATTTTGACATTTTTCCCGTGATGTGTCTTAGCAGCTGCAATCAATTTGATGCATAAAGTTCTAAAGAGCATCCTTGGAGTTCATGTTCGCTAGTCATAATGAAATGGATAGTACATGGGTTACACAAACGCTTGTGTTCTGATGAAATGTACTTTCATGCGGTACAAGAAGTCAGAGTGTACCAAATGAAATGTATTACTGGGAAGAGCACTCCAAACATTCTTAACCTCACTTGCTAAAATTATTGGCTGCACGATTGTTAAACTCTCATGTTGCAAACCTGCTTTCCTTCATTTTCTAAGTATTTGTGTGATGAATAAACAAAGCTACTAAACAAAGAATAAGACAATATTGGCCAAAACGAGACTAAATCCTCTTTCAGATCTCTCTAAATCAGTCATCTTCACTGCATATAGAGAGACGGACATCATCCCTTATTATTGAGAGACTGAAGAAATGGGGTATAACACCAAATAGCCTCTTGACCTTTCACCTCTGTAACTAAAGAAATGTCTGAAGTTATGTTATGTAGTAATTTAGGTTGAAAAGACTTACATCCATCAAGTTCAACTTTTGATTCTGCTGTTGATCTAAAAAAAAATGAATTCCCGCTGCGCATGTGTGAATGCCATTAAAGTCATCTATGGGAGGAAAAACAGGACAGTCACAGTTCTGAAAGTACAGCTTATATGCTTAGAATTTTCAAAAACCAGACTGGGTGGAGCAAGCTTAATTTTTGTATTGTCAAATGTGTACAAATTATGTATGTTTGAGCATGCAAAAAATAGGCTATCAATGTGCCATGCTCCACTGAATTCTACTTTGTGCCACAGAGGCGCTTTAATAGGTTTTTATTTGGTACCTCATCTCAATACCCAAAAATTGTTAGATTGAACTAATTTCTGTGCTGATTGGGATGTCTTACGTGGCATAGCTTGACTTTGACACAATGCTGCAGTGATTATAAATACCTGAATAAGTTCTTATATTTCTATTAGTGTAAACCCAAATTGTGTTTTAGTATACACAGGCCTGTGTATTTTTTTTTATATGGGCAAAGGGAAGATAAAAAAATGTTTTCTTTATTCTGGATTTTAACAATCACAGCTCACAGGTTTAAAATGCAGCTTTCGCTTTGTTCTTTATTAAAACCTTACTGCTCCAATTTCCAAACCAGGTGCAACATGTTTGCTAATTAGAAGTTATTAGATTGCCACTTGTGGTGCAGTCTTTGAGGTTTATTAGCGCATAAAGTCTTAAATTACATTTCGGGTACCAAGGCAGAGGCAAATTCCAGGATCTGTTATGAGCACAGGTAGATTCATCGATGTTTCATTCATTGTAAAATGTTATTTGTTCTTACATAATGTTACACAGAAGCCTACAGGTCAGCTGTGAAACCAGCAGTGGGGTTTATTTGTAAGACTCATTTCTGGGGCAAAGTTTCCAAAAGTGACCTAAACCGCAGGAACATTCCATTTGTTTCCATGGTGATTGCTCCAATTTTTTCAACTTTGCTCCAGAATGGTTGTTTATAAGTAACCCCAGTGTTTCTGAACTTCTTTGTAGGAAAAGCTGTTCATTTTTTGAAACTTATGTTGGACAAAAGAACATATAAAGGGTTTTTATTCTTCTTTCTAATCATATAATTCTATTTTGGCAGGTCACATACATTGAGGGTACAGCAGTGATGGGTTTTGAAGACCCTAGATTACAGACGGACGATACTCCAATCAAAAAGTGTCTGCAAACCAAATGGCCTTTCGTAGAGTTGCTCTGGTCTACAGACAGACCTCCGTCATTAAACTGAGATTATTGTTTTCTACAAGGATACTATAATACATTGAAAGTATTATCTGAGGTTATAATAAAAAAAAATGTATATATACATTACATATTAATTTTAATGCCTAAATAAATCCAGCTGTCATGTAAACACTGATGGATATCCAGAATGTTCAAGAATTTCTTCTTTCTGATATGCGATGCAACTCAAAACTTGTTAGTGATATCACGTGTTAATGGAGGAAACATATACCTGTTCTTGACATGTGGCACCAAAATGATGCTATTTCCTGTAATCGTCAGTGTTAAAATCGGAGCAGGCAGAAAGCTGTACCTTCAACCATTTGGTGGATCTATGGCTTGGAGTTCTGCACCTTGCTATTTCTATATGAGCTGGAATGCGGAAATATAGTCAAACTATTGGATAATTAGCACTCCAAAAGTAATATTACTAAAACACAAAGTGTCAAAAGATCAAGCACTTAAGCTGTCATCAAAAAAATTCCTGGTTCCAAAATGGAAAAAAAAAACAGAAACTCAACTGGAATAGTTAGAGGCCTTATATATATGTAGAACTTAATGACTTAAAGGTGGATGTGTTTCCTAAATTTAGACCTGGTGCACTTATTCTTAGGGGGAGATGTGTACCTGGTAATTATACAGTATAAACAATATTAAAACTATTTTGATCACAAAATAGAATTCATATAAAAAAAATTCATATAAAAAAATTCATATAAAAAAATTCATTGTCAATTTATTTTCTGTATAAAATATACAAATATAGATTAAATACACAATCAATAAATTAGAAGTATAAACACTGTTTCCCCCCTCCCCCCACACACACCCAAAGAAATCACCTGATGCATTTCACTAATTTGATTCCTCAGAGGCGTTAAATATTTCGAGCATACATCATAAAATCCCGGTTCACTGAAAAATACTGTCTCCGGTCTTACCAATATTTTTTTGATTTTACGTTATCACAAAAGGCACACCATAGAATGATAATTCCCTGAATGGGGGTCTTCATTTAATTCACAGAGAAAAAACAAAGAAATGGTAACCACATCTCACTGAGAAAAGATAGTGTCATCAGGAATAAGACATAACTTACCATCAAAACTGGCAGTGCCCAGCTGAATATCAGGTATCGGCATCCAGAAGGAGGAGAAAGAATGTAAATAAGATAGGAGGCAAGAACCAACCACTGGGGTATACAGCAGCAGTCAAGGGGTCAAAGGTCATTCAGTGATAGGAGAATAATGTAATAAACAATCCAAGTGTCAGTAGGTAACTAGGGGAAAAGAGTACAGCAACCAGAATTCATTGAATGGGGGAACTAGCTCCAGAATAACAGCACCGGTAACAAGGCTTTATAGAGCTGTGGGGCACTTCCCCAACAGAGAACATAAAGGTGCAGCGCTGTAACTCTGCCCCTCATGTCAGCATCACCAGTACCCCCTTGCCATGCTTCCCGTGAGAACGCAGTGAGTGAGACAGTGATGAACCTGGAATAGCAGTGCTGCCGTGGAGATGAGTGAACTACAGTGGACCACAGTCAGAAGGCAAGCACCCAACAAAGGCCTTCTACAATAACACCAATAAAACATAAAACACTTCTCTGGTAACAAGACCTTGCTCTGAATATTAATTTGGGTTTTCCTAAAATTAATATTTCTAGCTAATAGCTAACTATTCTGACCACGTATTGGGGAGTAGAACAGTGGTTTCTTCAGTTTTTGCTCTTACTGACAAGCCTTGTACAATTTCTGTTGCCTTCAGTAATACAACTCTTAAATAGTCCCATTTCTCCTGAACTCCACTTAACTCACACCAGACTGATAATTTATTCCTTTACACTTGTGTAATTTTAGAAAAGTCTTTTTAGTTTATTTTTTAATGTAATACTTTTGTTTGTGTGGTGTGAATCAGCCACTGTTCTATTATACAACATAGACTGGTGATTGCTAGATTAAATTGCATTTACATTTATTTAAATAGTGCCAGGTACAGAGCATAGAAGGGAACTACATACTAAGTTAGACAAACTAGAGCAGACTGGTACGTGAGGTAGAGAGCTCTGCTCGCAAGCTTACAATCTAGAGGGAATGGGGTACATGAGACACATAAGGAAGTGAAGAGGTCATAAGGAATGTAGTTGTAGTAACAGTAATCCGGATGGTTGGCGCTAGGTGGGTTTGGCCAAAGATTAAGTGTGTGCGTTCTAGCTGGATCAGTTGTAAGCTACCTGATACTAACGGGGATTTAGGGCCGCAAGAGCCAGGTAGGATTAGCTAGAGGTACATTAACCAGTATACTAGTGGGATGGGTAGTAAGCTTCTTTACAGAGATGAGTTTTGAGGGACTTTTTAAAGTTTGAGAAGGAAGAGCGCTGGATGCGCTGCAGAAGAGACTTCCAGAGAGAAGGGGAAGCTCAGGCAAAATCTTGGAGTTGCGAGTGGGAAGAGGTGATGAGGTTGGAGGAGAGCTGTAGTCACACTGAGAAGGGCAGAGGTCGTGTAGAGAAGTATTGGTTAACGAAGGAGGCAATGTACGGAGGGGAAGGATTTGTAGGTTAAAGACAAGTTCAAATTTTATCCTAGAGCAGACGGGGAACCAGTGGAAGGCGCTGCATACAATTTTTTGTTTGTTAATATTAAATCTAATATGGCCTTCTTTCAAGATGACTCCTCGACTACTTATTTTAGCGATAAACCCAATAAGCAATAAAGAATATCTGTGCTCCTGGCACAACCAGCTATTTTGGTTTTCCAGCTCATGTCAGGAAGTCTTAAAGATAACTTCCACCTGCAGTGTAATTGTATTTTGTGTGCTAGTATTTTATCTAACTCTTCCACTTGTCTAGAGGGCTATCACACCTATACAAGTTACTGTACAATCACCAAATACTAACGTAACACATGGTCAGGCTTGGAAGGTTTCGGGGACCCCCATGCAAAGAGGTTGGAGATCTGATACATCTGCCCAGCATCGCTGGGACCGGGGTGTGGAGACAAATGTCCCATCCACCCCTCCCGGGTTAACATCCTCTGGGGTAAAATCCATTAGATCAATCATATCCACACAATCCTCTGAGGCTAGTGCTTCTGCTGTCTGAGACTTACAAGACACTGTGGGAGTGTCACTGTCAGACTCTTGAACAAGGGGAAAGTGGACTACCAGACTGCACAAAGCAGGAGTGTAGCAGTCAGGCTTGAAAGGCTGCAGGGACCCCTGTGCAAAGGGTTTGGGGATCTGGGCCACCACGTAAAACTCACAATCAAATAACTGTGAACAGTGAGGAGTCCATAGCATATCTCAATACAATCTCAAAAAATGGTGACAACTCCACCTATCAAGGGAATTTCTCTAACCATGCCTCCCAAAAATATCTATACAACTTTTGATTTATTGCATAAGAGCCCTTTTCCATAGCATGATTAATTTGATTACTATAACCCAGGTTATCTCTTCCATTTTCCCCCCAAAGCCTAACTATACTGCTCATCAGTGCCAGAAAACACCCAATAGCCAAGGTTTTATGTAACGCACAGGGTCCTGGCTGGAATTGCACCCTGAACACCCGAGATCAGGAGCTACGTTGAAGGCTCAAGGCCTGGGTAACTGCACTGATTTAGACAAATCAGAGATCACACAAGAAATCTTTACCCAGGTGTCTCTTATCATACTACAGGACCCCCAGGTATGTATAAAGGAGCCCTCCTGCATCTCCAATTAAAGGAAATGACTCAAAACTATATATAAAATATGAAAGAATATTAAAAAAAAAACCTTATCAAGCCCTCTTTGCTCTGTATTGCGCTAACAGAGGGTGGACATGGTGTTTAGCATCCTGGGTCAGATCTTTCACATAATTCGTCCAGAGGGATCATTTTTGACATTGGTGGTCAAGGTGTTTTATGGTTAGGTCTCCCAGTCGGCATAGCAAACGCAGCCACCATCTTGTGTCATCTTCCTCCTCAGCTATATGGCGCTCTATGCACATCACAAAATGTAGAGTTTCATTTGCTTCGCCTTCATTCACCCCCACAGTTTCTCTTTTTTGCTCGGCAGACTTATTGGGATATGTAGTTTCCAATAGTCTGCTGTTGCATGAAGTTGGATGACATGTGCGTTCACAAGTACAGCAGCGGCCATCTTGGATTTTTCTGCTTGCCAACCCTGGTACTTGTGACTGCTATAGGCAGAAGACGATAAGGACCTAAGCGGCAGCCATCTAGTCGGCGAACAAAATGGGTCACAAATTTTATGAAATCATGACGCAGGTGAAGTGGAAGACAGGTGTTGATTGGGTCATTTAATATAAATGTCAAATGTGTTCCTTGAAATTTGTACAGCATCTGAGGAACCTGACATGTAAGGGAAAGGTTTTCTGAGAAGACTATTGTTGCAGGACTTTTATGATATTCAGATCCTTTATTGCCAAATACCCTTTTTCTGCAGCTTAAGCCAGCCTATTATTATGTTTATAGCTGTGTGAAGCACATGAGAAACATATGTTACTCTACAAGTATTGTTCTTTATTTATTATTAGCTGGCCTTAAATAAACATTTTTTTTCTCAACTCTGACCTGCTATATTAATCTTTTGTATTTTTCTTTCCTTGCTTTCTTCCATGTTTTTTTTTTTCTTTCTTGGTCATTTTTTTTTTCTAGAGGAAAACTAGTAATGCTCTATTTTTTGTTTACTGGTATAGTAAAATAGTAGGGGAGAAGACCCAACGGAAATGCACGTCTACGTGTAATGTGTTTTAGTGTCCAATTATCTAATAATTTTCATATAATTGTGTGTTATTATTGTAAACACCCTATAATAAAATGGAAGCATGCCATGAGATTTATTTTTCTATTATTAGAAGCACAGGAAATTTACAATTTATGGGTTTTTTTGCTTTCTCCCTCTTTGCCAAAAGAGTTTTCAGGTCCAGTTTATTACTGAGAGGTGATGAGTGTGCTATAAATAAATGGAAACATAGATTGTGATGGCAGATAGGAGCCAGTTGGTCCATCTAGTTTTCCACTCTGAAAGCTGAGATTACTTGTTTTTTAGTCTAGTTTTATGTACATTCTTGAATTCCTTTACAATCAGACTCTACTGCTTGGGCCATAGTTGCCAATGATCACGGATTTGCTGTGTATTGGGGTTCTTTCCTCTGAACAGCAACTCATTGCGGCCCCCCACGGATCTCACTTGTCGGGCGTGGGTACTTTGAGTAGCCTCAGTCTCGATCAAAGTGAGCACTGGTTATATTTAAGTAGATCGCCCTGTGCCCGCATGACATTGTGTGGTATTGCAATATTTTTTGCAGGGATCCACAGGATCTTTAAAGACCCTGATCGGGTCTCTGCCTCCTCGGTTCCTGAGTCCTGATGACTCTGTGATCGGCTCCAGGAACACAGAACTGCCAAAAGGACCATTAAGCATCAAGGAATTAAACTGTGTATGTCTGAGAGATGTACACAGCCAACACACAAAGAAATTAGCTCCGGACACCCACCCCCGTAATGGAGTATGGCTCACATGAGTTTGGAGAAAAGATTAACTCTATAGTATAACAAAAGGTTAAGACAAGACTGCTCTACTGGACATTTACAACGAATATCTCTTCCTTTAATAGCAAGTATGTAACCAGGAAAGATACACTGAGATATCTTTTTTTTTTTAAATATGTCCAGAGGAAGTTACTTCTGCAAAACACATAGGGATGTTACTTTTACACAATTTAATGGTAATTATTTTATCTACCTCAGAAGAAAGATAAAAAGTGTCAACCCTGCCAGGAATCAACCTGCAAAACAGAAGCTTGAATACATTCTACAGTTCAAGTATTAGCCCTCTGAGCTGTCTCACTGGTAACCTTGAGGGACCCAAGTATCTTAATTAGTGTTGAGCGAACCCGAACCCCGGACCCGAACACGGACATCTCACTGTATGTTCGGGGTTCAGCGATTTAATGGCGCGTTTTGAAAGGCTGCAGAGCAGCCAATCAGAAAGCCCATAGCATTACATACATATACATTGTATGGAATGCTATTGGCTTTCTTTAAACCGAATTAGAGTCCCCATTCATACGAATAGGTCAATTGACCTATTCGTATGAATGGGGACTCTATTTAGGTTTATAGAATAGCAATAGCATAATATGTATTCCATAAACCGAAAGTCTATAAACCGAATGTCTTTCGGTTTATAGACTTTTGGTTTATGGAATACATGTAATGCTATTGGCTTTCTATAAACCGAAATAGAGTCCCCATTAATACGAATAGGTCAATTGACCTATTCGTATGAATGGGGACACTCTTACCCACAATTTACTTCATTTTGCAGCCCTCTAGCCCTTTCCAGGACTTTTTTAGAGGCATTTTAGTGGCCAAAAGTTTGTGTCCCTATTGACTTCAATGGGGTTCGGGTTCAGGGTCAAGTTCGGGGTCAAGTTTGAGCACGGACCCGGACATTTTTTCGAAGTTCGGCCGAACCTGTACATCCAGGTGTCCGCTCAACTCTAATCTTAATACATTCCTCTCGTTATTAAATTAATTTCTTTTTCTAGGACCCGGTACATTAATTACACATCATGGCTATGCATACATTTGAAGACTGGTTTCCATTCTCTGACTTTTAAATCAATATTTAGCATTTTCAAGAGTTTGTTTTCGTTTTGTTACGTTCCTGGTAATTCCTGAATGAAGCAGTCACTTCCTCTGCGTTGGTAACTGAGATTCCTTGCTCTGACTTTGTATCTTGTCACATGGATTATTCTACCTAAATGTTATAAATCGATATATTGGTCCAAAAGTCTGTTGTAGACTACTTTGAATAGATACATACTCAAAGCTTGCTTCAAATTGGGTTATGGATATATACATTACATATGATTTGTAATACATGTCAAAAAACACATTTGTGAAACATAAATATATGGGGATATTTGCATAGCATCTAGTAAATGAATATAATGTTTTAATCAGTAATCCTCTTATTTGAATAGATATGGGCATGTTAATAGAAGTGTCACATGATTACATAAAGACAACCGAAAAACCAGCTATGTTGGGTGCGTCGTATCCACTGTACTTTATATCAGGATGGTCTAACGTTCAGTATGTTACAAGATCTTTCCTAACCCCTTCCTGTGCTTAAATACAATCCTATGTGTATCAGCCCTGCGCAGTGGCCTCGGTCTGTGTATATGTCGCTCAAAGGGAATGCTGGTTAAATTTAACCAAATAGTGCCAGAACTTCAGCGTTCAAATACGCCTTGTAATTTCACCAGTGATGTGTGATGACATTTTTTGGCAGGGTATTTAGCTCGAGGCAGACAAGACAAGTATGGTGCACTTGCCTTGTCTGCCTAGTGGCATGGGGGGCATTGTGGGTGAAGGGTCATGTCCTGGAGTGCAGGGGTAAGTACTGAATGGGCATTGTGGGTCATGGGTCAACGCATAGCATTATAACCGGACCCGCTTTATAACTCATACCGTTTTAAAAGGACCCCTTTTTATAACTCATAGCATTATAACAGGACTCGCTTTATAACTCATAGCGTTATAACAGGACCTGCTTCATAACTCATAGCGTTATAACAGGACCCGCTTTATAACTTATAGCGTTATAACAGGACCCGCTTTATAACTCATAGCGTTATAACAGGACCCGCTTTATAACTCATAGCGTTATAACAGGACCCGCTTTATAACTCATAGCGTTATAACAGGACCCGCTTTATAACTCAAAGCGTTATAACAGGACCCGCTTTATAACTCATAGCGTTATAACAGGACCCGCTTTATAACTCATAGCGTTATAACAGGACCCGCTTTATAACTCATAGCGTTATAACAGGACCCGCTTTATAACTCATAGCGTTATAACAGGACCCGCTTTATAACTCATAGCGTTATAACAGGACCCGCTTTATAACTCATAGCGTTATAACAGGACCCGCTTTATAACTCATAGCGTTATAACAGGACCCGCTTTATAACTCATAGCGTTATAACAGGACCCGCTTTATAACTCATAGCGTTATAACAGGACCCGCTTTATAACTCATAGCGTTATAACAGGACCCGCTTTATAACTCATAGCGTTATAACAGGACCCGCTTTATAACTCATAGCGTTATAACAGGACCCGCTTTATAACTCATAGCGTTATAACAGGACCCGCTTTATAACTCATAGCGTTATAACAGGACCCGCTTTATAACTCATAGCGTTATAACAGGACCCGCTTTATAACTCATAGCGTTATAACAGGACCCGCTTTATAACACTTAGCATTATAACAGGACCCACATTATAACGCATAATATTATAACAGGACCCGCTTTATAACACTTAGCATTATAACAGGACCCACATTATAACGCATAATATTATAACAGGACCCGCATTATAACGCACAGCATTATAACAGGGTTTACCTGTATATAGAGAGAGTTTTCCATCTTGGCTATTAATGCTGATTCCTGATATTCCTTTGTCAGTTAATGACACTTCACTATTTACTGATCTGTTATTCAGACATTTTTACACAGTGTCAGTATTACAACTTTATTATAAACCTGAATAAATTCGCCAAGTGTTCTGCAGATCTATAGCTTGCAATGTTCATAATATACTGTAATGGATCCAGAGAATACCCAAATGCCACAATACAACTGAAAATTAGAAAATTGTTGTCTTTTTCTGAGCCCAGTATACACCATACTAAGTCATTTACGTATATTCAATCATTTTCGGTTTCCTTTTACGGGGATTGACAAATGTATTTTGCTTTGCAGTAAGAGAAGCATCTGTTGTGCAGCTTTTAAATTCCGACCACATCAGTTTCCAGTATGGTGCATGCTGCTGTGCAGTCTGCCTTTTAATCACTCTGCATACGGTTTCAAATAGCAAACTGCCATTGGAGATTTTTACAGAACATTCCCTGTTCAAAGCACAATTATTCCAGAATATCAAGTCATACATAATCTTAGTGTAAAAAAGCATAGATACTATGTTACCGTTATTGCTTCCTTAACCCTTTAACGATTATGCCCATAAATGTACGGGCTTCCAGTGCAATGCACGGGTTGCGTTGAAAATTGCGCAATAGCTGCGATTTTGCCGTGATTCGGGCTATTTTCGGTATTCCTGGTTGCTGCACGAGTGAAGGCATCCAGGAAAGAAAAAAAAAAGAAAAATTGTCCGTCGGGACCGCCCATGGGCGGTCTTAAAGTGACAGGCCAATGACAATAGTCACTGACCTGTTAATCACGCCCCCTCACCCTATGCAAATAGGCTGAGGAGTGTTTCAGACTGCCGCTGATACAGGCAAGTCTGAAACACCAAGAAAATGGGCTGTCTTACCTGTAATAGCTCAGACAGGCCAGTGTGGATTGTGATTGGCAATGGATTGTGATTAGCCTTTACAACAATCTCCCCCAAATTTGGGGGGAGAGATGGGGTAAGTTGATCCTGGTTGCCTTAACAGTTAGGCAGACCAGGATCAACTATTATTTTTTGCATTTATGATGTGATCTATGTGAAAATCAATCACATTGATCACATGCAATAAATGCAAAAAATATAGTAAATGATAGTGATGGGTGTTTTCTTCTTGCCAAGATATTTTGCCTGTTGAAAGTTTGGAGATACACAGAGGCGTCTATTCACTAAAATATGAGATTGGAGGTCGAGATTAGCGCTAATCTATATAGCTATAATAAACAGGGTTGGGAGCCCACATGTCAGTGACAATCCGCGAAGCCCTGGATCCTCATCTTCCGGCCCAGGGACAAGGTGCCATTCAATAAATAATAATAATAATCCACCTATTACTAAAAAATTCACCCTGATAAAAAAAGGAAAGAATGCATCTGTCAGCCATTCAGAAGCCTCCCTGTCCCCAGCCCTATGTTTGGCAGTATTTTCAAACCTAATAATAGGCTGGTTTGAAAAACAGTCGCATGTAGGGCTGGAACGGGAAGGCTTCTGAATGCCTTCTATGTGCATTAGAAAGTCCAGCTCTCATGGGCTGAGCTTTCATTCTGGTTTACTGTCTACCTTGGGACGGAGGCTCTGAGAGCGGGGATTTCAGATGCCTTGAATCCCAGCTTCCCCATTGGCTGGGACCTGGAACAGGTGATCATTTTTATTTCACAGGGCACCCTTTGTGTGCCAGGGGGAGGGCAGCGATTCTCAGGGCCTGCTACAGTGAAGATCTGTTTGCATGTTAGTGTAGGCGAATCATCATTTTTTTGTTCTCTAAATTCACAATATCAGCAACTCTTATCTGGATAGCGTCCCTTTAAGTTCATTCCTAATGTTAGATTCGTTTTGGGGGATACCTGTGCATTGAAAACAGATACATAATAGTAGATGCTAATCTCCAGGTTTTATTTTTAATAACTTATAAAAGATTTATGCAACTAAAGTATATGTTGCATTTGTTTTTTTTTTGTATATGTTTTATATTTTACAGCATTTTAGATTTGTATATGATTTTTCTTTATTTGTATTTAAATATTAAATATTACTATAATATTAATATAACAATACAAGCATTAAGAAATGTGATCTAATTATCAGGAACATTCCATTGGTTTCCATGGTGACTGGATCACATTTAGCACTTTGTCCCCAATTGACCTTTAAACATACCATCCATTTTCTTTTAATCTATATATTTTGTTGCATTTCTGTCTCCTTAATGTACAGAAACCTACTCATGCTCTTCCTTCACACTATAAATACAGGGAAGGTGACAGAATTAAATGCTTGCAGCCAGTGTTGTCATTATACATGAATAACACTTTTAGTATTGTGTCAGCCATCGTTCTAGGGTAAGATTGTGACATAATTCATGTTCCAAATGTTCTTTAGAAATCACTTTCAGACTATTAATCCACTTGTACGTTAACAGATGAAACTCAAAGCCAGGTGTGGAATTCAGCCTTTCATACTTGAAGCTTTCTAGTTCTGCCCTTTTACCAGCAATAAATAAACGTTAATGAAAAACGAAAGTAATGACTATTCCAATTAACTGTCATCAGTGGTGTCTCACCCTTTCCTGTGACTCATGGGATACCATCTGCTGCACTATAGGTGATCCGGAACGACACGTGACCTCTACATGTTTCAGTCTTGTATTCGCCATTTGAACATTGCCATTTCTAAACATACACTTATACTGAAGACTGTCACATGGCACATGAGCTCTGTACTACTGTCAGTCTATGATAAAAATCAATATTAATATTTATAACTTCTTAGTCCAGGATGAAAACTGGAATCCAGAATCGATTTGTTTCTCTCTATGAGGCAACATTTTAAAACTCTTAAATATGATTTATTGCCTTGTTTCGGCTCAACAGCAGGATAGGCAAAGGGTTGGGCATAATTGACTTAAGTCTTTTTTTTAAAACCTAAATTATAATGTTTCTATCCGCTAGCAGTGGGAAAAAATTTAAGAAACATATAAAGAAGTAAGAAATATAAGTAAGAAATATAAAAAACAATGAATGCAATGTGCAGCCAAAGTGCATTCACAAGGATATACTAAATATATTTTTAGTAATTTTATATTTGGCTTATCTGTGTGAGTGCACTCCACTGCACACTGTATTCATCTATATTTATCATATTGTTTTTTATATTTTTTTCACATGTTCTCCTGCACTTTTCCATTTGCGTATATGTCAGAACAGAATACGCAGGGTCTAAGACAGTTCAGCGCAGCAATGAAAGCACCCCCCATTAAATTAACCCCCCTAATAAATCAAGCTCCCAGAAGTGACCCAAACTCCCATACTAACCCCAACCCAAACACTAATACTAATACTATCCCCGAACCCTAATCCTAACATTAACCCCCCAAAACCCTAATACTAACATTAACCCTAATACTAATGCAATCTTCCCTGAACCCTAATACTAATATCTAACCCCCCAATCCTAATACTAAAATGAACCCCTATTAAACATTAATAATACTCACCTTCAGTGATCCCGCTATGAAAGATCTGGCCATGAGGGGGCGGTCTAGTGGCTGCGTTCATGCAGCCGCGATGATCTGTCCCATCCCCGAATACGCACAGGGAAAGGTATGATGTAAAACAGTCCTGCCTTATGATGGCCTCTGTTCTGCTACACTGGTAGGTCCCACCCCTTACCTTGCTCTTGTACACATTGAATCTCTTAACAGTGCAACACGTTTTATGATGACATCAATAGAGAACCAGGATGGTCCATTCATTTGAATGGCACTATTCTCATTGGCTCCTGTGGCAACAACAACAAAAAGAAGATATTGACTTTGACTTGGCTAGTGTGGACAGTCCTGGCTTCTTGCAAACTGCTGTAATTTCACAGATACAAATGTACGTTTTTTTTTATATTTTATGCAATGCAAAATGTAAAATGTGCATTGTAAAATACAATGGATGTACTTTAATACGCATTAACATTTGGAAGATGCATTTTGAGCACCAGACAGTCCCTTTAATATTATTCAAAATGGCTTACCAAACTTCATAAATAGCGCTTAAACATAAAATCACCTAAACATGCCCTGCCAGTATCTACATCTTCAGACACTCTCCAAGAAAGCCATTTTAATCATGGCTAGAGGAATCACCACACTGGTCCTTCTCGATAATATTTCCAGATGAATCGAATTCATGGGTCATTTACAGTCATTCAGATATCAACAAAAAAGATAAACATGTATGCAAGAGAAAATTTATAAAAACAATACGAAAGCTGAACACATGGGTTTTTATGCAAACTGGCACTTAACAAAAACAAAGTATTGTAATACACGACATAAGGCTTTATTCAAACAAAAATATGATTGTATATATTTTGGTGATAGCTTTCCTATGCTATAAACCAAGTGGGATTATTATCAAAATAAATAATATAATCTATTTAAAGAGGGAGGGAAAATAAAGCTACTATTTATTGGGAACTGCCAAAGACAGGCAGCTGTGCTCACTATTTAATTCATTTGTTTTAATGCAAATTAAATAAAGACAAACCCCAAAACTGATGCTAAATGTCTCGGATTCTAGTTTTAAAGTGACACTAGCTTCGTTTATTCTTATCCTATTTAACATTAAGCACAGTCTAAATGGTCTACTGAATAATGAGAGAATGGCAGGGAATTGAGATCAAACTTGCTGAAGTTGGAAAAATTCTCCAGTGCAGCTGAATAAGAGAATTTTTCCAACTCAGCTAGTTTGGTCATAGGTTTGAAATTACTGTCTCAATTACTTACAATTCTGGCTTTATTGAGTAGATCCTTAGATAATTGTGAATTTTTCAAGTGATATAATTGGCACATTTTTCTGAATATTATTTTTATTATTTAAAATTTTTTTATATATTATTTAATACAATCTGTGTACAATAAGAAATTACACAAAATGGCATGACATGTCGATCTTTGGTAACAATCATATAGATATCTAACATCATTTACAACTTAAGATCGAGCAATATGTTTAATTATGCATAACATGTATGAACTCTATATTATCTAATAGTGTGTATTGTTATTAAATTCCTTGAGTTTTGATGTCTACCTTGTTCACTCTGACAGAAACAAGAAACCATGCTTATGGTTTTAATTCTACTGAGAATTTAAACAGATGTCAATGAGTCAGAGAAGTGACTGATTGTAAAGTCGGAAACCTTGATGGCTTTAATGACAACTTTATTACATTTCTTCTATATGTAGTTTACCAAAATACAAACTAGTGTCTCTAATCTTCTGTCTCCGATAAGCCTCATTTATATCTTTAAGTATTCATATTTTTAAATCAGTCACTTTTTCACCATCATTTAGTACACTTGTATTTATTTGCACAGGAACATTGTGATTAACTTTGTGATTTTTCGATTGTTCACACCCACATTTTGCTGTGCTATTGAGTAGACCTATTCCTCCCCATGCTGCACTAGGTATGGCTGATCATGTAGCTGTGCTGCTCGGAGTTGATTGGTCCTTCCTAATGAATGATGTCATTTTCACTAATGTTAAATTAGAATGTGAGTACACCTGAGCTTTAGCTTCTGACTAAGCGCTCTTAGTGCGAAACTCATCAAGCCTGCTGTGTGCGTGCCCTGCTTCCTTTTCGCTGTGTGGTACGGGGGAGTGTTCTCTTTCATTACTTTTTGCTGGTTAGTCCTCAGTACTAGTTGAACACACAATGGGGTCAACACCAGTCTTACATGGGATTAAGAGGCATTCAAACCTGCCCAGCCACATTGCAGCACAGAAACCCTTTTTATTTTTAGTCTGGAGACATCCTTCTAAATCTATAAGTATATCTAATATTACTATGCATTTAATGAATTAAATCACTGTCCCTTTAAAAGGTTGACATTATTTCTTTATAAACATTTTTTTATATATATACTTACTGAGACTTTATTTCTCCCCTGTTAGTCTGACTGGTTGTTATAAGGTTTATCCCCTTTGGAAGAGTCAACCCAATAAGATTATTTCAGCTTGTTTCACTGAGACGTTATATAAAATATAAGAATGTATAATATAAAGTCATGTTAGTGTCTATTTAAGTTGATTGTTTTGTGCTGAAGCAACAAAAAAAATGCAAGTGACTGACTATATTTCTTCTAAGAGTTTTTAAACTTTTGTCCCAAAAATTGCACATAAATTAACAGAATTCCGCAAGACTCTGGTTTTAATTAAGTTAACAATAGGAGACAATGATTTCCTGACTCCTTATCTGGGAGGGAATGGTGAATTATCACAATCCTTTTTACTGTACAACTTCACTGCATATTTATCTGCATGATTTACTAACTGTGCCAAGTGCTGATGTGCAATTTTCATGACTTCCTCTATGTTTAACTACATTTTCTGTAAATATGAACCCATTATGAACCTCAAAGGTCACAGCCTTCTTAATCTGCCATCTCCACAAGAGAGGGAATTGAAATTGACCACCCCACGGTGCATTACTGAATGTAGTCATGTAAAAGCTACATTCTGCAGGTTTGGAATATATAGAATGGGAAGGGCTACTAAACTGGTTCATGGGTTGAAGGATAAAACTTACCAGGAAAGGTTAAAGCATCTTAACATGTATAGCTTGGAGGAAAGACGTAACAGGGGGGATATGATAGAAACATTTAAATACATAAAGGGAATCAACACAGTAAGGGAATAGAGTATATTTAAAAGAAGAAAAACTACCACAACTAGAAGACATAGTCTTAAATTAGAGGGGCAAAGGTTTGAATGTAATATCAGGAAATATTACTTTACTGAGAGGGTAGTGGACTAGCCTTCCAGCAGAAATGGCAGAGTTTAACACAGTGAAGGAATTTTAGCATGCGTGGGATAGGCATAAGGTTATCATGGATATACCGTATTTGCTCGATTATAAGACGAGGTTTTTTTCAGAAAAAAAAATCTGAAAACTACCCCTCGTCTTATAATCGAGGTCTTCTTATAATCTGACCTCAAATTGAGGTCAGATTATAAGACATGGATCCAGGTCCCCAGCAGAGCTGCAGGGGACCTGGATCCCCCTCTCTAGCAGCAGGGGATGTCTGCGCAACGAGCGCAGACTCCCCTGCTTCCGCCCGGCACGACCGCCGGGGCTTCTGTGAAGAAGCCGGGTACTTCCACTTTCGTCACAGAAGTCCCGGCGAGTGTGCCGGGCGGCAGCAGGGGAGGTCTGCGCTCATCGCGCAGACTTCCTCTACTGCCCCACTAGGCACCAGGGACAATCGGGCAGCTGGGGGATGTCTGCACTATACGTGCAGATATCCTCCATGCTGCCCGACACGGCAGACTATTATGACAGACAGCTGTCCGTCATAATAGACTGCCGTGTCGGGCAGCATGGAGTATGTCTGCAAGTATCGTGCAGACATCCCCCGGCTGCCCCCACTAGCCACCAGGGATCAAGGTAAGGGGAAGGGAGGGAGGGGGGGCAGAGAGACAGGGGGTGGGAGGGAGGGGGGCAGAGAGACAGGGGGAGGGAGGGAGGGGGACAGAGAGACAGGGGGGACAGAGAGACAGGGGGAGGGAGGGTGGCAGAGACAGAGTCAAGGGGAGGGAGGGGGTTAAGAGACAGAGACAAGGGGAGGGAAGGGGTTAAGAGACAGAGACAAGGGGAGTGAGGGGGTTAAGAGACAGAGACAAGGGGAGTGAGGGGGTTAAGAGACAGAGACAAGGGGAGGGAAGGGGTTAAGAGACAGAGACAAGGGGAGTGAGGGGGTTAAGAGACAGAGACAAGGGGAGTGAGGGGGTTAAGAGACAGAGACAAGGGGAGTGAAGGGCTTAAGAGACAGAGACAAGGGGAGTGAGGGGGTTAAGAGACAGACAAGGGGAGGGGGGAGAGAGAGAAAAATGTGGGCAAGGGAAAGAGAAAGGCAGCATTGGCACATAAAAAGAAATAAAAACTAGAAATACATTTTTTGATATCATAATTTTTTATTAAAAAAGCAATTTACATATGAATATATACAAGTTGAACTTTTTTCCTATAGGGTAGTCTTATATTCAGGCTTTTAGTTTTTTTCCTAATGGAATATCCAAAGTTTGGGGGGTCGTCTTATAATCAGGGTCGTCTTATAATCGAGCAAATACGGTAAGATTAAGCCAGGGACTAATTCAGAAAATTGGCCAGACTAGATGGGCCAAATGGTATTTGTCTGCCCACACATTCTATGTAATACAGCATGCTCCACACGCGGCTGCCAGTGGCTTCATTTTAACCAATAGGATTATAACAAACTCATTTTTTCCCCCCTTAATTTTTCTCCCTTGAAAACAAGGTTCTCTCTCTGCATTAGCAGAGAGAATCCCCTGGACTGGGCACACCCCAATCTGATGAGTGGGACACGTTTCTGCTCTGATTGGCTGTGCGTGCTGTGATACTGGCTCTGCCTCAGCCAAGAGTAAGCCGCCTGTATCTATAAAGATATGGGGTTATGGGTTTACTTCGGAGAAGTGGACAATATTTTTATAAGCCTTTCTTCCTCTTTCATGTGTCAGTTCACCAAAGTTGATCTAGTAAATAGATTATTTGTTACTCTGATGTCAGTGTAATCTAAAACACTTACTGTAGTAGTGTATCATATGAAATAAAGAAAAAAGAAACAGATCTATCAGTGTAATCTAATCTCCAAAAAATGCAAATATAGTGTAATAGAGCAACAGGGCTGTCTATCCCTTCAAACCCTCTTTTTTGACGTCACTGAAGTTAGAGGTCCCTAGGAAATTATTTTCAATGCAAATCTACAGGATTCTTGCAGAATTAGAAAGTATATTTCACATGTATTAAACACATGTACAACAGAACAATACTTTTGCATATTGTATTGCATGAGCTCTAATCTAACACAATTTAATGGCTCTGTGGAATATGTCTACAATTTGCACTTGGTTTGGCCCTCATTTCTATGTCCTGCTAAGTGTATACTGATGGGAGGTATGCTGCATCACTATTACTATCTAGTTAACTATATGCTGAGGGGTGCTTCACAATACCGCTATCTAAGTCCAGCTAATTATATACTAATGGGAGCTGTAATATACCACCATAGCCAACTATAAACTAATAGAAGCTGCTTTATCTGTCTCACATGGGAGCAATATAGTATCACACTCATTGTCTTGTCACCATTAAACTGGAAAGATATATTATTTAATCATTTGTTTTGATTTTATTTATCTACCGCCTTTCATTTTCTGCAAAATAACAGCTAGGGGAACATACTAAGGTGGGCGCACGTTTCTATTCTTGCTTCAGGCGCAAAAAGCGCTAGTTACGGTTGTGATTTTTTTAATGCAATAATTTTTTCTCTTGTTAATGTTGTTATAGCATACAGATCGTGGTTATCATAAAATACATGGATGTAGAAGTGATGACTATTTACCAAAATCTCGACAGCCATCCACAGAATCCATACAAACTGACAGTGAGTGCCCACCGAGTAGACAAAAACATTGTTATAAAGTATTGTTATCTTTGCCGAATCCCCCCTCGCTAATCTATAAACCTATCACTCTCCTGGGTGGATGTGCTCTCTTCAACTAAACCCACAGATGTTTGAACCTCAAGTGGTGAAAGAAATTAAAGTAAATACATTTGTTTTTGTAGTGTGATATAATAAAAATAGTTGGCTTTGAGCACTTTTCATACTTCCAAATGAATACACACATGTTCAGTTTGGTAAATTATAGTTTAGTGTAGCGGTTATCAGACTTTTCCTGTTCACAGACCCAAAAACTATATCTCAAGTCTGCAATTGGAAACACTAAAAGGTAGAATTAATATTTTAAAGAGAGTATATTGCCAAAATTCCAGTTGGCTTACTCTTCTCTCTAGCTTATGTCTCATGCATGAGTAATAGCTGTGTCATTACTTAAATATACGCTCTCTCCCTGCCAGCTACAAATGTATTATATACACTAACCGAAATATACTTATCACATCTTTATTTGTAGCTTGGAAGTGTTGAAATTCAAGGACGTTGAGGACCTAGAGAGTGCAGAAGAAACATGGATTAGCAATCATCTCACCCACTTGGTCACCCACAACCTACTTTGTCCCAATCATAAAGAAAAGGTTCCTTATGGCTCAATAGGGTGCATGATGGAGGGGCCTAATAGATCCCTGCTCATGAGCATTTAGGACATTATCAAGTCACTGGTTAATTTAAGGGTTCAATTCATTTTTAATTAATGTGTAAGTCACATGGGTAAATTGGGAGAATTGTCTAGTTTCATAGTCCATCATTGTTTAGGTTTTTATGTTCCATCTGGTTTTAGATTTTGGAACAGGAGCGGGCAAATTTGAGTAAGAGAGGTATCTTCATCCACCCTGATGCAGCCAATCAGCATAGCCTTCTAGCTTCCAGTGTCAAGAAAGAAAAGAGAGATAGATATAGTTATTTATCCTCAGTTAGGGCAGCCATCTTTAAATGGCAAGCCCTAAATACTACAATGTGCACACATCCATTTGGCCTCCATGGCAGAGGAGGTAGCAGACACCTTCAGTTGCGTATGTCTCTTAACAAACGCATTTTAACAAATACATACGTTGAGGATATACATCTACCTGAATGCGAGCCTGCCATCCACACATTTTGTGGATGATAGGTCTACGTTAATGGAAAGGCCACCAGTTCTTGATCAAAGGTCGTTGTCCGAAGATAGAAGGAGTATAGTCCTAGAGCAGCTAGAGAACACAGTGTACTCCCCATTGGAACGTGAGCTCAGACTCGTGATTTGATATAAAGTGTATAATCAGAAAAAGATCCAGTCTTTGCATAAAGATTTTACTATTGTAACTGTATTGAGTGCCAGAACTTCCAAATGGGAGCCGAAGACAGCAACTTAAACCTGCAAAGCGTCAAAGACACATGGTGGGATTATTTGAGGATTCTCTCTCTTCATTAAATAGTTGATATCTCGCTGCTTTTCTAAGTGTTTTTGTTCTTTATCCATGAAGCGTTTCTCCAGCATGACTTCACTTCCTTCTACTGGGTTTTAGAAGACATCTGCTAATGTTCTGTGTGCACGGATCTACAGCAAATCTATAGACTCCGTCAACAGGGTGGAAAAATTATAAATATCAAGAATCCTAAACAATCTTTTTCACAAATGGATATTTACTTGTGGTCAGTCTTAAAACTAGGGGAACCATTTTATCCAGTCCTGGGTTTTTTTTCTCTGAAAATAATCCAATCAGACTCACCTTTACATTGGGCCCTATTCTGTGACCCAGGAGTCTACCTTTCATGGAGTTAAATAACTGGGAAAATCAGTTTTTTTATGAAAAAGCCATTGATCTATATTCCCTCCATGTGTGAGTCTATAAATAGTCCCTTAACCCTTCTCTGCTCATATTGATGACAGCAATAGCATAATCAGAGCCAGCTCCATAGGATCACATGAAACGAGAGAGATAACGCTTCCATATGCTCAGCTTAATAGTCATGGGGTTCCTACATGGAAAGAGACCTATGCAATGTGTGTCACACTGCTATAGTGTGTCATATTACAAAAAAAGAAGAAAACGTGGATCCCTCAGTTTCTGCTTTTATAATAGGCAGGGCACATATACTTATACATATACTTTAGAGCCTATTAAACATTTTAAAGGACAACTGGCAGCAAAAATAATTGAAAGATTGCATAGGTCCAGGCATTTTACATAAGAATATAAACAAAGTACTTTATTGAGCTCTTGTTGTTTTTATAGCTCAGGCGGCCGGACATCTTGAGTCAGATGAAGGAAGATTTCTACCTTAAGGTCACATGAAACTTTAGTCCTATAAGTCTAGGGTTGCCACCTGGCCGGTATTTTACCAGCAGGCCTTTGAAAAATTGGCTTGAGAACCAGGGCGTCACTAGGGGTGGTGTCATCCGGTGCGGAAACTCATGGTGTCACCCCCCTGGATTTCCTCCAATACAATGCCAAACAGATTCCTTAGAAATGCCAGTTAGATGGCCTATTAACTATGCCACACACAGGAGCCCCAAAACTATGCCACACACAGGAGCCCCATAACTATGCCACACACAGGAGCCCCAAAACTATGCCACACACAGGAGCCCCAAAACTATGCCACACACAGGAGCCCCATAAATTATGCCACACACAGGAGCCCCACAACTATGCCACACACAGGAGCCCCATAAATTATGCCACACACAGGAGCCCCATAAATTATGCCACACACAGGAGCCCCATAAATTATGCCACACACAGGAGCCCCGTAAATTATGCCACACCAGAGCCCCATAAATTATGCCACACCAGAGCTCCACTATTTATGCCTCACCTCTGCCCAATTAATTATGCCACACACACAGGTGCCCCATAATTATGCCATACACACAGGTGCCCCATAATTATGCCACACAAAAGAGTCCCTTAATTATGCCACACATGGGGCCAAATAAATATGCCACACACAAGCGCCCCATAATTATGCACACATGGGGCCGCCATTAGTTATGCAACACACAGGAGCCCCACGAGGTGACAATTGTACAATTCTAAAACAATACATATCTACACATACAGACATCTCTCTCTCTCTCTCTATGACAGCCAATTTTCCCAATTATATGCCAGTATCCTTTTGTCATTAATAAGCCACAGCCAATTTGCCCAATTATATGCCAGTAAAATGTTGTCATTAATGAGCCACAGCCAGTTTGCCTATTAATATGCCAGTATTATTGTGCCAGATGCCAATACCATTGTGCCATTAAGATGCCAGTATTATTGTTCCATTCCTATGCCAGTAATATTGTGCTATTCAGATATCAGTAATATTGTGCCATTCAAATACCAGTAATATAGTGCCATTCAAATACCAGTAATATTGTGCCATTCATATACCAGGAATATTGTGCCATTCAGATACCATGAATATTGTGCCATTCAGAGCCCAGTAATATTGTACCAGTCAGATACCAGTAATATTGTGCCATTCAGAGCCCAGTAATTTTGTGCCAGTCAGATACCAGGAATATTGTGCCATTCAGAGCCCAGTAATATTGTGCCAGTCAGATACCAGTAATATTGTGCCATTCAGAGCCCAGTAATATTGTGCCAGTCAGATACCAGTAATATTGTGCCATTCAGAGCCCAGTAATATTGTGCCAGTCAGATACCAGGAATATTGTGCCATTCAGAGCCCAGTAATTTTGTGCCATTCAGATACCAGGAATATTGTGCCATTCAGAGCCCAGTAATATTGTGCCATTCAGATACCAGTAATAGTGTGCCATTCAGAGCCCAGTAATATTGTGCCAGTCAGATACCAGGAATATTGTGCCATTCAGAGCCCAGTAATATTGTGCCAGTCAGATACCAGTAATATTGTGCCATTCAGAGCCCAGTAATATTGTGCCAGTCAGATACCAGGAATATTGTGCCATTCAGATACCAGTAATATTGTGCCATTCAGAGCCCAGTAATATTGTGCCAGAGACCAGTAATATTGTGCCAGTCAGATACCAGGAATATTGTGCAAATCAGATACCAGTGATATTGAGCCAGAGCCCAGTAATATTGTGCCAGTCAGGTACCAGTAATATTGTGCCATTCCAGTGCTCGTTTTCTTCCTCCCTCCTCCCCCCTTCCCCATCACTTACCGCCTGGCTACTGCTCCGTGTCCCCGGCCGGACGTCTCCGTGCAGTGGACGTCACATCCAGTCGCGGTGATTTTTTTCTTTTTTTTTTCTTTCCGGCAGAAAAAATAAATAAATTAAGCAGCGCGATGTGGTGCGGGGGGATGCCGGCAGCACAGGTGTCACCCGGTGCAGTCCGCACCCCCCGCACCCCCCTCGGGACACCACTGTTGAGGCCAATGTTAACTCTATGGAGGCAATAGCATGGCCGGTATTTTTTTAAAGGAAAGGTGTCAACCCTATGTAAGTCTGGTTCAAGCACCTGCCTACCTAGGAAGAGTTGTCTGCAAGCATTTTTAACTGATTATATTGATATATTGGAAGACTGCTCGATGTTTTGTGAATAGGCTAGTACCAGCAGCTAGGTGTATTGGGGAAATGTATAATCATCCGCCCAGTAAGAGAAGTAGAAAAGTAAAATAAATAAATAAATAAAAAAGAGCAGAGGAGCTACTGCTGCAGCTAGTACAAGCTCCTGGGGGTCTACTCAATAAAGACAGAATTGGTTCAGGAATTTCAAACTTTAGGCCAAGGTAGACAAGTTGGAAAATTTCTCCAATGCAGCCGAACGGGAGCATTTTTCCAGCTCCACTACTTTGGCCTTAAGTTTGAAATTCACACCTCAATTCCCTGCATTTTTTCTCTGTATTGAGTAGACCCTGTGAATTTTGTTGTGGTTTGGTGTTATACATTGCCACACGTAGAGACTGCACCACTATTATGCACTCTTTATGTGTACGGCACTTATCTACATCACTTATATACATCTCCTCCATTGTAAAAGTGAGCTTGTGACTAGCTGGATTTTGTTTGTTTTCAGTGCTGAAGGGGGTCATGTAGCAGACCATTGCAAACACCCGTTACAACCCTTGGTACCCAGAATGTTAGTATAGCTTTGACATTCAGTAAAGACTTCCTGCAAATTATCTATATTTAAGTGAAGCCCCTGAAGTCTAAATGCCAGGATATTTAGGACATATTACCGAATCATCTCTTATAATAATAAAAACAAAACGGGATAAAAAGTGTGAAAACGAAGGCTTACAGCTTAAATATTTCCATAAAAATGTTCTTCTATATATGTATGTGATGAGTACGCAAACAAATTTTTTACTGTTTACATCTCTTGAATGCATATAAAATGAGAAAAAATAAGGGAAAAAAAAAAAGATAAATCAAACATTTTAAAAGCTAGCCATGCATCTGCTCTCCAGATAAAAGGTCCAAATGCTGCTCTTTGATGTCTTCTCCTCTGTGGGGTCTCAGATTTGTCAAAACCATTTTATTTCTACCTTTTTTTGTAGTTTCTCTGAACTTTTTCCCCCTCTTGTAATATTTTGGGGCAGGGTAAGTAGGAAAGTAGACTGTGCAGTGCTTTTGATGTCCCATCACACCTGAAACAGATTATTCGACTGGTTACAGATTTGGATCTTTTTTTTTTTTTTTAACCCCAATAGAAATAAAAATATCATGGTTGAAT
Source organism: Pelodytes ibericus (assembly GCA_036172795.1). Lineage (NCBI taxonomy): Eukaryota > Metazoa > Chordata > Amphibia > Anura > Pelodytidae > Pelodytes > Pelodytes ibericus. Next base: position 198,900,698 of record CM069859.1, read on the forward strand.
CTTGCAAGATTTCACAGATAAATGACATTACAGGCGAATGACATCAGAGGCAAATGCATTATAAATCGGGGTATAAGATTTCCCTTATCCAAATGATACAGCTACGAGTAACAAAAAGCCATGGTGCATACCTGCCAAGTGTCCTTGTTTAGGAGGGACAGTCCGTATTTTGCACTTGTTCACTTGTATTACATCTATGACTAAGCATGGTGTTACACGCGAAACGCGTTAGGTGGCCTTCCCCTCGACTTTATTATCCGTGGATTGTACCTCACTCTGTTTGTTTTGGATTTTTTATTACATTAAAGCACTTTATTCATTTATTGCCTGGTGAGTGGAGTGCACACTTTTCTCTACTTGATACCCTATTTTGCACCCACATTCCCCTGTCCCTCTTTTCTCCTCTATTGTCCCTCTGTTTCTGCTAGCTTAGAATGTTTGGTTAGTATGAGTGGATCACAGAACTTCACAGCAATAAATCTCACTAATGTCTTTATATGTTAATTTGTGTAAATAAAATATGTTGTTCTTCATGGAGACAAGTTACCAAATGACATAAATAATTACCAACTGGACAGAAAGCCAATGAAAATGTTCAGGTAATGCTCCGCCCACAACCACACCTTCAGCCACTCCCACCAAAAAATGAAATTGTCCCTCTTTAGCCATTTGTTGTGAGGTATGATGGTGGGTAAAGATTTACATATAATGTCAGTTACAGCCCACATTATCCGTTGGCCCCTATTTAATAACAAAAAAGGGCCTTTAACAGTAAAATAACTGGCATTCTTGATTCAGTGCCCATTGCTAACATCATTAATGGGTGCGATAGAGTCACTGCCATACCCCTTATTCAATTACTGCACATAATACAGCAAAAACAACTGTATTTACTGCACAAACAGTTATTCAGTAACAGCCATAAAATCATTAATTTTTGCCTGTTAATTTACTGGCACAAAAAAGACAACCGAAATGCCATTTTAACCTTTTCACTTCTGTAAGGAACACAAACTAGTGTTGGATAGCAAATATTTCATGTCCTCCGGGGGCCAGAGATAATGCCCCCGGCCCCATAAAATAATTATAAACAGTCCCCTAAGGCCAACAATATACCTCATTAAATAATAAAATCAGTCCTCTGGGTCTATGGGTCAGCGCTATGCCAGTGGCAACATAAATTAAATATATTGTATAGCCCCCTGGGGTCATGGGCAGAATCTGTGCCCATAGCCCAATAAATGTAATTATTATGGCCTGATGGGGCAGGAGCTGGTCATAATTAAAATTCATTAGACATGTGCATTCGTTTTTGGACAAATGCATTTTCGTCCGAAAATATCATTTTCGTCCATTCGTCCGAATAACGAAAATGCTAAACTAACGAAAGACGAATGAATGAATGGTTAATAAACTAAAATCATTCATATTGCTGATCCCCGGACATAGGTAGACTTTATTTTGTTATATTTGGGGCTTGGGGTATTATTTTTTTAAGGTATTGCAGCATTTACGCTTTAACGTTCAGTATTTTAGCAGTCTGTGTTGGCACTGAATCGCACATTACTCCCTTAGAAATAACATGTTTCATAAACTTTAACTTTTGTCCACTTTTCCGGCCAGCATTGAAGCTAGGCCATTATATCTGTGACAGTAGAATGGAAGGTTAGCTAGTTCCGAGCTCATGCTTTTTTTTTTTTCAGAGCTGCAGCAGCAACCTATCTAAATTGGATGATCCTGTCAGTTATAATATGTGTTTTATACAAATAAACAAGACTCATTCCGCTGGTCTTTATAGTGACCCATTTAATTCGGCCAAAGAGGTGCAATGTTCTAACTCAAATGGGTATCCCAAGCATGATTCAACACCTTTACTCTATTCTCTACACTCAATGGTTAGGTTGACAATGTCCCTTTAATAAACAAACTAGGCACCTTCCAGCTTGTTCCTCTTATTTCGTAGAATTTGCAACACAAGGCACAATAATGTCCAAGGCAAAGTTCTGCAAAATTAAATAGGTTCTGACCACAGTATACTAAAGCAACTACGCTATTTGAAAAAGAAAAAAAAAAAAAGAAAAAAAAAATATATATATATATGAGTTAAAAAAAAAGGTATTTAAGGTAATTCACATAATGGTCTGATTTTAGTCATATGAAAGTGACATATAGCAGTTTTTGTGGAAAAAAAAAAGTTATGCTATTTTGAATTATATAGTCAATGAAGGAACACATATAAATTCAAGGAGATGTATTGCAGATAGTGTTTGGGAAGTCAGTAATATGGGAAAAGTGCATGTCTTGACCAATCATATTCTCCAGAACAAACATAAACAGATCTATCTGCTGCTAAACTAACTGTGCAGACTTCACTGACACCTGTATCCTCTGATTAGTTTCTCGGAGCAAGGTATCATGTTGTGTGTATATGCTCAACAATCATACTCAATTGTAGTGATTAACACAGTAAGGATAAGCTTGTTTGCAGTATGACTGATGAGCTGTGACATGTGTTACTGGGCAAAGGACTAAAAGGCTTAAACTCTCCTTAAAGGACAATGAAACTTTTTTTTTTGCTTAAAGGAAGCAAGGGTTAAAAATATGTTCTGCTGGTCTGGGGTAAAACCAATGTTTATCTTAATAGATACAGGCGGGTTTACTCTTCTCTGTGTCTCACGGCCGAGACACAGCAGGTCTGGAAGCTGTCGTGCACGACAATGCACACACAGCCAATCAGAGCAGGGGCTCATCCTACTCGTCTGATTGGGTCCTCTTAAAGGGGATCTCTCTCTACTAATGCAGAAAGTGACAATTGTTTTTGCATAGGATCAGCAAAGTGCACTTAGTTATGGTCTGATCCTGTGCAAAAACTAGTGTCTTTTTCTGCAGAGAGAGCCAGTCACCGACCAGACTAGGCTGCCTGTTTCCCATGGAAGAATGGCAGCTGCCATACTGTATAAAAGCTCAAACCAGTTTATCCTCAGACTAGGGACAACTAACTTTTAATTCGTGCTTCTATACCATGTTGCTAGCAGTAAAACATAAAAAAAGTACTGATCTCAAAGTGTTTTTACTTGTCAAATTGAATAAAACAAATGAGCATCATGTACATATTAAATTGCTTAACACTGTGATTGAGCATGGACATAGCACATGATTATTTAGGACACAGTTGGTTTTACTGGCATGTCCTATTTCTAATCTCTGATAAAGGCATCATGTGTGCTGAAATGCCGACCGATCTCATGAGATTAGTGTCAGACTACTGTCTAGTCACTTGTTCCATGATGATGTGATTTGCTATTGAGAATTTGTTCGGAGATAAGGAATATTGTTATTTGCACGTGATATACTTGTAATATTGATTTATGTGTACTATCTTCTATTGTAAATGTTTCTTTTTTGGAGGGATACACTGAGAACAATTGTTAGTCAAGGGAACTTAAGGCTCTGAACCTTTGCCACCTATATTCCTGGTGAAATAATGTAATAAACCTGGGTGCAGAGGTGTCACTATGGTTAGTGATGATGCCACATACAGGACCACCACAAATTGGGCCACATAAAGGAGCCCATAAACTATGTCACACACAAGAGCCGCATAAATTATGCCACATACAAGAGCCCTATCAATTATGCCACACACAAGAGCCCCCCAAAATATGCCACACACAAGAGCCCCCCAAAATATGCCACATACACGAGCCCCACAAAATATGCCACACACAGGAGCCCCACAAAGTATGCCACACACAGGAGCCGCATAACTATGCCACACACAGGAGCCGCATAACTATGCCACGCACAGGAGCCCCATTAATAATGCCACACACAAGAGCCCCATAAATTATGCCACATACAAGAGCCCCCCAAAATATGCCACACACAGGAGCCCCACAAAGTATGCCACACACAGGAGCCGCATAACTATGCCACACACAGGAGCCCCATTAATAATGCCACACACAGGAGCCGCATAACTATGCCACACACAAGAGCCCCATAAATTATGCCACACACAAGAGCCCCCCAAAATATGCCACATACACGAGCCCCACAAAATATACCTCACACAGGAGCCCCACAAAGTATATATTGGATGAATGTATCTGCCACAAAGTGTTATGAGGGATGGACTCCATATGTTAGTATGGTTCTCGATGAAAAGGCATAGGCTTTTGATGATCCTAGCTTTATATACTCTTTCCCAGTAAATCATCTGTAGGAGGAAATGTAGCAGAGCTTATGCAGTAATGGGGGAGTGGGCAGTGGGAGCACAAGGCTCAGTTTATTTATTATACAGTACTAAAAGAATAAAGGAGCAGTAAGAGAAACTCGAGGCAAGGGATCTGCAGTAAGGGAACCCATGATTCCTGGAACTGAAGTTTAAGTACACAGAGAAACTTCAAGACATGGCATGCAATCACCCTATATGCAATAAGTACCTGAATCTGTAGATCTGTAAGAAAAAAAATCCAATGTAAGATTGGAGGTTCACCTCCCCTGCATCCCACTTATTATATGTTTTGGTCTACTCAATATAGACTGATCTGGTCCAAAATGAAAAAAAGAATTAAAAAATCTGTGGAAGAGAGCATGAGACACCCCTGAAAGAACAGTTGCAATGAAATAGTGAATGACACAACGCATGACATCATCAACTGCTGCATTAATATTGGACTTATAGAACATTTATATTGGATGCTGCAATGTACGTATCGAGTTCTGATAGCATTACATCACATCCATCCAAGCATATCTCAGGATTGGATCAGAGGGTATGAGTGTCAAGGGGATTTCCTGCATGTTTGGTGGTCCTGCCAATCAATGATGAGATTATGGAACTACCTGGATAGAATGGCTACAAATACATTTATAAAAATGGTGCTAAAATTAAAGTATTATCTTTATTATTAGAAAGTCCCCTTGGAGACCGTGAAATGCATACTGGCAGGAGGCCCTGAAAATAATGTCTGAGAGAAAGGGAGCTAATCATTAAAAGGGGCAGCTGACCTCATCAGTGAATAGCCCCCAAAGTTTAACACAGAAGGGTAAGTTCAGATATTCCCCTGTTTTCAAGTATGTCCTAAGGATACTACTCTTGCCCAGCATACAGGGCATTTTACTATTACCCAATTTATTGGTCCTTATTTTCATTTTCCCATCTTCCTCTGTAGGATGAAGTAGACCCTGCCAGGAACTGAAACTGCAATTCTGGGGTTTGAACAGAAATGGTATTGATAGTGTATTAGCCCACGGAGCTATAATCTGTGCAGAAAGGACAAAAATAAAACAGATACAGTTTTAAATATGTCAGATGTACTAAAATCCAAAGCAGTACTCTTAATTTTGCATTGCGGGGCTGAAATCAATATATAAATCTATGGTCACATGACTGGTACTAGCATTATGGTGCATGTAAGGTCAAAGCATGTGTTTTCATTACATAGTGATGACCTTGTGACAGCTCCACACAGTTCTATGAGGCCTAATGACCAAGACTGGAATGTGCTGGGGGTTTTTTGTATGGACAAATTGGGGAAGTCCTGTGCTGATTGGGGATCCATACGTGCAGTGTGGGAATTAGATGGCCCACAGCAGCCAGTAATTAGCACCCTGCTGTCACACACTCCCTTTGATCTGAGTTTACACTGAACAAATGGTTTATCCTTGGTGTCTGTCAGGAGGGGAAGCACAGCCTTCCCACAGCTTTCATTCATGTGAAGCTTGTCTTTTATGAAGATCATAACATAGTCATTTAGGCTGAAAAAAGTCCATCAAGTGGAACCTGTTTCCAATTCCTAACCTTGTTCTTGCCATTGATCAAAAAAAAAAGCAAAATTTACCAATTCTGAGAAAGGAAAAAAAATCTCTGTTGACTCCAAATGGAAAATAGACAGTGGACATTTTAACATTTCTGTGCTGTTTGTGTTTTGATCATATTCTATAATATAAAAAGAATATGGTGACCCCCCCCCCCCCCCCCCCCAATTGTATGACGTTTACTTGAATAATCTTTTACAAAAGCTAATGAACAAACCTGCTAAGTAGATTCTACTATTTCTCCCGAGTACAGTGAGGGGTATCCATGCACCATATTTGAGAAGTGCAGTTTTTGGTTGCACCCATTTTTGAAGCCAACCAGTGTATTTTACCCCATCAAACCATATATTTTTTTTTAAATGTAGACACCCTAGGCTATTTCAAATGGTGGTATTTAAGTATTTAACACTTTCCATACACTAATTCTAGCACCAGCCTTTGTCAAAGTTTGTAGTAATTTTTTGGTGTTTTTATTTCCCATACATTGTACTTCAGACATGAATTCACAAATTTTGGTTTGTGTCACTGCCAAATAACACCCCAATGTGTTCAGCAACATCTGAACATTCTTGTTCTGCAATGTGGGTGCCGGGGCAGAACCTTGTTCTGTAATGTGGGTGCCGGGGCAGAACCTTGTCCTGCAATGTGGGTGCCGGGGCAGAACCTTGTCCTGCAATGTGGGTGCCGGGGCAGAACCTTGTCCTGCAATGTGGGTGCCGGGGCAGAACCTTGTCCTGCAATGTGGGTGCCGGGGCAGAACCTTGTCCTGCAATGTGGGTGTCGGCGCAGAACCTTGTCCTGCAATGTGGGTGCCGGGGCAGAACCTTGTCCTGCAATGTGGGTGCCGGGGCAGAACCTTGTCCTGCAATGTGGGTGCCGGGGCAGAACCTTGTCCTGCAATGTGGGTGCCGGGGCAGAACCTTGTCCTGCAATGTGGGTGCCGGGGCAGAACCTTGTCCTGCAATGTGGGTGCCGGGGCAGAACCTTGTCCTGCAATGTGGGTGTCGGCGCAGAACCTTGTCCTGCAATGTGGGTGCCGGGGCAGAACCTTGTCCTGCAATGTGGGTGCCGGGGCAGAACCTTGTCCTGCAATGTGGGTGCCGGGGCAGAACCTTGTCCTGCAATGTGGGTGCCGGGGCAGAACCTTGTCCTGCAATGTGGGTGCCTGGGCAGAACCTTGTCCTGCAATGTGGGTGCCGGGGCAGAACCTTGTCCTGCAATGTGGGTGCCGGGGCAGATCCTTGTCCTGCAATGTGGGTGCCGGGGCAGATCCTTGTCCTGCAATGTGGGTGCCGGGGCAGATCCTTGTCCTGCAATGTGGGTGCCGGGGCAGATCCTTGTCCTGCAATGTGGGTGCCGGGGCAGATCCTTGTCCTGCAATGTGGGTGCTTGGGCAAGTCCTTGTCCTGCAATGTGGGTGCCGGGGCAGATCCTTGTCCTGCAATGTGGGTGCCGGGGCAGATCCTTGTCCTGCAATGTGGGTGCTTGGGCAAGTCCTTGTTCTGCAATGTGGGTGCTGGGGCAGATCTTTGTTCTCTACTGTGGGTGCTGGGGCAGATCTTTGTTCTCTACTGTGGGTGCTGGGGCAGATCCTTGTTCTGCAATGTGGGTGCTGGGGCAGATCCTTGTTCTGCAATGTGGGTGCTGGGGCAGATCCTTGGTCTGCAATGTGGGTGCTGGGGCAGATCTTTGTTCTGCAATGTGGGTGCTGGGGCAGATCTTTGTTCTGCAATGTGGGTGCTGGGGCAGATCCTTGTTCTGCAATGTGGGTGCTGGGGCAGATCCTTGTTCTGCAATGTGGGTGCTGGGGCAGATCCGTGTTCTGCAATGTGGGTGCTGGGGCAGATTCTTGTTCTCCAATGTGGGTCCTGGGGGTGCTTTGGTTTAGGGGTGGCGGGGGGGGGGGGCTGAATTTAGGCCTGTCCAAAAATGGGAACATTGGCTTGTAAATTTACAGAGCTGACGTCTGGTGGTCCGCAGGTTGTGCTGTGCATCCTCCATCCAGGCTTTAAAGCCTAAAGATTCTATAATATTCGCTCACTGTTAACATTAAAAAGTTGAACTTTAATGAGCCCATATAACTGTTCCCACAGCTTCCCAATTTCACACTCACCAGTAACTTCAGTGCAGGTGCTGTTATTTACCATCCCTGGTTAACATAAGTTGTACAAGTCATCATGACCACAGTCTGTTTACAATTAGGCTTTTCCTCCCTTCCTTCAGAAGTTCATTAGAAGCCTACAAGAGATGCTGAGTGCTTCCTGGTGAAGTGGAGAACTTGGAATGAGCAACAGGTGTTACCAAATAAAGTTTTAACTACATCTGAGACAAACCTAAATGAGGCTGACCATCTCTGTAAAGTACTTCATTATAAATAAATTGAGAAGAACTTAACACAGTGATGGCTAACCTTGGCACTGCAGATGTTTGGGAACTACATTTCAATATGCTCCCAGTGCCAAGGTTAGCGATCAGTGAATTAACACAACAGAATAAAGGCTCAATAAATGTACCCATTTATTTATGAAGTGTCTAAAACATGTGGATAATATGTTTCCAGCTTACATACTTTGTTAAGGAACCTGTCATGGCATTAGTAATGTAATATTGGAATTCTGCATGGGAATGTATAATGTGCCCTCATGTATCTCTCTCTCTCCACTCATACCCTCATGTATATCTCTCTCTTCACTCATTTATATATCTCCCTCCACTCATACCCTCATATATATCTCTCCCTTAATACCCCATATATTTTTCCATGTCTATCTTTCTGTTCCCCATGCTGGACTCTTTTTTTGCATGTCTCTGTCTCTCCTCCTATATATCCATGTCTGTCTGTGTTTTTCTCCTCATAACTCACATGTGTCTCTCGCCCTGATGTCTGTCTCTCTCTCCTTATAACCCCCTTGTATTTGCCTATAAATATGCCACAGCCAGTTTGCCTATTAATATGCCACAGTTATTTTGCCTATTAATATACCACTGTTAGTTTCCACATTAATAGGCCACAGCCAAATTCCCCTTTAACATGCCACAGCCAATTTACCCACTAATATGCCAGTGTCAGTTTGCCCATTAATATGCCTGTTAGTTTGTCCATTAACATGCCACCACCAGTTTTCCCAATAAAAGCATTAGCCCCCATTCCCCAGTACTCACCTTGCTGCTGAGTCCCAGTCACATTTACACAGACACACACTTAGTCATCATTACACACACATTCATACATTTATACAGACACCCTTACACACGCTGTCGCACACACAGTCACACTTACACACATAAATATACACTCTTACAGATACCCTTACATACTTAGACACACAGTCACACTTATAAACAGTAACACACACATTGACTCACACACAGAGAAATACACACAATTACACAGACAGAGAAAAACACACACATAGACACACCCACACATATTGACATACACACTTACACTTCTTTCCTTTTTTACTTCCCCCTCCCAATAGCTGGCTTCTACTCGATCGTGACTATGTCCATGTGAGACAGTCACAGGGCCAGCGGGGGCAGCGGGGGCCCACGGGGTAGCTGCTTTGGGCTCCCAGGAATGAGTGGGCCTTGGGCATCTGCATCATTTGCCAGCGCTTTTTAATTTTATTTTATTTTTAAAGGGCCCGGGCCCGAGACGGGTTATCGCCCGCCCCCCCTGATGGGCCCAGGTGCTGGCAGCACATGTATGGTCGTGGTCTGAATGGAACTTGACTAAGGTCCCCTCTGTTGATCCACTTTGAAACAAGGGTCTCTTTCAGCCCTAGCAGAGAGAAACAATCGCCGACCTGACCTAACTTCCTACTTTTCAAGGAAGCATGGCAGCTGCCGGTCAGAGAATAAACTGGCATGAACTATCAAAATTATTTTATACATATATTTTGTATGTATATACATATATATGTATATTATATATGTATGTATATACATATATGTGTGTATATATAATATATATAATTATATATAGAGAGATGTGACATATGGAAAAATTGTACCAGAACTAAACAAGTGCATGTCTCTTTAAATCCAGAACACTTTGAAGCTACAGAGAGCATGCATGTATTATTTTTTAAAGGTACAATCCTTTACCTAAATCAACCTTTGTCTCATCAAACTACAAAGACTAGGAAGGGACATACTGAGTTGCTTTAACAGCACCAGATGCAGGAATTCTTACACTATTTTACTAGCCCTATACTGCTTTACACTTGCATCTGGTGCCAGTGCACTTAGAGGATATGTGGCACTACTACTGGTATTTAAAGGATGTTAAAGGGACTGTACAACCTGAATATTAATAAGGCCAGTTTTAACAAAGTAAAAATGCATTCAGGCCCAATATCTGTGTCTTGCTTTAGTACCATAAGTGGTACTGGTGAATCAGAATGAAACTATGGATTATTAAGCAGAGTACTGTATGCTCCAAATAAGGCATGATGAATTGGGAAGATATGCAGTGACAGAAACATCCCATATTATTAAAAAATATATTTTTACTAAGGTGAGCGATAAGTTCCGAACATATCTATCCATCTCTGTGCATCTCCACCAGCGTCTTGCCCATCTCATCTTCAAAAAAAAAACGGCTATGCTATTGCCTCCACACACTTACCATTGGCCTAAAGCCAAAATTATTTCTCCCCTCCCCGCAGGTGGCCACAACCCTATTCATGATCACTGAGCCTCCATAAGATTGACTAGTTGTGCCGTTTTGTTGCCACTTGAGTTTTTACTGTTGAAAAAACATGGGATCTTTTTATGGCATACTGACCCAGTGATATATTTAGATTTTACATGTGCCAAATGTGTGTTCCTAGGACTTCTCTTGGGTCTTTGCAAGGGTTATACGCCAATGTCTGAGATAGATAACCCTGTTAGAAAAAGAGTGAACTCCTTGATTTTGGCGAGCACTGCCTAAGCTGTACAATGGACTCCATGTATGTAAATAGGAAATGCCTGTCTATTACACTCCAGGCTGATCATGAGCAGTTGTAATAATTAGCATAAACTTGGAATAATATTGCATTTAATTATATGAATGTTATCTATATTAAAGCTCCTAATGGGATAGATAAAATGAAATAGCTGTTCGATGAGCATCATTGTAATTCCGTAGACAAATCAAATTTCATGTTCATATATACCATAAACATCTGTGTCCCAAGAATATGAAATGTGCATTTAACATATGTCTGGAGTTATTTGCCAGGCAGGCAGCACATATTGTTGTTCTATTGTTGAACAAATAAATCCCATTAATTCCTTGTACTAATTACCCACTAAATATGTTTAGGTAGAGGGTTGAGCTAAGCTACGTTTAGTCTATATTTGTCAGCAGTATCCCTCTAGCTTTGGCTGGCTGACCATTCTGGGAGTTAAAGACCAACATCAGGCGTTTCAGCAATATTTATGTTAGCGAATTCCATTTACTGCAGTGAATAGTGGTGAACTGACAAGGGAATTACACAATTATGAGTTAGTAGCTGAGTTTGTCTGACTTTCCAACTTAGATATTAGTGCCTGATTTTTGTAATTCCTGTGTCTACACCTATACGTCTTATGCATTTGCTGTGTTTTCTATATTAAGTTGGGTTTTGACCCAACTCCAGTCCTTTAGTTACATAGTATGCCTTAAACACTTACTGGTCACAGGATTTTATTTCTATATTTTTCATACCTTATGATGTGTTGACATTTTGCTGCTGTTGTACAACCATTTGTTTTATGATTTATGCTTGTCTGTTTTACTGGGATTGTGCAAAATGTGTTTAGTCCATGTACTTGTGCTCTCCCTTCTAACGTGTGTGTGAGATGTGTCTGGCCTACACATTACTACTCTATTTATCCATTCTCTTCAAATTATCTGATTTGCATACTAAGACACAAACCTCTTATCTCCAAGCTGTGATGTTGTTTTTTTTATAAACCCAATAAGCAACATGGATCAGGTGACCTGTGAAGGACAACAACTATAAACCAAAGACTGTGCCTCTAGCTTAAACCAGAGAGCAAGCAGGGAAAGTGAATTATACTCCTTATAGAGGCATGGAGGGTTGTCACCTGGCCGGTACAAAATTGGCTTGAGGTCAATGTTAAGTCTATGGAGCCAGTTGCATGGCTGGTATTTTTTTTGTAGAAAAGGTGGCAACCCTAGAGGTCATATCATTTACAGTAGAAAGCCCATTTACTAGATATAGGTATAGGGAATACAATTACTAGTCTGGAATCCTAGGGACAGAAAGAAATAGAATAACAATATTCTAAAAGCAAGGTGCGTGTGAAAGCAGAAGTCAGAGTATCTTAAAATAAGAATACAGATCATATTAAAACAATATTTCCACATATATCCATTTACTCTGTGAAGAAGGTGGTCCTGTTCATATTACATATTATTCATGCCTGTTTTACTGAATCTTGCGTGTTACTGAACTCCTAAAATTAGGTGTTTATCTACTGGCTCCACTTTGTGAATATTTGCTATAATGCAACATCGTCCAAATCTTCCAGCCAGTCTCACTTTACAACTGTGGCCAAAGCCTGCTTAATGATGTCATAAGATACTCCCCTGCTCTCTTACTGGCTCATGTGTATCATAGTGGGCAGGACTAGGTGGTTGTGTAGAACTTTTTTTTACCTGCCTTCCAACACAAAGAGAGGAGATTGACCAGATCAAACCAGATCATAAATCCGCCCCCTTGTGATGTAATAGTTACATTACCCTCCCATTCAATGCAAGTCTATGATCGAATTCTGACTTATAGACTGCATTCTGTGTCCCCAGCCCCAAAGTGAGATAATAGTGCTTTAAAGTCACTAGGGGGTGGCACCCAAAAACACTATATTTCACAAGATGACACAAATCCCTTATTTAGTTACCTATATTATTAAATACAGTCACATAACAAAGAGATATCTGAAAACAACAATACAAAATACAAAAATAAAACCTTTTCATCTTTTGGTGGGAGTGTCCCTTTAAAGTATTTCTACTTAAAATGCCTACACTTGATGCAATTTTTCAATGAAACATAACTATTTTGCAGACCGTGGTGCTTTTACGTCTACCATTTGTTATTGCAGATGATCAAGGAAGTACCTGCTGAGCACTTGACGGACATTCTAGATCAGCAGTTCTCATTTTGACAAAGGTTCCTACTAGTCTGTGGAAGTGCAGCCCTGCATAATTTATGACAAGCTCTCGATTAAACCTTACAAATTACTAGAACTTAAGTGTGTCCCTATTTGTGACAGCAGGAAAAATATCATCTGTATTCTAGACATATCACAATCTTGCGACACCTGTTTTGTGTTCTGAGCACTAGCTGACTACAAAGGAGGATCTAATCTTCTAAGGTTTGCTAGTGGCCAAGTGAAGAAAAGCATAATTAGATTATAAACTATTCTGAAGGTTCTTCTACATCCCTGTGGTCCAGACATCCCTCTTAATCCACAGATGAAAGATTTCTGACAGTAAGCAAACACTGAAGTATTTCTATGTCTGTGTTTGGAAACTGTAAAAATGATTTCTGTCTGATACTTTAATTGGTAATTTTAAAATAAATGAAATAAGATCTAAGAAGGTTTACCTCATAAAGGTATTGATTTGAATAAGCTTTATTTTTTTGTCAACGTATTTTGTAGTTCTATTAGAATCTATTATTGGAGCTAAATTTGATCCAGTTACATTCACCAAAAAAACAAACTTACTTTACATTTGTAAACTAAACATATAAGAGTCTACTCAATAAAAATAAAAATGGCAGGGAGATGGGAATTTCAAACTTAAAGGGACAGTCTAGTCTCCAAACCCACTTTGGTGCAACATAAAGATTACTGCTTGTATACTGCACAGGTTTTTTCCCAGTGTGCTTTGATGCAGGCATTTTGCATAAATCCCATTTTTAATATTTGACTCAAGTCCTCCCTAGCGATTATGCTGCATGTTTACTGCAGGTGCAGCAGCACTGATCATATAGACACTGAGGATATAAAGTTTTGTTTAATTTAGTCACTTCCTGTGCTCTTGGAATGGAATACATTGTTTGGACTGTGATAAACTTGCTGTTGTACACAGTAGGATCTCTTAACAGTGCAACACAACACACACTAGAGAAACAGGAAATTACATTAATTTGAATGCCATTATTCTCACTGGTTCCTGCAGCAAAAAAAAAAAAAGGAAATGACTTTTACTCATCTAGTGTGGGCAGGCCTGGCTTTTTGCAAACTCCTGTTATTTCACAATTTCATCTAGCTGTAAGTATTTTATATTTTAAGCAATGCAAAGTGTAAAGCTTGCATTTTAAAGTACATTGAAAGCTCATTACTATGCACTAACATTTGGAAGATGCATGTCGGGCACTAGTCAATCCCTTTAAGGCCAAATTAGCCAAGTTGGAAAAAAGATCCCATTCAGCTGCACTGGAGAATTTTTCCAACTCGGCTACATTGGCCTAAAGTTTAAAATTTCCATCTCAATTCCCTGAAAATCTCTCTTTATTGAGTAGACCGTATAGAACTCTCCAAGAGCAACAGCAGTCCACTTGATTTATTCAGTAAAGAGTTAATTGCCAAATGTAGGCCATAATAACTTATGGAAAAAACACATAGTCTCCACAGCTGGACAATGTCTACAACCTGACTATATTGTTCTACATTTTGTAACGTATCAATTCACCCCATTCCACTGCTTAGCGAATACAATGCAAAACATTGCGTGTAACTCTACAACATATTATCTTAACATCATTCTTACATTTTTAAATATTTGAAGTTATTTTACTACTGAAGTTATATTACAAGTTATATTTATTATAAAAGCACCTGGCTTAGATGATAAAATATTGGAGATTTAGTCACAATATATGGCCACATTTTGCTTAGCCCACCACTACGCAAAAGTACTCCAAACTTGGTGAGGCCTATCTTAATATATTTGGTTTCCAGTGAAATTGTATCAATTACAGCTATACAGATAGGAACCACCACATTTGGAGTACTTTGGCATAGTGGTGGGCTAAGCATTTTACTCACTCCAGTGGTGCGATATATATAACATATGCCGGTTAAGAAGTGCTGTCCAAATTCTAGTAATTTGTGTGTTTAGTAAGTAGACTCCTTATAGTTTTCAACAGTTCTGTGGTTTGCTATTATATTTTTAATAAAGCAGTTCAGAAGATGTACTGTGAGACCCATGGGTCTGAGGTAATACTGAACACTTGTCAAACTAGTTAAATAAAATAAGATGAAAACATCTACAGAGCCATAACATTAGGATTTTCCTAGTGATCAAAGTAAACGAAGGGGTATTTGTTTTAGAAGACAGCAGGTGCAAAATGTACATTTATAAATCATATAAGACTAGAAAGAGACCAAATTTTGCATAATGCGCAAGCTTGCGAACAAATTGGAACTAAACATTTGTTTTTCTTCTCGAGAATTTCCTCTCATCCTTTTTTACACTTTGCTTGAAGGCCTCAAGCATTCTAGAATGACTTGGCATTCCATGTTGGAGGTACATTTACAGTCCGGCCATAGTGTGCTTTATTTCACACTTTGCCTGTAACATAAGCTTTGCATTTGTTGACATGATGTATAGTAGAACAATTTGGTGCTTTAAAAATATACACTAGTAATACAAACACAGTTATTATATTTTACATTGTTAAAGGCACATAAGCTAAACATACTGTATAAGAAGTGCTATATATACGTTTAGACCTGTGCTTCTGCACACACTGAACTGCTACTTTTATTACAGGATGCTCATTAACTTTGTTTATATCAAATGTATAGAATTCACTACACTGTTTACATACCGAAGCGAATGTGAGATTTTCTATTTAGAGTTGAACCATTTTCGGTGACGACACTGAATAAATTGAAAACGTCAAACTTTAAAATGATTGTTTTGTACGATGTTAAAGAAAGATGTGTTTGCAATATCTTTTTTTGCTTTGTTTCACAACCATTTCCTGCCATAGGATCCAATAAATATTTATCACTGCACGTTATTAAAGATTCAACCCAATATATGCTAATAATCGGCCCGGAATGGTGCCTCCAAATTGAGGATGGGTTTGGGGGCCCTTTGGTGACATATCGGTACCCGAATGTCAAGCTAATCATTTTTCCCTGATGTACCTCTGAATACATTTGCAAGTTCAGAAATCATAGCCGATTCCACACCAATCTCTTCCGAAACCGAATGCAGCCGAACCGAAGTGGTAGCCTCAAAAGCCATGTTATATCATAATGAGGATTTCATCCGCAGAAAAAATAGCCTGGAAATACCAAAAAGAATCCGAAATCCTACAGAAAAAGAACGAAACAACCATAGGTAATAGGCCCAGGTTCATGAAATCAATTCAAATGAAAGAGGCAATTAGCTGAAACCCAATCACTGTCGACCAACGTTTGCATACATAATGAGGACATGTCCAGACCCCGATTTGAAACCACGATCTGCACACTGCAGTTACTCAAACTATAAAGAACGAAAAAAAAGTTTAAAATGACAAGCTAGGCATTAGAGCGGGTGGGATTGGTTTCAAGGAAAGAGGTAGCAGGAGAGGGGGATAGGTAAGGCCTAAGAGGTACCAGCAGAGTTTCTCATTAGAGGAGAACACAGCATTGATACACAAGCTGTGCCAACATTACAACCGTGTGACAGGGGCAGCAACCAAGATTACAAGCCAGAGGAGGAAAAATTAAATCTGGCAGCAGATTGTGGATGCTGTAACTGGAGTTGGTGGGAATAACAGGTCAGAGGAGGTGGTGAAGAAAAGGCAAGTGCATTGAAAATACTCATACAGTAATAGTTCACACCTGTGCTGCATGTAACACATGTATCAGCTGTGTCAAGGATAGTCAGAAATGTAGTTGGCTGCAAATGTCATAAAGAATGCCACACATGGAGAAACTATAATGGATCGTGTAGAGAACTGTAGCTGTGCAGAGCATGCTAGCCAGAGATGGCATGGGTATATTGCAGAAATTAACATTTACTGTGTATCAGTAGACCTGTACATCTGTGGTGACACATGTACATAGGTGTGTCTATATATGTATATAAAAACATCAATATGTGCATACATATGTGTACAGATAGACAGATGTATATGTGTAAATGGGATTAAATGTACAGATGATTAATGATAGCATACCAGTAGTAGTGTTTCACTGTTATAGTTCAAATATTAAGGCATCAAGCGAAAGGTGAAAAGGAAGCTATCCAAAGTAGCCGATGCTGCCAGAGTCACTCGTGGCGGTCCTCCTGAGCCAACTGACTTGAATCGAGGAGGAGCTACTGCAAGACATGAGGCTTGAGACAGTCACAAGGGTTGAGGAGATAGTTGACACAGACTTGTCTGGTTGTAAGTATGGAACATCCATGGATATGTTGTGTATGCCAATTGATATGTATTAATACTGTTCTCTCACGTTCCTCATAGCATCTGGCTCTCTGCCCGCTTAACCCCCAGCTACATCTGATGACGCGGCCCCATGACCAGGCCAGCACAGGACAAAGAAGATCTGTCGGCTCCTCCTCGGACTTCACCAGATTAGATGGCACAGCTAGCCTTTGTGTCAGCAACCTCTTCAACACTCTATGATAATACACATAAATACATGTGCATGTCACCTGTACTAGAAACATTCATGATAGAGGGAATTTCAGGGAATTGTAAATGGAGGTCTCAAGTTATGGCCAGAATAGCTGACTTGAAACATTCTCAGTTATTCATAATGAATACAACTCAGCTACTATGGCCTGTACTTGGGAACTCCATTCACCATTACATGCAATTCCCTCTTTCATGAATGAAGACGAAGGAAGATGTGGATGGGAAATGTTCTGCACTCAGCTGTGTGCACCCAACATTAACAATGCATTCTTCTTCATCTCTAACAGACCTATCTTCACCACCACCCATACTAGGTTCCTCCAGCCAACTGCTGGCTCCTTGTGTGCAGGCCTAGGGATCCACTGGCCAAGGTAGATACACATGTACACCACATCATTCATGCCTGATGTGCATGCAAATGTAGTTGTCTTCTTCCAGTATACAATCTATGTACATACTATAGTACATTGTATATACTTTCAGCTTGTTTGATGCAAGTAAGGGTTCATGTGATTCTCAGGGTCATTTAAGCTTGTATGTTGCTGCCATATGCAGTGCAGGTGTGTAAAACGGCGACTCCCCATCTGCTGATGGCCTACGTCTCCCATAATACTGTGTCAGCTATGAGGCAGGTGAGGTGTATAGGAGATGTAGACCTCCAACTACTGGAATCCTGCAGTTTGACACTTGTTATAGAGATAGACAAACAGACAAACCAATAGATAGATAACAGGTAGTTATCTTAGTAGATATCTGGTCTTTGCACTGCTCAGTTGTTTGCAACTCTTTTTTTTTTTTAGCTCATCTATACAAATTGTCGCATTTCTTCCTTTATCTATTTATTCTGCTATTTCTGTGGAGTTTGGAAGCTTGTATGAAAGTGTACATTTCTGTTTATACGTATATATCTATTAAAGGCTTCTTGTAGTGTACCCACACACACTTCTACACACTTGATCTGACCTATTTCCCCCAAAATCCACCTGACCGTAGGATGTAGAGATATTCGCAGCTAGATAGACAGACATGACAGGGAGAAATGTAACATTATGAGGATTATAGTATATGCTGTAAAACATGTAGCTATTTTATGGCGGAGGGGAGGATGTTTAGCTAGTGTATTATGAACAATTAGTGTATTCCCTAATTCCCTAATTATAGTAACACAGATCTCTGTTATTTTACAAATTTAGCTACAAAAAAAAATCAATACTGACTAATGTTATCCTGCTAATGGCCAATAATTACTAATGGCCTCATGGGCAATGCTTTCAGCAAGTTAAACAGGGGAAATGAGTGTCAGATATTAACTCAATTTTGACTTGAGGTCGTCTTTATTTCCCACAAAGCACCAAGAGCTTCCGTTGGTCTCGCTCTTTGGCCGGTCGGAGCACTTGGAGGAATTTACTTGGATAGTTATGTTAGTGTACAAAATACAAGGGGGGCTATTCACTGCTGCCACATGCACCATTAGTCAGACGTGCTGCCGCCGGGTGCTGCCGCCGGGTGCACTGTGCCGATCTCTAGACTGCAGAGCACACTCATGTTATGACATTTTACTTTGGCAGCCCCAGGGAGCCGAGCAGATCTCTTTGTGACATCACTGGGTGTTGTAGGTAAAATGGAGACGTTGGAGAGTGAGTGTTTGTCAATAAAGTTTTTCAGGAACATGACTAGTTTCTTTCTCTGTACTATAGAAGAGTTAGACTAAGGAGTCTACTCAATAAAGAGAGAATTACAATGAATTGAGATGGAAATTTCAAACTTTAGACCAATGTAGACAAGTTGGAAAAATTCTCCAATGCTGAAATTCCAGTCTCCATACCCTGCAATTCTCTCTTCATTGAGTTGACCCTTACGTTCTTATCCCACACCAATGCCCAAGCTACTGTGGGTACAGAGAGCACATGCCCACCAGACTTGCTAGCTGGGTGAATGGAAAATCACTCGATATATCACAGTGTTCTCATAAGTGCATGAAGCTGCTGTTATTTTTGAATGAAGTGCATGTTCCGAACTCAGATTTCTCTTTGTATCATTATTAATTTATTAATACTTCTTTATTGAAGACATGTGTATTATTATTTGATCTCTTTATGCTCTATTAAAAACCTTCTCTACTGCTTAGAGTGCATTATCCGTTCCCAAAGATTTTAAGAACAGCGACCATGTCGTTTATTGAAACAAAAAAAGCTATTTAAATGGAGTAGCTAAGGTAACAAACGTAACGGTGCCAACTTTTATAATCACTCCACAGTGTTTGTTTTTATCTAATTGAATTGTTCACTTATTTGTGTAATGAACCCTAGAGTTTTTCATTTACTTCTAGCTTTATTCTCACTTCTGGAAAAATAAATATTTGTCTTTCTTTGAAATACAATGTGCCAAGCTGTGGATGCTGATGGCCTACATGGGAGATGTAGTCCTTCCACAGATGTTTGACACCCCTGGTTTAGAAGCCAGGGGTGTACAGTTTAATTTCCTCCGTATTGTATTTATCTTTATTAATGTCTGCCGTATATAGTAGATTCTATTCTGTGGAGGTTTGTAATGGCATTGTACAGCTCAGATGATAAGAAGGGAGACATCTCAGCTGATCTTGAATACACAAGACTTTATTTATAAAAGAGATAATTTCAGGGAATAGAGAAACAAAGTTCAATCTTAAGGGCGACTGGATGGGAGAATTGTTCCATCTCGGCTACTATGGCCTTAAGTTTGAAATTCCCGTCTCAATTCCCTACATTACTATCATGAATAAAGCCATAAAGTTATCAAAATAACTCTTTGATGCCTACATTCTAGTTGCAACAACAAAATGTTTGTTTTCCCAATCAGCAAATTCTACAGCTCTGTGTCTTTTTTCAGATGCACTGCACAAATGATCACAGTGTGCTCACAAGTAGGTCTTGTGCTCTTTCCTTGAATGAGCTGCGTCCCCTTTTTAAATATAACCATATTGAACATCTTAGGGACATTATTTGCAGAGCTGATTGGCAATACGGATACCTCCTATTTAAGATTTCCCATTTTGAGTATGAATCACAGGTTTATTTTTCTTCTCAAAATGCACATTTTATTATGTTTAGTCTCATCAGCTCCTAACTCTAATTCTGCAGTATGGCTTCTTCAGGATCACTAGTAATCAAACTAGAACACAGTGCACCAAGGACGAAAGTTCTGTTTTTAGTATAATGGGATCTACAATCATGTTTCATGTAATCTCTAGTAACAGTGTGTTCAGTGTTAAGTGTTCAGTTCACAGCATCCATTCAACAAGTGCATGGCCCTATATTGCTCTACAGTACAAAATCATTATGTGAAATGCATTGCCGTCATTCTTCATTGCTCTTACTTTTTTTAAATGGCGTTTCCAATTTTTTTATGGTGATGTAATGGTGCTAGTAGAACAATCACTGCAAATAAGCACTGTTTATGATCAGTGCCGGATTAAGATTCTTTAGGCCTTTGGACTACAGTTCTAGTGAGGTCCCCAGCAATAATATCAAGTGGAACAAAAAGTTCCCTACTGGGGAAGGATACTCACTGGTGCTCATTCATTAGGGGAAAGAAGATGGGTGATCATTGGTGGCGTAAGTATAGGTCTGGCCTTTCCAACACAGACCTACCACTGCCTAAATATCATGTGACCACGTGCAGACCGACTTAAAAGGGGAGTGTCAGGGCTACTGCGCATTCACAGAATGAGTTCCAGAGAACAGGAACAGTGGAGAATAAAATTGGAATTAGGTTCCCAAATTTTGGATCTTTGTTTAAAGCTAAAAACTTATACAAACATATTTAATAAAAATACAGGAAAGTGAAATTGTACATTTATACATTTAGTTTACTGGACAGCACTGCAGGACATGTATTTATAATTATAACACACCTGAATGCTGGTTACATCATGTGTCAACTGGGAAAATGAATGTCTTTTTTCTACATTCAAAACCTTTTTTTTATCAAGAATGGTGACATGTTTAAAGAGGTGTCTGCCATCACTTGGCTACTTATGACAATCACTTACAGCCAGATGCTTAATTATCAATAAGTCTTGGATACTGCTTCGTGATGCTTGGAACTTCAGATATTAATTTCAAGCAGCTGGACACAAGGAATATCAATAAAGAGTCTTTATTGATGGCGAGTTAGTGTCCCAAACATTATAGGCTAATGCTCTAGCCAAAAGAAATTACACTTTCTCTCTCACACTCTATTTCCTTCCAGAACTTTTAAGAAAACTCCTAGAATGCTTGTGACTGTACAAAGGTCATGGAAGTGGTGACATTTGGAAAACATGTCATCTTGATAAATATAAGGCCGTAATAATGTCTCATAAGAAAGGTCATCTGGGTCATTGCACCATTACATCTGCATGTAAGCAGTTACTATTCACTAGATTTCCCACAGCTGTTCTCCCAATTAATGGGACAAAGCAACAAATGTTTGTAAATCTCTTTACTCCATCTCCCCCTTGTATATCTCTCTAGTGCTCCCCCTACCCTCTCCCCACATGTCTGTCTCTCTCTCTCCCAACCCCCATGGTCTGTCTCTCTCCCCCCTCACCATGGCCTGTCTTTCTCTCCCCAATCAACCCATGGTCTGTCTCTCTCTCCCCTCAACCTCCCCTTTGTATATAATTCTCTACCCAATCCGCATAGGTCAGTCCCTCTCACTCCTAGGGTTGCCACCTTTTCTTCAGAAAAATACCGGCCTTGGTACTGTCTCCATAGACTTAACATTGGCCTGATGCCAATTTTTTACCGGCCTGATGGTAAAATACCGGCCAGGTGGCAACCCTACTCACTCCCAACCCCCCATGGTATGTCTCTCTCTCTCCTAGCACCCCCATGGTCAGTCTCTCTCTCCAAACCGCCCCCAAGGTCTCTTTCTCCCCAGCCTCCCCATGTATGCCTGTCTCTCCCTAATCCCCAGTTGTCTGTCTCTCTTTCTCAAATCCTCCATGGTCAGTCTCTCAGTTCCACCCCCCTTTTACCTGTCTCTCTATCCCATCCCCCTGTTGTATCTCTCTTCCCAACACCCACATAATCTGTTGCTCATAATCTCCGTCTCCACCAACATGGTCTGTCTCTCTCTACCCCCCATGGTCTGCCTCTCTTTCTCTACCCATATCCCCCATGGCCTGTCTCTCTCTCTCCTCAACACTCCATGATCTGTCTCTTTCTCTCTCCCAACTCCCCCATATATCACTGTTTTTCTCTCCCTAGCCCCCCATGTATGTCTGTCTCTCTCTCCCAAGGCTTCCCATGTATATCTGTTTCTCTTGCTCCTCCATCTTTCCCTTGTGGGGAAGCGCACCCCCTTTGTTTGTCTCTCTTTACCCCATCCCCACCTGTCTCTCTCACCCCCCATGGTCTGTCACTCTCTACCCGCCATGATCTGTCTGCCTCTCTCTACCCATATCCCCCATGGCCTGTCTGTCTCCCTGTCTTTCTCCCCCCTAGCCCCCCATGTACATCGGTTTCTCTCTCTCCTCCATCTCTCTCTTGTATATATCTCTAGTGCGCCCATTGGTTTGTCTATCTTATTACCCCATTCATCCCCACGTCTGTCTCTCTCTCCCGTGATATGTCTCTCTCTTCCCAACCCCCCATGATATGTCTCTATCTTTCCAACCCCTCCCCAGTGGTCTGTCTTTCTCTACCCAACCTCCATGGTCAATCTCTCTATCCCAATCAACCCATGTATGTCTGTCTTTCTTCCTCCCCATCTACGTACAGAGCCATGTACAGGATCAGATATCTCTTGCACACTCAGACCTCATTCTGCACCTTATGCTGCTTTGAATCATTACTGGCTCGGTGAATGCAAGGCTGCACTGACTGAGGTCTGAGTATGTCTATCACAGTATGCACTGTATGTCTATAGTAATTATTTCCAGCCACACATACCTCTGACCAGTCGTGTATCTTGGTTTTGTGCTGCCTTAGGCAGATAAAATTCGGTCACCCCCCACCCACATTGCACACCTATGGCGAGTGTCGTGCTGCCCTAGGCAAGTGCCTTGTTTGCCTTATAGACAATCCATCACTGCCTCTAACACCTCTTCCATTGGATTAATGCATCAACAATGCAATTCAAGTAAATTATCACCGCAGTACTATCCCTCCATCTTTAGAGGTACCATCCCCAGTGTATCTTCCACAAGGCAAACAAGGCACTAGCCTAGGGTGGCACTTTGCCAGAGGGTGTTAAAGACCACTTCTGGTGCTTCAAACATTTTCACTCCTTCCCCCACCCTTGAGCAATCTTTAACTCCTTCCAATTAATCAAGGTAGTGGGGGTATCTAATGAGAGTGATAGTGGCATGTAATGGGGGTGATGGGGCATTTAGTGTGTATGCAATGTGGGTGATGGGGGCATGTAATAGGGTGATTGGGTATTCAATGTTTGTGCAATGTGGGTGATGGGACATGTCATGGGTGTGCAACATGGGTGATGGGGCATGTTGTGGGTGTGCAACGTGGGGGGGGGGGGGGTGGTGCCCGACCGAATTTTGTCTGCCCTAGACAAAATTCTGTGTGTCTGCCACAAAATCAAGATACACCACTGCCCAGAGGTACTGACTGAACTTCACATTAGTAACCCCATGATAAGTACCCATTACTGGGATTCTGTGCAGTGACCAACCAGCTGCGGTTGAAATAGTTCATTCTGATGGGACTGGGTAAAAGGCGGATCTGCCGGATCCAGCCGGATCCTCCCGTATCCAAACATTTTCACTTATAAATGTATGTTATTGTTGCATATTTAATATCTGGATCCTTCCAGCTCTGTGCATATTTCACATTTACACAGCCGGATCCACGAATATTTCACATTTACACAGCCGGATCCATGCATATTTCACATTTAGACAGCCGGATCCACGAATATTTCACATTTACACAGCCGGATCCATGCATATTTCACATTTAGACAGCCGGATCCACAAATATTTCACATTTACACCGCCGGATCATGCATATTTCACATCTAGACAGCCGGATCCATGCATATTTCACATTTACACACCCAGATCCATGCAAATTTCACATTTAGACAGCCGGATCCACAAATATTTCACATTTACACAGCCGGATCCATGCATATTTCACATTTAGACAGCCGGATCCACGAATATTTCACATTTACACAGCCGGATCCACGAATATTTCACATTTACACAGCCGGATCCATGCATATTTCACATTAAGACAGCCGGATCCACGAATATTTCACATTTACACAGCCGGATCCATGCATTTTTCACATTTAAACCGCCGGATCCACAAATATTTCACATTTACACAGCCGGATCCATGCATATTTCACATTTAGACAGCCGGATCCGCAAATATTTCACATTTACACAGCCGGATCCATGCATATTTCACATTAAGACAGCCGGATCCACGAATATTTCACATTTACACAGCCGGATCCATGCATATTTCATATTTACACAGCCGGATCCACAAATATTTCACATTTACACAGCCGGATCCATGCATATTTCACATTTACACAGCCGGATCCATGCATATTTCACATTTACACAGCCGGATCCATGCAAATTTCACATTTAGACAGCCGGATCCACAAATATTTTACATTTACACAGCCTGATCCATGCATATTTCACATTTAGCCTCCCGGATCCAAACATTTTCACTTATAAATGTATGTTATTGTTGCATATTTAATATCTGGATCCTTCCAGCTCTGTGCATATTTCACATTTACACAGCCGGATACATGAATATTTCACATTTACACAGCTGGATCCATGCATATTTCACATTTACACAGCCGGATCCATGCATATTTCACATTTAGACAGCCGGATCCACGAATATTTCACATTTACACAGCCGGATCCATGCATATTTCACATTTAGACAGCCGGATCCATGCTTATTTCACATTTACACAGCCGGATCCATGCATATTTCACAGTTACACAGCCGGATCCATTCATATTTCACATTTAAACAGCCGGATCCACAAATATTTCACATTTACACAGCCGGATCCATGCATATTTCACATTTAGACAGCCGGATCCACACATATTTCACATTTACACAGCCGGATCCATGCATATTTCACATTTAAACAGCTGGATACACGAATATTTCACATTTACACAGCCGGATCCATGCATATTTCACATTTAAACAGCCGGGTCCACAAATATTTCACATTTACACAGCCGGATCCATGCATATTTCACATTAAGACAGCCGGATCCGCAAATATTTCACATTTACACAGCCGGATCCATGCATATTTCACATTTAGACAGCCGGATCCACACATATTTCACATTTACACAGCCGGATCCATGCATATTTCACATTTAAACAGCTGGATACACGAATATTTCACATTTACACAGCCGGATCCATGCATATTTCACATTTAAACAGCCGGGTCCACAAATATTTCACATTTACACAGCCGGATCCATGCATATTTCACATTAAGACAGCCGGATCCGCAAATATTTCACATTTACACAGCCGGATCCATGCATATTTCATATTAAGACAGCCGGATCCACGAATATTTCACATTTACACAGCCGGATCCATGCATATTTCACATTTAGACAGCAGGATCCATGCATATTTCACATTTACACAGCCGGATCCATGCATATTTCACATTTACACAGCCGGATCCATGCATATTTCACATTTAAACAGCCGGATCCATGAATATTTCACATTTACACAGCCTGATCCATGCAAATTTCACATTTAGACAGCGTGGATCTGGCTGTGTAAATGTGAACTATTATTGGATCCGGCTGTGTAAATGTGAAATATGCGTGGATCCGGCTGTGTAAATGTGAAATATGCGTGGATTCGGGTGCGTAAATGTGAAATATGCGTGGAACCGTGTGTGTAAATGTGAAATATGTGTGGATCCGGCTGTGTAAATATGAAATATGCGTGGATCCGGCTGTGTAAATGTGAAATATGTGTGGATCCGGCTGTGTAAATGTGAAATATGCGTGGATCCGGCTGTGTAAATGTGAACTATTATTGGATCCGGCTGTGTAAATGTGAAATATGCGTGGATCCGCCTGTGTAAATGTGAAATATTCGTGGATCCGGCTGTGTAAATGTGAAATATGCGTGGATCCGACTGTGTAAATGTGAAATATTATTGGATCCGGCTGTGTAAATGTGTAATGTACGTAGATCCAGCTGTGTAAATGTGCAATATGCGTGGATCCGACTGTGTAAATATTAAATATTATTGAATCGGGCTGTGTAATGTGAAATATTATTGGATCTGGCTGTGTAATGTGAAATATTATTGGATCCGGCTGTGTAATGTGAAATATTATTGGATCCATCTCTATATATATTAAATATGCTTCGATAACATACATTTATAAGTGAACATGTTTGGATCCGGGAGGATCCGGATAGATCCGGCAGATCCGCCTTTTACCCAGTTCCCATTCTGATTGCTAAGTCGAAGTCTGGCTGTGGAACATACTCAGTGTGATCGAAACAGAATGGAATAGATTCAGACTGTCACAATCTGCCCATTCACCCTGCAATGAGATCAGAATCCCCGAGCCTCTGACTGTCAGAGTCGGCAGGTCTGTACTGTAGTATTCAGTCTGAAGCAGACACTGAGGAGTGAGATCCGTCCTGTGTGCACCGCCCCCTATTCTCATTGAGAGCTAAGACTGAGCACTAAGGGGAGTCAGTGAGTGCTAGGCAGTCTCCGCAATCTCATGTTCTGCATTGTAACTGCTCAGGCACAGCTCTCAGTACATCACCACTGCTCACCTCCTCTGCTCTGTGTTGGATAAAGGTACAAGATGCCTTGTCAGTGCTGCCCCAGGAGCCCTGGACTGATCTACATGCCCCTTCTTGTGATGTTGTGTCCTGCATTCCTTGCCTTCAATTTGGAAGTGGATAAAGTCACAGTGTACAGCGGACCCAGGGACAGTTACTTTGGATACTCAGTGGATTTCTATGTACCTGACTCTAGAACGTAAGTGTTAACTCCTGGTCCCTATAGCATGCAGACACAGTGCTAGCTACCAGCTCTTGTGGACTACAGCTCACATGATGCTCAGCCATCTCAGCTATGGCTGGCTGAGCATCATGGAACTTAAGTCCGCAACTGTTATCCATCACTGATGTAGGCTGTGTGTGTCAGGTCCTTCAATTAGATAACTTTTTTGCAGAACATAGAACGACATAATGACATTATGACTTGGCATAGCAAGGCATGTTCACCAGTCTACAGACTGGGTTCAGCGATTTAACCCTCTCTGCCACTTACATAACTTGTTTGACCTGTCATGCGTTTGCATCCAATTATCCATATTTGTTTTTATGTTTTCTTCTTGGGTGATGAAATATATCATTAAAAATGACCAGAATGTTTCAAGCACCTGTATGTAGCTCTATCTTTTATACATGGTGAGTGACAGGCATGCAAGAATTCTTACCTGTCAATCAACAAGTGCCAACCATGCCATGGTCAGTTTATGGGACTGGATGGATCCATGCTGGTCCTAGGACTTAGCAGGTTACACCACAACTGATTGGTAGACGGGAAGGGATTAACCTCTGACTGTATTGCCATGCTAGAAGGTGACTAGTGTAATGATTGGGGATGCAATGCACTTGGATTGGATTTACATGTTGGATGATCCAAGTGCATGTAGATGGAGCAGTTACAGAGCATGGATCTAGAAAGTCACAACATGGAAATAAGCCAGAAACACATCCATGAACTGACAAGGGACCTTAGCAAGGTGTCTTTCAACCACATCCTATCCAATCCTCCTGTACTATGAAATGTCTCATATTACATATTATTGCTGCATATGCATGTCATAGTTAAGAGTAGTACCATGTTAGCTGTGGGAAAAGTAGATTTAAAATGATACTGTTTATTGGCTAACTGAGAGTTTGGTTGCAAGCTTTCAAGTCAAAGTCACTAGGTCCCTTCCTCAGGCACTAATGATGCTGAAACAAAATTCCTAATAACAAAACATAGTTAACAGCTTTAAAAAAATAAAGGCAACAAAACCACAGGGTATTGAAGAATGTCCTCAGCAGTGAATGAGCCAATTCTAAGGAGATCCAACAGATAAAATAAGTTTGTCTAGAGCATCCCTGATTACTCAACTCCCTGTTTGTAACACTAACTACCATTTATAATATAAATAATTGTTCAGTGCAGTTGGAAGTTCTGTTGGATAATCAATAAGTGCACATATTAATCAATTTAGTATATAATTTAGTATTTCATAATTTGATATATACTAGGCAGAGAGTTGCTCATGAAATTGATATTCTCAATCCGTGATGGAATAATCTATAAAATTCAATGGTGCAGGACTTTCGTTAACACATATTTCATGTAATATTCAACAATTATTTATAGACTGCGCATACATCAATGATCAGAATATATCAGGCAGAATATTAACATGTAGTAATGTAGTACAGAGCCTGGCCATGGAGATATAGTTGCTAAAATAGCTTAAAACAGAACTATTGAATAGGTCTACTGTGCTCATAAATTCTGCAAACTTTTTTAAATTCATGAACGTATTGTACACAGCTTTAAAAAAAAAAAAAACCTTTTAATAGACGCAAACTTATTTTGCTGACTTAGTCACTTTTTTGAATTATCTCTATCATGGTTTGTTCAGAAGATATCAATGAGAAAGTAGTAGTGAGACCAAGCACTAGCACACTTAGTTTCTCCACTGTATTCATTTTGGAATGGTTTTTGCAGATGTTTCGTTATTCGTCTGTGAAATAGTCTGACAGACCAAAATGGGCGTTAACAAACACTTGATTGTCAAGCTAACAGACCAATGAGAAGGCGTGTCCATGGTTCAAAGATTCCAGGAAGCATATCTCCTACAGATGAGTTGCTCCCCTACATTACCAGTGGTAACTTCTAATGGAAATAGATCGAAAAAGATAATTTGAAAAGGAGTTAAATAGTCACATTCAAACTTTTTAAAGGTTGACTTTTTTTGGTTATTTAATGAAGGGCAAATAAGAACCAACTGACGCATCTTTTCTTTCCTTAATAAAGATATATTTTAGTATTACCTTTTAGTATTAAACAGTTGACAAATGGTCATAAAAGAAATGTGATACGTGTAATGTGAATTAAGACAGGTACAGTGGTTTGCCTAAATATATCTATCTGTTAACACAGCAGCATTTGGCATCTTGGACGGTGCTGCAGTATGTTTGTTTTGTATGTACTGATGTCAATCATATGAAATCATATTAATTTTTGTAAGACGGTATAAATATCAAAAAAATTTTTAAAAACTTAATAAAAAGATTAAAACATTTTTTTAATTTTTTTTTTTTACTATTAAACAGTTACAACGGACAGTAATTTGAAGATCCATTACTGAGCTGATGTAATGCTTATCAGTATATGTTATGTAGAAAAATCATTTTTACTTGATATGCAGTGGTACAGCATATTGTATTTCGTAGGATGCTCAATAAGTCATTAACCGTCATAATAAGTCATAAGTCATTTAATATCCTGTAATATGTAACATTAGTGCACTCTCTGATCTGTAACTCCTAAAGAATACATTGAGTGTAATCATCACATTGTAACCCTTACACACTCACACACACTCTGTCAGCAGAGAATGTCATTGTTTTACATGTGGAACATTTTATGTTGGAGTAGGGTTTTAAAAATTCAGATTATGATTCTTAAAATGATCAAAATCTGATAATAAAGACTTCAGTTATTCATAGGATAGTATAGAGTCCTATCCTTGATAACATTATATACATCGATGTTATAGAGCTCATCAATACTTTATGTATGTGGGTTATTAGCCGGGGAAGAATGTTATCATCTGTATTTTATGGGAAGCAGAATGGAAAGCTTATTTTGCTCTGGGTATATATTTAAATGTATGTATACTCTGCAAACCTGAGTGCGAAGCTAATTTTGCTCTGGGTAATGTAAAGACAAGCAGAAAATTACTACTGACTCTTAAAAAGAATTAGCTGTGTGCAATATATATATATATATATATATATATATATATATATATATATATAGTCATCTATTTATGTGATGTTAATTAATTTATAACACATTGTTTTGCAGGGCTAGTGTTTTGATTGGAGCTCCCAAAGCCAATACTACTCAGCCGGAGATTGTAGAAGGTGGAGCTGTATATTATTGTCCTTTTCCAGACACAGGGACTGTTGGGTGCAAGCAGATTCCTTTTGATGTTACAAGTAAGTACTGCTACTTATTACAACATCTGCTAAGGCTCTGCATAGCGAATGGTCCTGGGACAAAGAATCCCCATGGAAACCAAAGCATGTTTACTGCAGATGCTGAAAGTTTTAGAACTTTGATTCAGAGTTGCTCATTATACAGAACCTCCAATATTTTTGTATGTATAGCAGGGATGGCTAACCTTGGCACTCGTTTTCTGTACAGCGACTGTATAATAAACGCAGTATGTAAAGCTTTCACAGAAAAAAAATACTGTTCTTTAACTTCTTCGCTACCAAAACGATACATGCATAGGATTCCAATGCACTGTGTTGGTGACAATTCTCTGCACAATTGCAGTGATTTCACCCTCTGATCGGCTGCATCGCTGTTTTTCTGAGCTAGGCTATTGAGGATAGCAAAACAATTGGTTTCCGAATTG
Source organism: Pelodytes ibericus (assembly GCA_036172795.1). Classification (NCBI taxonomy): domain Eukaryota; kingdom Metazoa; phylum Chordata; class Amphibia; order Anura; family Pelodytidae; genus Pelodytes; species Pelodytes ibericus. The sequence goes on from CM069859.1 coordinate 198,931,883, forward strand.
GCTATGGGCAATCTGGCAATCTTCACCTTGACGATCTTCACTGGTCTCTCAGTCACACCCCCTTGCTGATGCAAATTCGGTGAGGCTGCCTCTGGATTGAGGCAAGCCTGGAATTCCCAAAAAAGCAGTCTGCAATAGCTGCAATAGCTGAGACAAGTCTATGGGCTCTCAAAATCCACTGCTAAGCTCCCCCAAATTTAGGGGGAAAGGGGATTTATCCTGGTTGCCTTAAAGGTTAGGCAGACCAAGATTAACCATTATTTCTAGAGTTCTATGAACACTAGCTTGTCAAAATCTTCCATCTCTCACATTGACACACTTTGATCTTGTGTCTGAGAGAGAGAGAGAGGAGAGAAATATATACTGTGTCTAGAAAAATAAAAACAAAAAAAGATTTTTTTTTGCCATTTTTACATTTATTAAATTTTATACACAGAGTTAAGTCTCAAAAAATGGTCTCAAAATAAAAATAAAAAATATACATACAATAATAATGTTATAAAACCAAACTGTGTACAGACTTTTGACTGATACACCTTTGAAGTTATAAAGAGAAACACAGTAAATGTGTAGCACCACGGGAAAGATAAAAGAGCAAAGAGAAAAATTGTTCTTTGCATTTGTATATTCAGACTAATAAAGTATGTTACAGAGTTGGATACTTTTGAACACAGAGTGTAAGTAACTGAAAACATAAGAAAACAATTATGGATTTATATGGTTCAAATGAATCCTGAACAAAAGTAAATACACCTTTCAAGAATGTAGTCATTTAGTAAACATAGTGAGGAAATACTATATAATTGCTGAATTAAAGTTATTAAAATCAGTTTAACCCCTTAGTGACAAGACATTTTCACCTTGACTTTCCCTTGGTGACAATGGCTGTTTTGACATTTCTGGGGTGTTTGTGTTTAACTGCAATTTTATTCTTTCTCACATACAGTACCCACGCAAATTATATGTTGTTTTTATCGTCATAAGAAGGGCTTTCATTAGATACCATTATGTTCATCATATCTTATAATTTACTACAAAAAAAAATCATAAAATATGATGAAAAATGTAAACAAAAAACCTTTTTCTAACTTTGACCTAAAATATAATTTACACAAATAAAATCATTAAAAAAGACCCCGTCTAAATAGTTTCTAAATGTAGTCCCGAGTACCATTTTTTGGTAATTTTTTGCGAGTTATGGGGCAAAAACCAAAAATAGTGTTTTTTGTTTTTTTCCTACATTGACCTTTTGACCCCAACCCGAACCCAAAATTTAACCCTAACACTAAAGTTAACCCCAACTCTAATCCTTATTATATCCCTTAATATTTTTTAACTTTAATTAAATTTTAACCATATCCCTTATGCTAAAAATTATTTAATTTCAACCCTATAGGCTAATAACCAGTTTTTAATTAAATAAATATTTATTTTAAATTTTTTCCATTGCTATGCTACTTACCACTAGGGGCAGTCAAGTAGCATATTCAGAGCGACGGAAGTGAAGTTACTTTCACTTCCGAAGCTCAGACCGGCAGAGGGCATAGCCATATTGACGGTGCAGCATGCTCCATCAATATGGGGCGCACACTGGGGCGATCGTGGGTGGCCCAGAGCAGAAATTTCGGTGCTGGCTATTGCTTCGACATCGAGGCAATAGACCAGCACCTTTAAAGCGGTTTTCGCTATTGTTGATCGCGAAAACCACTTGATTCACCGCAGGACGTGCCAGCTGGCAGTTCAGGCTGGTCGGAAACTGAAGCATCATAGGAGTTCAGAACAAGAAATTTATGCAATCAAAAAAAGTTTCAGCTACCAAAAGTTTCACCCCCAAACATTGACTTCTATGGGAGGACTTTGGCTGTATTCATAATGGCCAAGGTCCTCCCGAAATGGCCCAAAATAAGCCAAAGTCCTCCCTGTTGACGTCTAAAACGGCTAGTTCTTTCATTCTTTGGATTGCGGTTGATTTTGGTGTTGGGAGAAATCTGCGTGAAATCGGCTATGATTTCCAAATTGCCAATTTACCTGGGTAGACCAACATTCAGGTCACGATATTCCAAGAATCCGTCCAAAATTCAGAGGCACCATTTCGGGGCTGATTATCATCCCTTATTGAGTCAACCCTTTGGTCTGAAAACAGTTAAAGAATTCATGCCTGGATAACCCTAAACTGTCTGTAGACACAATGTAGATGCAATGTAGCACTTTCTGTGTGAGAATGATTCAAGCTCTAAGCACTAATAGTACTGTTTTCAACCATCAAATGTGTAAACTGTTGAATGTTTGAATCGAGACTTAGAAAAAATCTGAAAAAAATTAAGCAGAGCAAAATTGCTAAAAAAAAACATATTCTGAAAAAATGTTTTAATAAAATCATACCACACAGTTAGAAGGGATTTTTACATTTTTTATTGCATGGACATTTTTATTGAAATGTTGTAGCTATAACACTGTCTTCTTCTTTTTTTTTTTGTGAACTAGGACACACACATCAGTTTCACATTCAACAGAAAGCCCTATCAGTTCTTAAAAAAAACAAAATATATATGGAGATTAATTTAAGAAGCAAGTGTACACTACCATAGCTAAAGTTGTAAATAAACTCTTGTCCCAAACAAACCTCAAAACAAAAAAAAAAATCCATTAAAGCATCCCTTAGTACAAACCTAACACTGTTCTAGACTATTTGTTTGAGCTGCAAAGTACCGATCATTCAAAAGGTTAATGCTGTGTGTGGTTAAAGAGATATTGGAAAAGGTATTATTGGCTGATGATAGTGTTGATCATGCATGTTGCTCTCTATCAATATTTGAAAGGATTGTAAAATGCTGGTTTACTGGACTTTTCTTAATGGGTTTCTGTAGATTCTTCCTGTAGCTTTCTCTACAATTAGTCATTGTTATATTCTGTTTACAAAACAGTTTAAAGGGGCAGTTCCCCATAGTTTGATTTTAGTATGTTGTGCATGTTTTTCATACATGTGAAATGCACTTATCCATACTTTAAAATTAATAATTGTCCTCCTGTAGTTTTTCATTGAAAATAATTTCACTGGGACTTCCATACTCAGTGACATTAGTGAGAGGAAGTACACTGGAGACAGATGAGCTTCCTTTGCAGCAGTTTCCATGCTCCCCCTGAGAAAGTGCAGCCAATAGCTATTAAAAGTGGAATCATCTCTCTGTGTTGAAGTCAGCTGTTTCAAGTTCCTGGGATGCACGGGGAGATCATCACAGGGTTCAGCCAACTCTTTGATGTAACGTAAGAAGGAAGGCTTGGCAAGATAGGCAGAACTGGTGCCACAGGTAGAGCAATGGCCCTTTTAAACTTTAAATGCAGTTTAGAGGAAATAGAAAGAGTTGAGTCTTTTTTCTTTACATACTATGACTACTACAACTCTGTGTCCGACCTTTAAATGCTCACATGACCTTCCATGAACGCATTCCTATCCCTACACTAATTAGGCACAATCTTCTTTTGTTGGAATTTTACTTGAAACTTTAACGTTTCAATTTTCCAAATTGATGTCCCATATATATTTACATGTATTTCTAATTTGATCCCACTACAGCTTTACTTATTGTAGATTTATATTTTTTATATTTTTCATCATTAAAAGTAAGTATCCTATTTCCACTGTTATACAGCACACTTGGGTGCTCTTTTTAGGTCTTCTTTGCACATGGTTTACTCTGTTTTTCTCCGTGCTTTCTGCGGTTTTTGTGTGCTATATTTTTTTTTATGTATATTATAATTTGGCCACCCATCCTATTTCAACACAGCAGTTTTCTCTAATCATCTGTGATATAACTTTAAAGTGGTACCAATGAATTATTTCAACATTTGCATCTTTGATACAAGCAAACATTTAAAATCCTCTTCTCCTTCTCCATTGTCAACCTGATGTGTGTCTTCAGAGATACACATGGCTTTACTCTTGTCTCTGTCTGTCAACTGAGGCAGAACTGATCTGAAGGCTGGCATTCACTGACAGTGTCATTACCAGAGGGAACCTACAGTGAGGGAAGAAAGTATTTGATCCCTTGCTGATTTTGAACGTTTGCCCACTGACAAACAAATGATCAGTCTATAGTTTTAATGGTAGGTGTATTTTAACAGTGAAAGACAGAATGACAAAAAAAAATCCAGAAAAAAGCATGTCAAAAAAGTTATAAATTGATTTGCATGTCAGTGAGTGAAATAAATATTTTATCCCCTATCAATCAGCAATATTTCTGGCTCCCAGGTGTCTTTTATACAGGGAACGAGCTGTGATTAGGAGCACTATCTTACAGGGAGTGCTCCTAATCTCAGCTTGTTACCTGTATAAAAGACACCTGTCCACAGAAGCAAACAATCAGATTCCAAACTCTCCACCATAGCCAGGAGCTGTCCAAGGATGTCAGGGACAAGATTATAGACCTACACAAGGCTGGAATGGGCTACAAGACCATCGCCAAGCAGCTTGGTGAGAAGGTGACAACAGTTGGTGCAATTATTCGCAAATGGAAAAAACACAATATAACTGTCAGTTTCTCTCGGTCTGGTGCTCCTTGCAAGATCTCACCTCGTGGAGTTTCAATGATCATGAGAACGGTGAGGAATCAGCCCAGAACTACACGGGAGGATCTTGCTAATGATCTCAAGGCAGCTGGGACCATAGTCACCATGAAAACAATTGGTAACACACTACGCCATGAAGGACTGAAATGCTGTGACTCCCACAAGGTCCCCCTGCTCTATAAAGCACGTGTACAGGCCAATCTGAAGTTTGCCAATGAACATCTGAATGAGTCAGAGGAGAACTGGGTGAAAGTGTTGTGGTCAGATGAGACCAAAATCAAGCTCTTGGGAATCAACTCAACACTAGGAGGAATGCTGCCTATGACCCCAAGATCACCATCCCCACCATCAAACATGGAGGTGGAAACATTATGCTTTGAGTGTGTTTTTGTGCTAAGGGGACAGGACAACTGCACTGCATCAAAGGGATGATGGACGGGGCTATGTACTTGGCTAAGAAACTGCTTTCCTCAGCCAGGGCATTGCAAATGGGTCGTGGTTGGGTATTCCTGTATGAAAATGACCCAAAACAAATAGTTATTTCACTCATTGACATGAGTTAATAACTTTTTTGACATGCGTTTTTCTGGATTTTTGTTTTTGTTATTTTGTCTCTCACTGTTAAAATACACCTACCATTAAAATTAGACTGATCATTTGTGTGTCAGTGGGCAAACGTTCAAAATCAGCAGGGGTTCAAATACTTTTTCCCCCTCACTGTAAAAAATAGTACCTTGAAAAATGTGGTTCACCAAGTTATCTTACCCTATACACACTTTGTTTGTATCCAAGGTTTTGCCTTTTTTTGCATATGTATTCTAAGTTACTGTACTGTTTAAGTTTTGACTTGGCGGTCAAATAGCTAAGCGGAGCAAAAATCTGATATAACATGTGAGTCAGCAGCCTTGCTTAGCAGACAGTATTTGGAACATTAGCATCTAGAGATGATGTTGGGGGACACTTATTGGTGGATGTTCAGCCGATTTCTTACTCTCTGGTAGTAAGGTCATCAAGCTAAATAGTGTCCTCTGTTGTGACTTGACCCTTAAAGAATTATACATTATAAAAAGTTTGGAACAATGAATTTTATTTTATTAAAATTATTCCCAACCGGGAATTTCCAACAATATAAAATCAGCGTACAATGTGAAATTGGTAACACTTACCACATATATATTCACCATGTAAATTCCAAAACACTTCGGTCTTACAGTTCTTACGTCAAAAATGTTGTACATGGTAACCAATGTTGCATCTACAGGGAGGCAGCAGATGCCAAGCGCCAGGGCAAACTGCCACTGACTTTCTAAGGCTACAGTTCTGCCTCCACGTCTAATCTATCTAGCGCAGCATGAAGGCACCAAGATATTTGTGTGATATCTCCGTATACGCAATCACTGGTAGTATAGGCAAATCCTTTTAAACCTGTCCTCAAGGACCCCCAGCGGTCCAGGATTTAGGCATTACCCAGTTGTGTTTGAATAAGAATATGAACAACAACTGGTGTGGTTCCCTAAGCATTATACAGATTGTTATTTAAACACAACTGGGTAATCCCTTCATCCAGGACCGTTGGGGGTCATTGAGATCAGGTTTGAGAAGCAATTGTATAGACTAGAAATGGAACAGGAAAAGATACAGATAATGGACAAAAAAAAAAGGTTTTGTGGAAAACCTTAGCAGCGGTGTTTACTTACCACTGACACTGTAAACAGGCAAATGATATCTCTCATGTCTATGAAGGCAAACTCTGTGTTGACGAGAGAGGACCTGATTTATATCGAAAGTGAAATTATTGGAGAGTGTTTGTCTTTCAGCCACAGGTAGGGTTGCCACCTGGCGGGTAAAAAATTGGCTACCGGGAAATGTTAAGTCTATGGAGACAGTACCAAGGACGGTATTTTTTTGAAGAAAAGGTGGCAACCCTAGCCACAGGTAGGATCCACCCTACCATGTGTACAGGTTATACTCTCATTACGTTTATATTAATAACTGCATTTTTCTTGTCCATTACCTTTTTTGGGCCATTCTGCCCACCAGAGAGAGTCTTGGAAAGCCCATTCACAGCTGCTAGTTACCTCACCACCAATATAAAATATATTTTCTAACAAATATGATAAATGTTGATCCTTATTTCAAATTCTCTGTACTCATAAACATGAAGAACTTATACTAAAGAAGAGCTTTCTAGCAACAGAGAGCAGCAAACCAATAATTCATGGATACTCCCTTTCAGTAAGGGACTGTTAGACAGTAACATGTTTGCCTTTTCTTGGCCTGTGGAATAATGCAGTCTGTGGCCTTTTCGCAGACAAAAAAAATCCTCACAAGAGCTGAGGGAAGATCAAAGGCTAAAATGGGGAAGGGGTAGATGAGTTGTGTTCATTTCGTTTAAATCCAGATACATATGTTTCTTATTTTTTTTTACACCAAAATAGGTTTTAAAATGGAGCCTGAATACATTTTTTTTTTTTTACAGCCAGTTTAGTCACATGTTTTCCAAGATAGCATCGGCTTGTGTTGCAAGATGCCGTTCCTGTAGGAAGAGCAGGATTAAATGGATCTGAGCAGAGAGAAAGAAAAATACGTTTTAATTTATTTTCCAGCTGATGGTTAATCACAGGGAAAAAAAACTTTAAAAGAATGACAATATGCTTTAAAAAAAAATATTTAAATGTGATATTTAAAGACCTAGAGGGAAAATATATACATATTTTTGTTCCACAGATGTCTTGAGGTTTCCACAGATGTTTGAGCATAAATTTTAGCATAAAAGTGGCTGGAGCCCTGCAAAAAATGAGTCCAAGGCCACCCTCAACTACTCCAGTAGTTCATACGTGACTTTCTTCAGTAAACCCCTAACTGGTAACTATTCAACCCTCATGGTTATCATTTCATTACTGATAGGGTTACCTCATACCTACATCCATGAAAGTTCGATACAATAAGTACCATTAACTTAGGTAATAATGACAACTGTTACCAACTGAGCATTCAGTCCAATCATTTTTTTGGGGTGGGGCAGAAAAACTCTAGAGAAGACTTTCTTTTTATCAGTTCACATACTATAATGTAAACCACAGATGATGACAGAATCTCCTTAACCAGTGACAATGGCTGTTTTAACATTTCTGCTGTGTTTGTGTTTAGCTGTTATATTCCTCTTTTTTCGGTTAATGTACCCACACATATTGTATACTATTTTTAACTCCATAAAAAGGGCTGTCTTTAGATTCCATTATTTCCATCATATCAAATAATTTTCTATAAAATATGATGATAAACTTTAAAAACAAACAAACTATTTTTCTTACTTTAACCTGAAAATTCTTTTACACAATTATACATGGTTGAAAACCCCCATCTAAATAGTTGATAAATGTTGTCCTGAGTTCATTTGCATATGAGAAACAAAAGCAACACCGGCTCTAGTCGCAGGAACAAAAGTGCAGGAGGTGGGTGCGTGGGTGCTCCACAACCTATGACTAAGCGTGGTGACACGCAAAACACGTTAGGGGGCCTTCCCTTTTCACTTTATCATCCGTGGATTGTACCTTACCCTGTTTGTTTGGATTTTTTTGAAAGCATTAAAGCACTTTATTCATTCACTACTTGGCGAGTGGAGTGCACACTTTGTTCTACTTAATGCTTAGAAATATGCATGTTTACATGTTTTTCTCTTGGGCAAAAACCAAAAGTAGCGTGTTTTTTTGTTGTTGTTTCCTAATCATTATCTCCTACAGTGATCTTTTGGCCCCAAACTTAACCCTAAATCCATCCCTAACCCTAAAGTGACGGAAGTGATCAGGGCAGATCTATATTGGTGGAGTATGCTGCTCTCCATTATGGTGCCCTCGAACACCGTGTGGGGTGATCGCAGTGCCCTGGGGGGCAACGTTTTGGTTTTGCATGGTGCCTCAATGTTGAGTCCCTATTTTCTAGGAACTCAGCTTATTCAAGGCGTAAAAGTGTATCACAGAGCTCTACAGCAATACAACTTATCCTATAGTGCGTTTAAAATTCAATAAATGTGCGTGTTAGTCTTTGTAAATAAAATGCAGTATTCATATTCAAAATGGCTTACTAGACTTCATAAATAACCCGCAACAACCCTTAAAGTCACCTATAAATGCTCTGCTTATAGTCACAACTTCAGCCATTCCACCAGCAAAAAGTGTCCCTCTATGGTCAGTTTTTTCTATCTCTAATCCAGACATGTAGAGGGGAGGGGAAATATGTGAAGATGGAGAAAGAGAGGCACTCTCTCTCACACCTCACACATGTACAGGAGATGTTTGTCAGGCAGTTCATAAAAACACAACAGGAAGAGGAAGACATCCAAGGAGGTGAAAGTGTTAGTTGAAAAAAACAGAACGTGGAACATATCTGCCCTTAGGGCTTGTTAGACTGTCCCACAGATCTAAAACAGAGCATCATGAGAAGGATCATTGCCTAGCCTACTCACCTCGGGCAGGGTGAATTTAGAAGTGAAAAGTGGTACAAATGTAGTCCACTGTGTCAGTTCAAAGATTGATCCAGAAGGCAATTTCCCTGACCCTCTTGTCAGGTATGATTATAACACATTCTATTACAATTACATTAAATTAACTCATATGCCATCAATCTCAAACTTGCATATGCTCAAGAAACTATTTTCCATTCTTGATCGAGATACAAACCTCACAGCTTAATAAGCTTGCCAAGCAAAATTGCACACATATTTTTAAATTCAATAAAATTGTCTAAAAATGGCTAAGCATAACAACTAGCATAGCACAATTGCCCTAATTTGGCCTGGAGTACAACTGGAATGGCAAAGGTAACAAGGGACTAATATGTTCTTTAAAAAAAAAAAAGTAATTTGTGTTTTTAGTCTAATCACTAAACAGGGAGCAGTATTGGACGGGCAATGGAATATAACCACTGTATACTAGTTTCCGAATAGACTACACTTATGTCTTTCCTCTTCACTATTCTTGCAGCCTTATGACCCCTCAGCTTTTCCCAAGATAACCTACTTTCTTTTACCCTTCCCTAGCACTCAATCTTTGAACTCTATGTATCTTTAAAGGTAAGCAAGGTTTAACAGGAGAACAGTAGCAATACAAATAACAATAATACAGTGTCAGTGACGTCTAAAAAACAATATTACATATATACTAATTATAAAATGTATATATCTTGCACAGCATTGCAGTTAATTATCATTTGATCAAATATGATAATATGGCATAAGGGAGCACTTAATTATTAATTAAGGAGGAGGAGACATTGTAATTTGTAGGAATTATTTGTAATGTATTATGTAATAAATGAGAATTTTTTCAGTATATGTCTTTAATGCACGTATTTGTTATTTAAAATACCATCTAGAGGGTTGAAACATGTAAAGGGGTTTAACCCATCTAAAGGGATAACCTTTTAACTCATTTATACATGGAATCATGTGTATAATGAAATAAATTACCTGTTTTCTATTTACTATGTAATCAGTGCTTTCAGACTGTCTGGTTCTGACAGTGAATGTGTTACATTGTTTTTAGTGTCAGGCCCGGGAAATAAAGAAACTTGCCCAGGGCTTTGCCACATTTGCTCAAAATATGAACACAGAGGTTTGAAAGAGTATACAAGCAGGCCGGCAATCTCCAAACTGTTACATACTGCCAAAAACCTATGTCAAGACTAAAGGTGGAGTGACAAGCAGGGACATTACATTGGTTTGCATCCTGCTTGCATACAGCCCAACATCACAATATTGGATCCGATGACGTGACTGCACCTGAGCTAGAAAACAATGGCTTGCGATGTTCTGACTTGTATACTTTCAACGCAATCCTGGTTGTGCATAATATAATGCTTTGTACATACAAGGCAGGAAAGCCCGGAGAGACCTGAATTTGACAGGACACAACCACAAAACACAGGACTGTCCTGGAAAATCCGTGACTGTTGGTGACTATGTGTTTGCTAGACTTTAAGCACTTTGATCCACAATTGCTCCACAATGAGAGACTGCACTGTCTACTATAAAAATGGTTGCATTACCACAACTAAAATGGCACATATATAGGTGAATGGCTGAAGATTGAGTGCTTCCTTTGATACACCAATATTTCTTCATGCAGCCTTGTCTGTTTAAGCTTGATGGAGTAACATTTTCTGTGACTGTGCATCCTTTAGATTGTGAGAAGGTCTCTCATAACCTACTGCATTAGTTTGCACTTGTTTATCAAAATGTTTGACATGAGCTAAATATAATAATGCATGCATGCACAAGCTGTATATTTAATTTGCTGGCTATGTCCCTTGTTTACGAAATCAGCATAAAGCACCTCATATATAATCCAGATATCAGAGTGAGAGATTTGTAAATGTGGTATTTAATAATTTAGGATGGGAAATGTGTTTCAGCATTGATTCTGAATAAAGAAGACAATTATAGTAGATACACTGCTCCCAGTTTTTTACGTATCTACTTTTAAAAACACATGCAAGGTGTGTATTTCATTTGTTTTTGGTTTTTTTGTCTGTGTCCTTTCCCTACCCCTTTTTTCTTGTCTTCTTTTTTTCAATAAATCTTTTATTTATCATTATCAAAAATTCAAAAATATACATTATTATTTTTGTCTGTTTCTTAATTTCTTCCTTCTGTCTTTTTTTCCCTTTCTATCTCTGTCTCTGTTCTTGTTTTGGCTGCCAAATTGCATAAGAGGTTATATATTAATACAATGGGGCCAGAGGCATTAATGTAATGTCTTAAAATATTACTTCACAGAGCCTTGCTACAAAGGTGGCAAAGATTAATTCAGTAAAGAATGAAATCATGTGTAGCACAGACATAAGACAATGGATCAATTAAGATTTGATGTTTTACAGAGGATAGAATATAAGGAATGAATGGATAATGTTTGGCCTCAAATGGTGTACATCTGTCATTCAATTAGTAATCATTTTAAGGTTTGAATGAATGATAACCAATAGTCAGCTCCCTGGGTGTTGTTCAGCTATAACTCCCCTGATTTCCAGTCTGACATTGCTGTACAGTCTTTAAAACATTATTTTATTTTGTTTCTTGATAATAGTGGTTTGTTATGACACCACCACAACTACAAGGAGCAAAGTGATCCTGTCAGGAAATTGATAGATTATGAACAAAGTAAAACAGATTCACATTTGTCATCGGCAGTTTCACACTCCAAGTATTGGTAGTGTTCCAAAACAACATGTGTGAATATTTCTCCCAAGGAACTAAAGTGGAATTATGTAGTGCCTTATTGAAATTGTTTCTATTAGTAGTATATGGATTAATTGGAGAAACAAGTCTGCTGACCTTACAATGCATTTAGGGTTGCAACCCAGCTGGTATCGTACCGGCCGGCTGGTAAAGAATTGGCTTCATGCCAATGTTAAGTCTATGATGGTACCAGCAAGGCCGGTATTTTTTTGTAGAAAAGGTGGCAATCCTAAGTACATTGCATGTAATTATTATGCAGCTAGAAATGGTATTTGAGCTAAAAAGAGAGCATAATTTGTTTCTGACTAATTATTTTTCAAATATTCTAATTGCTTAGGTATTCTGTGCTTATCAGTGGATTTGGTTCACTAGGGTGACCTTTTGTTTCTAAGAGCAATCAGTTTCCTTCAATTTAATGGGAACATTATTGTTTTCTCTAGCTTGCATTGTTTTTTTGTTATTTCTGTATTACATATAACAAAATTGGAAATTACTGTGTGAACAGTGTGTTTGCTGCATACTGTTCTAAAGTGGTTTCAATCTGTAGAAAAACAATATTTGACCATGGCTTTCTCAAGGGTCATACGCCTCCTTGGAGTAAAGAAACAATCTTTAAAACTACCTGAAATTGATGGTTTTCCAAGGTCCACACATTCTGACTGTTCCTATTCCCCAAAGACGTTCCCAAGTGTTCCGTTTTGTTTTTGATGAGCTAAAACCAACCAATTATTCCCATCAGGGACAAACTACACCATCACTCTAGCCCATTTAACCCGTTAATGTGTGTAGTAAGCTCTAAGCCATTCCCAGGACTGTTCAAACGGACCACGTGTAAAACATTGTCCCAGCTGTATTTTTCTAAATCGTTAGCCAAAGGCAACAAAAGGTCATAGGTTATGACTCTTTCCCCTGTTGGAGATTTAATTGTTTTAGTTCAAACAGCACTATATAGAAAAACAGTTATTTAATTAGAACGGTTGATTTGTTTATAAAAATCCTGATATTTTTATTTATATTATGTTGAGTGTGGGATCAATTGTGCAGCTTGTGTTTCATGTTTTGAAAGTGGTTCATGTGAGGAGGGTTAATGTTTGTAATTGTGAGATATCCTTTTCTGCAAATAGGAAGTTCTGAACCATAACTAATCAATATTTTGGCCAACAGTACTTTGAAGAATTTTTATTTACTAAATACTAGACTTCACAAATTCCAGAAGCCAGTGAGCCTTTACTCCTAAACTCTTTTTTACATATAATGTTATGAAAGGACCAATGCCCTGGCTCTTAAAAATAACCAGGCTGGAAATGTTATTGGTTTCATTTAGTGTGTTTGTATCTAAGTGGCAGTACACATGCTAAATGTGTTTTTGTGCTAGCTAAGGAAACCAAATATGTTCTATTGTATTACCTCATCAAATGAAAGTCGGAAAACCCTCAACCTAACAGCCTGTATGGTATGTGGCCCTCCATATTGAAATATTGGACAACCTTTATTTACAGCAATCCAGGGGATTTTTATAAACTGTAAAATACAAATGAACACCCCTGCAGGCACTAATGTTTTGAAGTCGTGGTGGCCCACATGTGTGGATATCTTTGGGGTCCACACAGCTTGCTTTATATTTGTGGCATTTGAGTAGCAATCTCTTGTGATCTTACTAGGAGAAAATGAGAATTTTCGATATATATTCTATATGTATTGGAGTTTAATTCATACGGTAAATCCACAAAATTATACTAATCAAATAGTAATCAGTGTTAATTAAGACAACAACAACAAAAAAACACTTTATTAAGCTTTTGTTTCCTGTCCTGCAACAGGAACCAAAAGAAATCATTCCCATTTATTTGAATGGGTGCTCTATCAGTTGCAGGCATTCCCCAGGCAACCTGGTAATACTGCGCTGTCAAGGGGGGACTGATCGCTTTGTCAATTCAACACAATCCACGGTTTAGTGAATAGACTTCACTGTTGTTCTAACTGGAGTATAATAGTGCACTAGTGCTTCTAAACATGTTCTATATCAGTGGAGGAGTCGATACATGGACCATTGTGGATTCAACCTTCAATTAACTGTCTGAAGTGATTGGGCATCAATATGAATGCTAATGTAAAGACGATTCATATTTATCATTCTACAAATATATATTAATTGTCACATTTGGAGTTAAAGTTTCCTGTTCTATTAATATTAGTATTTCTGTGCTGATGGTGTCTCAGATGTAATTAATACAATCATCTAATTTCTTCCCCCACTATGTCTTTGGCTACAGGGATTAGAGGGCTTGACTGAGTTTTATTAATAATACGATGCTGATAACTGGACATCTCTCCCCTGGGTATTCTCATGTGTCTCACCTTACATGCTCAGGGGCTGCTTAGCTGCCTTGTAATGTATGGAATGTCACAGCAGACAGATAAACCAGAACAGATTTGTCATTTCTGTTTCCGTGAGAAGTTCATTAGCTGTGACTTGGGAGAGGGGACGTATCACTGGCTTAAACATGTGGGAAATCACTTCACAGAACTAAGGGTGAAAGAATAGGCCGTCTGCTTTTTATTAAAACCTGCAATGCATTGTAATTGGGCTTCGTTTTTTAACCATATGGTTTCCCTTTACATTGACATCTGCAAAGTGTATAGAGAGCAACGTCGGGTGCCTCTTTTGGCAGAGGGAATATACATGATAACCGTGCGTCTAGCAATGGCAACAAGCTAGTGCATGTTGCAGTATAACTCTAAGCACAACCTCAAGCCTTTGCCTGGCTATTGGTAAAATACTATGTGTCCAACTATGGTCCTTTCCAGCCATTTCTGGACAACAATTTCCATAATCCTCAGTCTTAAAGGCTTCTTTCAAGGCATCATATATCCAACATGACAGCAAGGTGCGGCCCACCTGACATACTGTCATCATTCCTATAAATGTACACTTTTGTTTAAATAGAGTTAATTTAAACTTGTTCGGAACTGCTTTTGTATTACTGCTAAATAACCAAAAACATTTCTATGGATAGCAAGCTATTCTTCATTATTACTGTAAAAAAAAAAAAAATAATGCAGTCCTTATTATGCGTCCCACTTAAGAAAAAACATGGACGACCCTACAATATTGAACACAAAGCCAAATAACATGTTTGTGTTGTTCAAACACATTAAGAGACGTTTTGTATCTGATCTAATATCTCTTATCTTAACTTCCTGTTGGTTCAGACACCAGACAAATCCTCAAACCACCTGTGCATTTAACAACACCAATGTGGTAAACTAGCCAACCTCACACCAAATCTGGCTCATTCACAAGAACTCTCTCCTGTGCCCTGTGCAGATCAGTTCAGATATCCCTCGCCTCTGGATAATGTTTAGTGGCAAATAATGGATAAAAAAACTTCACTTAACATATCTCTTCCAACCAACCAACTTCAAATACTCATCAGGTCCAGACAGAGATAAAGATAAGTATCCATTTAGAGCCTATTTACTCATTTCTATCCCTCTGCTACAATCAGATTGCTGGCATTTCCTGGAGACTGGTGCCAAATTCGCTTTTAGAAGGCGGGGGTATTTTGTACAGTTTACATGAAGTTGTTTTTATTTCACCTCATTGAGCCTCTTTCATGACTTGCCAGATCACTTATATTTGTGGATCCGGCTTCTGTGACTTCGCAAACATCGGGTTGACGAAAATAAATACCTGACATGAAGGGTTAACGTAGGCTGTGAGACAGAGGGCTGTAAGTAACGACTGAGCCATGCATGGCGGACAGAATATGCGCAGTCATCTGACGCTTAATGGGTTAAACCAAAATGTCTGCTAAATGTATTCCCTTTAATGCTACTGCTTGGGGAAAAAAATCCCCTTAAAATAATGGTCAATGATTGCCTCTTGAAGCATTTTACTAATGGATTTGTTAGAAGCCCTGATGAATTTGAAACAGGAGTCTCTGCTGAATGAGGAACAGAGAGACTGTAGACCCCAGACAAGGTTGGGGAGTGGCGTTCATGATGGGGCTGAGGGGACATGTTCAGCTTATTGGATAGAGTTTAGAGGGAGGGGTTTGCGAATGCATAAAGCTCAGGGAACAGGAAATTTAGGCAGCCATTTTAATGAAGGAGGTTTACCTTTTGTCCCACCCACCCTCCCCTTGGTAGTGCTAGTTCGTTGTAATTCTGTACCTTGTCACAGCATCAACAGAAGCTTACCGAGTATCCAGGAGTGTTAATGGAGGAACAGAATGGGGGAGTCAATCAAGACTCTGGTGCTAGGTTCGAGGGGAGAGTGGCACCTCAAACCTCAAGATATCGGGGGGATTGGGATATGCCCGGAAAATGGAAGTCATTCGGCAGCCACCTGGAGACTAGTCAGTTTAATGATCGCATGCTGCAGGGCGTCACTGTACAGACTTAATTGACAGTATCATTGCATTCAAACAGTCATTCCAATCAAACAGTGCAGTGAATCCCCAAATATAATGCTACATGTTCAAAAATGTACTGAGCTGCAATCAGGGCCAGTGCAAGGATTATCATCTACACAGGCGAAGGTGCATTTTGGTGCCCCCCTCCTCTGACCTGCCTCCCACACCACCAACCCTCCATACATTTTATTTATATAAAAGTATAATGTATAGTGTGGAAAATAAATACATCTAAATATTCAACTTACATGCTCTAAATTTGTCACACATTGAAACCCTTAAACACAAAGACACCCTTCCAGACACACGCAGAGACACACTTACCACTTACACAAACACCCTTACACAGACAGTGACACACTTACACACACACACCCTTACATAGACACAGTGACACACTTACACACACACACCCTTACACACACACAGTGACACACTTACACACATCCTTACCACTTACACACACAGTGACACCAATACACACAAGCTGAGACACATTATTTTGCCCCTCAATATGCCAGTATTTAGCCACTAAATATGCCATTATTTTGCCCCTCAATGTGCCATTCTTGTGCCATTTAATATGCCAATATTTTTCCCCTCAATATGCAATTTAGTAGGCCAGTATTTTGTCCCTCAATGTGCCACTCTTTTGCCATTTAATATGCCAGTATTTTCCCCTAAATATTCCATTTAATATGCCAATATTTTGCCCCTCAATATGCCATTTAATATGCCAGTATTTTCCCCTCAATATGCCATTTAATATGCCAGTATTTTGCCTCTCTATATGCTATTCTTTTGCCATTTAATATGACAATATTTTGCCCCTCCATATGCCAGGATTTTGCCCCTCAATATGCCATTTAATATGCCAGGATTTTGCCCCTCAATGTGCCAGGATTTTGCCCCTCAATGTGCCATTTAATATGCCAGGATGATTTTGCCCCTCAATGTGCCAGGAGTTTGCCATGTAATATGCCAGGATTTTGCCCCTCAATGTGCCAGGAGTTTTCCATTTAATATGCCAGGATTTTGCCCCTCAATGTGCCAGGAGTTTGCCATTTAATATGTCAGGATTTTGCCCCTCAATGTGCCAGGAGTTTGCCATTTAATATGCCAGGATTTTGCCCCTCAATGTGCCAGGAGTTTGCCATTTAATATGTCAGGATTTTGCCCCTCAATGTGCCAGGAGTTTGCCATTTAATATGCCAGGATTTTGCCCCTCAATGTGCCAGGATATTGCCATTTAATTTTGCCCCTCCTCCCCCCTTCCCAAGTACTTACCTCCTTGCTGCTGTCTCCGGTGCTATGCTGGTCCCCGGCTGTGAGGGAAGCGTTGTGCGCTCCCCTCCAGTCCCGCGGCTTCAATAAAGTTTGATTTAAAAAAAAATGCGACCAGAGTAACTCAGTAACCCTTGTGGCGCCCTAAGGCAGCCGCCTGTGCAATAAACTTTTTAATCTGTTGGAGGTGTAATTAAGCCTCCTCCCAATTAAACCCTGAACAGCAAGTTTCAACCAGACAAAGAGGAGCAAACAACCTATGTTCAAGTAGGGAAAAGCTAAATACTGGTGCACAAAGCTCAAATGTGTAAAAGGAGGCCTACCAAACAGGTGAGAGAGTGTTGCAAGGTTGGCTATACTGTGTATGATCTGGTCACTCTCCTCTCTTAGTGTTGGAAGGCAGGTAAAAAAAGGTGTACACCTAGGGCCAGTAAGAGTGCATGGCTGTATCTGATGACATCATCATACAGGCTCTGGCCACAGTTGTAAAGTGAGATTTTGGAGAATGTTGCATCATGGGGTAAAATTCTCAAAATTAATGCTAGAGATAGACTCATCATTTTATTTTTACTTTTATATGCAATTAATTCAAATATATAGTGATAAAAAAAACAGTGGCACAGGTAATCTAGTTGTAAGTGGTAGTGTCCCTTTAATGTATACTTTATTTTGCCATTTATAGATAATCTTCCACTGTGTTTATTCTCCAACAATGTTTAGGTGACAGAGTTTCTTGAAGCTTCACTAAATAATAATAATGCAAACTGTGAGGCCAACATACAATATCTCTTCATACTGACATGTTTATGTTACCTTTTATACAGTTGGTGGCTGAAATTTTTAATGGAAAGAGAAAAGAAAAATAGGAAAAGTATTAAAAGTAAATATAGCTTTAGTAAAGGTTACTTATGTCATACATCTGCTAAATATCTCTGTACAGATCTCTGTGGTGTCCGTGTGTTATATTTCATGCCAGTCAATATCTGGCTCTACACCACACGGTACTTTTGTGTTTGTGTACGGTAATGTATTCGATGGTAGCTAACTCATTTTTTTTACAATCCTGGAAGTTTCTATGTATGGTGTCTAAACACTAACTAATATCTAACCACTTTTTAACAGACAACAGAAACATTCGCCTCAATGGAACCAAAGAGCCTGTTGAGTTCAAGTCGAAACAATGGTTTGGGGCAACCGTCAGGTCGCATAAGGAAAAAGTTGTGGTAAGTATTATGTTAAAATGGATACGTTCGTCTTTCTGAAATGTGTTTACATTTTTTTCTCTCTCTTTGTTTTCATTTTGTACATATTCATCTTCAGCGTACCATGTTCAACACATGGCGTTATTTGTGAACACAATTAACCCCTTAAGGGCCAGGGATTTTAAGTGTGTCAACGACCAGAGCGATTTTTCCTTTTTGATAGGTGGTTGTTTAAATGTAATTTTTATTTTTGTCTTTTGACTCGTTTTTTAAAGGATAGTAAGAGCTTTTTTAAGATACCAAATATATATATATATTAATGCTTTAATTAACCCGCTTATCCCAATTAACTAACTTATAAAATGAAAAACCAAGGTTCCCAGACAAAAACCCCCCACATAGTATCATGCATGTGAGCACTGACAAGGCAACACCAACGGTCGGGTGAGGGCAAAACACGTTGCGTGGCACTTCACAACGAGGCTCCTAGAGCATCCCTTGACCAAACAGATGTTGAATAATTTTGGATAAGGGATTTTTTAGGGAAAAATGATACTCAAAATGTATATGAAAGAGAAAGATGTTTTTTTTTCTTTCCTGCTGTAATTTTTCATCTTAACTGTTTCTTTCATTTATTAACTATTTGGTAGAGACTTAGCATCCTGACATGAATTGCTGTACACTTTGTGTCTGACATCTATGCTTCTGTCTGTGAAAGGCCTGTGCTCCCTTATATCACTGGAGGAGCGTGAAGACTGCGCAAGAGAAGGATCCCGTTGGGACTTGCTATGTCGCCATTCAGAATTTCAGCGCTTACGCGGAATATTCTCCCTGCCGTGGACGTAAGTTCAAGTTATGTTTTGAAAATACGTTCTGAAACCATTCATGGTCACAATGGTCAGAACCTTTCAGAGTCTGCGAGAGATATGTTATTATTGGTTCCTAACTAATCACAGGGAAGGGGGGGGGGGGGGTATGTAGAACTTTATGGATAACCCTCATCTATAGCTCCTAAAGATGTCTTTAAAATTCTACAAATATCTTAAAATCCCTGACATATTAAGGGTTATGTGTAGCAATCAGCACAACCCTTCTGTTGGTTCCCGTGGTGTTTGCTCAATACTTTTGCTTCCAAATTTCTCTTTATACATAATTTCCATCTTTGTTAACTTGGATGAATGTTATAAATATCATATTGGTTAAATCCTAACCAATGCAGCTCAAAATGTATTCTAATGTAGAATAGTTTGTTTCCTCACATTCTTACTTGTTACCTGTTTAGCTCTGTATATTTTATATATATTTTTATTCATCACACCCAGGCACCCTGAAGATGAGTTTCTAACCATTTCAGTGCCAGAGAGGTGTTCTGTCAGTGAGCTGGTTAAAACGAGACATAGGTTAAAATATTAAAATAATATGAAGTGCTGGAGGTAATAATTACAGGTATAATATATTTGTTTTTTTTTATCTCCTCAGACAATGCTGATCCTGCAGGGCAAGGTGTCTGTCAAGCTGGCTTCAGTTTGGATTTTTACAAGGTAATTTAATTTCACTTGATATGAATGTGGTATATAGTTCACAGATAACTTGGGGAGCCAAAGATTGCCTAGTTCTGTTGGTAAACATGGGGTGGAACTTTAACAAAGTAATGCTTTTTGCACCCCACTTAGATGGTGGGGGAAGCATTGAACTTTCCATGGCTGAATACTTGGACTGTATCTTTAAAGAACAAGGGCAGTTACCAAGGAAACCAATAGAATGTTCCCGACGATTACACCATTTTGAGAACTTTGGCCTAGAATGGCTATTTCTGAATATTGCCCATTGTATCATATCCATGCACATTCTTGGAATAGTGATAAACAGGCTGCCATTTCCAAGGTTACTATAAGCTTGTGCAATGTATCCATGTCCCTGTCATTGAATGCATGTGTTTTTACTCATATTAATGAAGAAGAAGCAGATTGAAAGTGTATGCTTGTGTATAAAGCATGCACAATTATGTAAGACATAAGTATTTCAAAATAAACAAAATTACTACATTTTTCATAAAACAATTAGAAATAAAAAAAAAATGTAGCAGAGAATCCAAGATCCTTGATAGTTTATCAGCATTTTTTTTTACACAGCTGCTAGTGACAGTGAGATCTCTCAGCTGCTGACTTTCTGGCCTGACTTTGGAAATCTCTAACTAATTAATTTTTGGATTTATGGTGTGAGTGTAACATTCAGACTTTTTATCTGTAATGTATTTATCACTACTGTCAGGTGGCAGCTTGTGTTTTCCATTAGATTGGGGAACGTATAGAGCAAATATATTAGTCTTAAGTCTTTTAAGTTGTCAGTTTGAGCTGAATTTAGTTTTTTTTACTAAGAAATATTTGTTTTGAAAGTATTGTTTTATCTTGTAAAATATGACAACGCTACGGGAATCTATTAATCTTTTGTAAAATCATACTTATGTTTAAAGTGAGACCTGAGTACAGAAACCTCTGTCACACACAGACATACACAGACACGTTTAATTAAAGCTCTATTCGGTGGAGCTTGCAGGATTAAACTTGCAATATTTTTTGTATGTTCAAATACACATAATCAAGGATGCACAAAACAGCATGCTCCACCCTCCTGGTCAGTTTTGAAGATTCTGAATGTACAGCTGTATGCTTAGACTTACTCATGCCCTAAACATTGTTTTTACTGTAACTGTATAGGATAAAACCATATTAAAAATGATCTATACATAGGTTTAGTTGCAAGTAAGTGCCTAAATTAGGAGAAAAATGTGCTGTAAATGTGTCTGTGGAGTCTCCTGTTTATGACATCACCTATGGCTTGATATGCAAATTACATTTTCAATGGGAAATGTGTAATTTGCATAGTAAGCCACAGGTGATGTCATAAACTGGAGACTCCACTGACACATTTACAGCACATTTTTCTCCAAACTTAGGTATTTACTTGCAATTTTGCTAACACAATGTATAGATCATTTTCAATAATGTTTCATTCACTACATACGCTGTATTAACAAAATTAAGCTGATACAGTCCCTTTAAGGAAGTTACTAAACAGTCTTAATAATTACTAAAATGAGATGAGATTTCAAATAATATTCTTAGTAAACTAAAATATTAAAAAGTGCAATACATTTAGCAGTCAAACACCTATATCCAATTTGTATTACTATGGAAGCTAATCAAATAATCTTGTCTATTTAATATTTAAGATACAGCAATACTGCTATAATATTTAACAAGGTTTGTTTTAAATACACCTTTCCACTGTGTTCTACCATACTGCTGGCTTATGTGTCTACATGTCCCGTAGCTGTTCCTTTTACTTCTTGTTTAGGCGAGTGTAATTATGTCTACAAACGGGCAGTGTGTGGTCTGCAATGAAGACAGGGGTCTTTAAAGAGTTAAAAAGGGGGTCGCTGTTTATTTTGATGGAACAGGAGGTACTGGATAGAAAAAGATGAAAAGACCTTAGTTATGGTTTATTGCAATATTATAATAATAATCTCAGAGATGCTTGAGTTTACAAGTGGCAGTCGGCCATGTAACGTATTAATAAGTTTCATCTTTCTGTCTAGAATGGTGACATAGCATTGGGTGGACCGGGCAGTTTTTACTGGCAAGGTAAGATCATCAGTACATGTCATGTTATGACTAATTTAAGTCAGCTAAAGAACATGCATGACCAATTTGGCCTTTTTTTTGTTCCATGTTTTATGGAATTCATTATTGATTAAATGGTGTGTTACGATGAATTTTTGTGTTTATTGACATATGTGTATTTAAAATCTTTACTTTAAGAAGAGTGAAATGGCAATTCGTTTATAGTTATAATTTATTTTGTGTGTGTGTTATAGAATTTTTATTTTATATAAATACATCTTGAAATGAAATGACCACAACAAGAGGATACATTCTTAAATTAGAAGAGAAAAGTTTAAAAGTAATATCAGTAAGTATTACTTTACTGAGATGGTGGTGGATGCATTGAATAGCCTTCCAGCAGAAGTGGTTACTACAGTAAAGAAGTTTAAGCATGCATGGGATAGCCATAAGCCTATTCTAGATATAAGATAAGGCCAGGGACTAATGAAAGCATTCAGATTTTTTTTAAATTATCCAGAAATTGGGCAGAGTAGATGAGCAGAATGGTTCTTAATTGCCAACACATTGTATGTTTCTACGATTAAACAAAAAAAAAACAAAAAAAAACTGAAGGGCCTCTCAGGACTTCAACTATTACACTTTAAAATATTGCAAAAGTTATCCAAGTGTTTCCCACCTTGAGTGACAGGAAGTAGTATCAGAGCTGATGGTGAGTTTCCACCAAGTCAGACCAGCTGCCAAGCATGGGTAGGCCCCAATATATCATGGTGGACATTTACTGGAATCTGTCATAGACAAGTTTAGGATTTTTTGCCGCCAGTCACATATTTTACCATTGGTGTCCTTGTACTGTTTGCCTATCCTGGCTTTTGTAGACAGCTTGCGTCATTTCACCTAGGATTCTATTTCACCTGAGTATTGAGCCGGATTATAGTTTTTAAAAAATTCCCTAACTTTGTAGTTCTTTAGAATTTTCATCTTTGGGGACTACTCAGTCCAGTTCTGCTCTTGACCAAATATTATTCTGTGACCCTTGATTTTCTCTATTTTGTACACATATATTTTGTTACGGTATACATATATTTTGATAAAGTATACATTTATTTTGTTATGGTATACATATATTTTGTTACAGTATACATGTATTTTGTTAAAGTATACATTTATTTTGTTACAGTATACATATATTTTGTAACAGTATACATATATTTTGTTAAAGTATACACATATTTTGTTACACTATACATATATTTTGTTAAAGTATATATTTATTTTGTTACGGTATACATATATTTTGTTAAAGTATACATATATTTTATTACAGTATACAAATATTTTTTCCCTTTGGTGTCATTTTCTTTTCCATATAGGACAAGTTTTCACTGCCAGCATAGCAAATATTATCAAAGACTATTCCTTCAAGAGCATTATCAGAAAGATGGTGGGAGAAAAGCAAACCAAAATGGCCCAGTCTGAATATGATGATAACTACCTCGGTAAGAATGCATTTTCATAACAACTTTACAATTGACAAAACTGGATTATTGTGGTAAATCTTGTCACGCTTTGTTTGGATCATAATGTTCTTTGAACAGCTGTGAACCTAACGGCATAACGAGAACCATCTTTTATTATGAAGATGATATATAGTTCTGTGAGTTTGCACTATGTGAGTCAATGATGAGCACACAACATTGCCACAAAAGGTTAAAGACAATTTGTGGTACTGCAAGTAAGGAGGACTAGATTAACAATGCAGGCCTCCCTAATCACAAATGCTACAAACAAGCCTGCCTGCCTGCCTGCCTACCTCTTGTGTTTTCTAACTTGTACTAATAGGATTGTTCTCATTTTACTTAGCAACAATTTTATAAAACATTCCACCACCACCCCCCCCCCCCCTCATTAGCTCATTTTTTTTCTATCACAAAAATAACTTTTTCATTCAAATCTATAATGTTTAGGTTGAGCAGAAGTACCAGGCTTTACAGGACAGTCCCTGGAATCACTGTCCCAGAAATGTTCCCTAATCAGGTTTAGGCAATTTGCCCAAGCAAAAAAAAAAAAAAAACAATTCCAGGTCACCATAGGAGTATTCTGTGCTTTCAGAAGGGAATGTAAGAAGTAATGTGATCCATGTACATATTATATTTACTCCAAACACAGTGCGTACATAATCTGTGGAAAACATGCTCATTCATTTTTTTTTTTTTTTTTACTGAATGCTTGCCAAAAAAAGTTTTGTTTTTAAATATGTGATCACTTATTATTGGTACTTTATTTTAAAAAGTGAATCATTTAATCTAGTAGTAAAGAGGAAATAACAAATCTCTTTAGATAGAGGCAAATTGGTCCAAGTCCGTTGGATAATTGTCCGATGGACAATTTTAATGAAGCAATCATTTATCACTTCAATTTTAATAGGCAGATCTGACCCAATGCTGCAGCTGGATTCAGGGAGAGACCCTCTGTGGCTAGGACTAAACAAAAAAGCAATGTGTTACCAAGTTGGTTGCTACTCATTCTGTCTGTCTGGCCTCAAAACCAATGATGACTGAAAAAAGGACAAAGTGAAGATAATCTGAGCTGCTAGACAATATGTAATTTAGCCCTAACTGTACACACGCTTCCTAAGTTGGTTGGTAGAATTCAAACTGTATACATTTCTCAATAAGGAGTTAGTTCATTCTCTAACATAGGACTATATTGCACAGGGGCCAAGGACTGTGTTTTGATAATTTGTGACTCTTATCTGTGAACTTTCTCTAAACCCACGTGTCACCTATATACATATTTATACTGTTCTATGACAATACTTAGAGTGAACCTGAGTGATTTTGTTGTATTAAACATTTATATCTTTAAAATATTTTAATTTTGTATTAATCATTTGATTGATACAGCTAATTTGTGGTTTTCCATCCCTCAATTTTTTTGTGATAGTCAAATTTGGGGAAGATTATTTTGTAAATCACATTTTAAAGCACTTACCATAATTTTTAAGTTGTTTTGTTTCTTTGTTTGACTGAGCAATAAAAGAGCACACCGTGCTCACACTCAACGGGTTAATAGGATTAGATTTTTTTGGGTTCTTTTGCCAATAAATTATAGAATCCATAGTGTATCAACTCAGTCATTACAATAATACATTGTGAAAACAGGATGTAGTTAATTTAGAAAGTCCCTTCCTAGTGTGCCCTTCTAAACTTGCCAAGATGGTTTATTTTTATGCATCAAGAACATTTGATTTCCTGAGTAACCTTTCAGGCATTTAGAAGCTGAATATTTATTAAAGAGGAGAAAAAAAGGACCTTTCAGATCCTTAAAGAGATATTTTGTTTAAAATAATAAACCATTTTTTTTTTAAAGCTATTTGTGAGCGGCTAACAATATCCTGACACTTATAATCCAGAACTAAAAGAGCAAGGCTTGATAGTGGCACCATATATAATTTCTCACAGTGGTATCTATAATATGATAAGAAATTAAGCCATCCATTTTCATCGGTGATGTTTGGTAATAAGTGATGGTTGGGGTGTGAGAAAATTTGGTTGGCTTGCTTACTATTTGGAATGCGTAATTTTTACTTAACCTTGGATTAGCAATTATAAAATTAGCAAATATTTCTCTAACGACAAACTGTTTTGTTTCAAAAAGTCATGTAAAAAAATGTATTTCCAAAGAATGAAATAAAAAACATAGTTACAAAAAATATACAACATTGTCATTCAACAAATAGCAAATTGAACAGATTAGCTTCCAGCATTAAATTACACAGGAGAAATGATGCAAAATCTCCGCTGCGCACCACGAAAAAGTGATAAGAATCAAAAGGTTTTCAAGAAATGTGTAATTCAATTTCAACTAAAACATGAAACAGATTTTAAAACGATCAACACAAACAATAGACAATTTTTTAGGTAATACATTGTAGTGCTAAGAAAGTTTCTGATGACATAACGTTTTGGTTGTTTGCTTTCCCTTATGTTTTTATTCCTGTATAATTTGACCCTAATGGTTGCCGGCTCTGTCACTGACATTTTCATGTTTAAATGCACATGTGCTCTTCAGTCCCTAAACATTAAATAATCATAAATACAAGCCGTCTAATCACTAACTTCCTTGACGCCAACTGCCTTTCAGGGGATGTTCTATAAGCAAGCTCCCTCTTCCTGTCACATGTTTGCTGCTCCCAGTCATTGATTAGACATTATCTATATATTTTTTTTTATTGTTTTTCCTGCACAGGATACTCAGTGACTGTTGGAGAATTCACAGGCGATTCTGAACAAGGTAATATACTCACTCCAAACCACAAATCTGTCTGCATTAAAATTCCTGTAATCGCGTCCTTCTGGAGCGTCCATCTGCCTGAGTAATGTCTCTAAACCTTGTGGATATTAAATATTAAAATCTAGGTGGAAGTATAGAGGAAGACATTCATCAGTCTTATGTGATTGGGAGATTTGGGAACTTAGCACACAAAAAAAAAAAGGATGATTATCGATATACACATGCAACATGTATAATTGGCGCCAATATAATAAAAAATTGAATATATGATTTGGCAATATTTCCATTCTGCTTCCTTTTGTAACCCATTTGGTCTTCTGCGTTATGTTCTTTTCAAACTGCGGTTCTCATAATTTTTTTAAAAACACACAGTGAATATTCTAGCATTCATAAAAAATATTCTAGAATGAATCACAGGAGATGATGAAAAAAAAGGTTACCAAAATAAATAGTAATAAAGCCAATGAGAAAGCCTTTAAAAAGACTGGGGTGAGGTATGCATTCAGAAACATATGAATATATTAACCTTATAGCATATTTCAAAATGGCTTCTTTTCTTCTTCCATCTCCCTGGTAATCGCAGTCTTGATAATCACTGACTTCTAAGTGGGAAGTCTGTTTCACCTTACTAAGTGCAGACTCCAAACATCCACTAGACTAGACTAGACTAGACATCCACTGTGGACCTCAGCTGCCTAGGAACTACATATTTCATAGCCCCCCCAACAGCTTTTAAAAAAGGCAAAACATGATCAGCAAAAAGCATGGATTAAGAAAAAAATGTGTAAGTGGCGCTTCCTGTTTATGAGGAATCACCATGTGGCATATTATGCAAATCAACTACTACAGTATGGAACATGTAATTTGCATTTAAGGCCACAAGGTGATGTCATCAATAGGAAACTGCACGGGCAAATTTTACAGTGTCCCCCGGCCAAGTAGGATGCTCTACATTCAGTGAGGTTACTGATTTGGTTGTTTGGACTCAGCAGAAGGTTGAGTGCGAGGGCATGCAGACAATGTAGAAATTATTATAACAGGAACCAGCTGTAAACAGAACCTGTCTGTGTGCAGGACCCTTGCAGTGGAGATGAAAGGCTCGAGGGCTGCCATTTCCACCATGTAACAAGCTGTTTCTGATGGGAGATCACCTTGATGGAGTGTGCTTTGGAAACAAACTTCCTTTAACCATTTAGTTACCAAAATGCTCTAATAGCAAACTTTGGCACTGAAAATTGTTTTTGCCAGCCAGACCTTTTATATTTTATTTCGTTTTTTTGCAAATATTTGTGTGTGGTCCATTAGACTTTTAAAATACATATACAAAAAATATGTATTTATAATGTAAAAAAAGTAAACCTTTTTTCCCTGAACTTAACCCTTCTGCTGTGGGAAAAAAAGCACAAAACAAATACAGTAAACAAAAAAATGTAGATACTAACAACTAATGAAAGGTCTTTTATAAAAAAAAATGTAAAAAATCATTTTATGTTTGATATTTCTAAATATAGGTCGAAAACACTGTGTGTTAGGCTACACAGGGTGAAAAATGTATGGGAAGTAAATAAGTAAACTATTTAAGAACAACTTTCGGCAAAAATGAATTTATGTTTAATTAGAAATAGGCATTTTAAATAGAAATGTTTTGATGAAAGAATACAGATAATGTACATTATTGAGCTCTTGCTTGTATAGCATTGTCAGGCGAGTGACATATTGGGTAATATCTTCATTCATCTGATCCATCCTTCCAGGATTCTAACCAACATATCTGCCCCCTGATAGTGCTTTGTCAGCAAATATGGCTTAATAAGGTACTTTATTTGCATCCTTCCATTAAAGCATTTCTATTTTTTAATTCCTTCACTTAAAGAAAAAGTAAAATATAACTAAATGTTAGTTTTCCTTATCCTCAGTGAACCCAAAGTGTATATATACAGATGCATGCAAGGCTGTTCTGCCTCAGATCTGAGGAATAGTCGGTCAAGAGGCTGACGCATGTTGACAATGTCTTTTTTGATTGGGCTCTGGCGGTCTCTCACCTCTAGTTCGGTGAGAGACCCTCGTTCTCAAAGGATACAGCAGCAGCCCCAATGATTCCTAGAAAAGTATCATGGCTGCCAGATAGATGATGAATTTAGCAAGTACCTTAAAAAGTACATACCAGGGTTATTCATCTTTTCATTTGTGTTTCTGTAACAGGCACAAGTGGAAAAAAATTGTCCTTAATTCAATCTTTCATTTAATCAAAACTTATTTTTTTGTCAACAGCTGTTCTTTAAAAGTAATTACACCAGGACACTTTAAAGGGCTCGTGTTTTTAATGAGGATTTGACTGTTGTAACCCGTTTTATATATAATAAGATAAGAACTTCAGGAAAATGTTTTTTTTTCTGGTTACATATGTGTGTGGCATTTGTTTGTTCCCTGGCACAGGTTTACACCATTATGTGGCACACGTTGGGTTAATGATTAAAACCCATCTGTAACAAAGAACAGGACTAATGTGTCAGTAAAACAGCCAGCAGAGCCTAATACTGTTTGTTAGCACACACTTTAACGAAATATTTGTTTGCTATTGCCAGTGTATAATTTGATCTCCTGTTACTTGCATAGCAGGTCATGCTAATTCCATACTTGTGCCTGTGTTTACAGAACTGGTGGCAGGAGTCCCAAGAGGAGCACATAATTTTGGATATGTATGTAACCCATTTCTTTCAACTAATCTGTCATTTCCATGCCTGCTATACCTGAATTCTTGCCATAATGACATGCTTTGTTAAGGAGACAATATCTTAACTTTGCGGCCTTCTTAGCAGCGCTTGTTTAGTAATGCTTAATATTTGTAAAGTGCTCTGTGAGTGGTGCATTTTGTAGCATACCAGCTGCCATTAGTTTATTCCACTCTGTGCATCTTCTGGTCTGTGACAATGATTTGGAACGCCATCGCCTGATTTAGCAATCAGATAAAGACAATGATTTGGAACGCCATCACCTGATTTAACAATCAGATAAAGACAATGATTTGGAACGCCATCACCTGATTCAGCAGTCAGATAAAGACAATGATTTGGAACGCCATCACCTGATTCAACAATTAGATAAAGACAATGATTTGGAACGCCATCACCTGATTCAGCAGTCTAATAAAGACAATGATTTGGAACGCCATCATCTGATTCAACAATCAGATAAAAATGGGTCATAATAATAATTACCAGTGTAATCTGCTGATTTAAGAGTTGTTCCCCTCTATTAGAAAAGCTTTGAATTCTGCTAGTTTTGTCACCTTAATATGCAAGACAATATACATGTTATGATCTGCCAATTCTATTTTCACCTAAGATCATTTGTAAATTGATCTGGCCTGTGAGCTTTCTCAGCGCCAAACCTCAGATATATATATATAATTAATTGTGATTCTAAACATTATACATTGGCATCTTTTATTGTTTTTGTCTCTAGGTGTCTGTTATTAGCTCTTCAGATATGAGCTTCATTCAAAATTTCACAGGTGACCAGGTAACGTTGTAAGAAATAATTATTATCTAATTAGACTGGAAATTCCTTCATGGTCTGTTCATGTGCATATGTTCTGGAGTCAACCATTGCATGATGTAATATAGTGATATGCTATACCAGCTAATATTAAACACTTTCTGACCTTGTCCTAAGGTGTAATGAGGCAGTATCCCTGTTACATGATAATAAGTAATTAGTGCTAATTTACTATGGCATTAGTTAATTAACATGCTATTAACTTTCATTATCATTGGTTGATAAACATTCATTATAAAGTCAGCATTAATTAATAGCTGCTCTGTTTTATTACAAGTTATTTCATATATATTATAACTGTAGCTAAAAATAAGATGCTTCTATGTGAATATAAAAAAATTGTTTACATATTGAGAAACTCTTAACTTTAAATAACGTTTTTACATATTTTCTATAATAAGGATTTAAAAAAAAAAATGCTTTTCAGTGTGATTATTATAGTTATTATTATTACTCATATAGCCGCATAAAAAAAAGAATAATGGAAAACACTGAATTGTTTTTTGACCTTGAGCTTTAGGAAAGTCCAATAAAAGTGAATGATGCAGATGTCATAGAGCAATGTAAGGTCAGAAACTACTGATTAGATAGATAAACCCTCGAACATTGAATCATCTTGTAAGCAAGCTGCTCGGGGGTGTGGCTTCTGTCAGTAGGTTGTTAGTCAGCTCTGTGTAGGGGCAGTGTGTCATTTAATAGAAATGTTTACGTTTTTCTTCAGGTACCCTAAAGAAGTAGAGCAAAATAGCAGAATACCCCAGATCAATTAGTTATTTGATCAGTATGAAACATTACAGAAAGAGCTGCCTATCGATTGGTCGCAAGCCCAGGACACTTAACAAATCAGATAGTCCTGATATTGCTGGCCACACAGTGACCTATCAAAAAGATTGTAAGAGGGGGAATAAAGCTAAACTATCATTCATCTCTGGGGGAACATGAAGAAAAACGCACTTTAAAAACAAATACAATCATGTCAAATAAGTTTAATTTCCTGATAAGATCTAAAAGTATATTTTTGTTTTTCATATAATTTAACTTGTATGCATTTTATTGATGTGTCACTCGTTACAAAAGGTGCCAGTGATTGGTTAAGTAAATACAACTACAACCAATTTACTCTGCAGAAGGCTGTTTATATTATCACCCCATTCCATTATAATAACAGTATGGTTAACTTGCCAAATCATGTGGTTTGTTTCAATCCTCGGAAAATGGAGTGGGCAAACCATGAAAATAACATTATGCTTCAAGGTTCGGATGCTTTCTTAAATAATTGAAGTGCTTATTGACAATAAGCTGTCTTGACTTCTCTGTTGCCAGTTTCAAATTGTTTTTGCTTTGTAGGTAGAAAGGTCTGTGCTGACCCGTCCAATTCTTGTAGAACTACAACTACCATAATACTGAGGGGTAGACAATCAGGCATGGGGAAATGAAATTGCAAGAATGCATATTAAAAATATTATTACAATACCAGCTGCTTAGTTTTGCTAGTCCTATCTGCATTTCTAGCATATATTTATTATTTTTAAATAAAGCTTCACCTTGTTAGTCACCTGTCTACAGAACTATGGTATATGGGGGGCTTATAAGATAATAGTGGTATGCAACACTATATTTGAGCAGAGAACCCAGTACTCTCTTTTATTGTCAATTTTGGTGTTCTCTTAAGTAGAAAGAATTGCATAAAAAGCCCTGTCTATCCAAACAATAATCTAAGCATTACTTCATATTTATTTTTAATGCATATTTCTCATTCATGCTTTTCAGTTTTTATGAAAATTGGGGGTATTATATTTTCAGTTGCACCAGCTCTTGAGAACACTTCCTTTTTCATTCAACAAGGACAAGCTTTAAAATATAGTCTTACTGGCGCAATATTATTTCACTAGTTGATCTTGGTACGTCAGTGATTTTTACGTTATTTTTGTATGCTTCTAAAGTGTTTCAATCTGGTTTTGTTTACAGATGGCTTCCTACTTTGGATATACCGTTGCTGTGTCAGATATAAACAATGACGGGTATGTTAACACTAGCGCTAAATGTTTGGGCAGCTTCAACTGACCCCAGGCAACGGGTCAGTTGAATCTGGCTGCTTTGTTGTGCACTTCACAGACCACTTCCAAGGATCTCCCTAATAATAAGTTTACGTTACATGTTGTTGTGTGTTATTTTGTGATATAATGCATTGATTTTATTGATTTTTTACAGAGTATCCAATGAATGGCTCCTAAAATGGAACAGGTTTTGTTTTAACTCCCTCATATGTTTGAAAAAATAAAAACAAGAGGATAGAAATGATAGAGGCACTTTAATACATTAAGATACTCAGCACTCTTGAAAGTAACAACGTTGCAACCCGAAGATCTTTCTCAAGTCTCAAGAAAAGGAGTGTTGATTATCTTTATCTTTTATTGCATTATTTGGGGACTGAGTGGAGTCTCCTTTACCCTGAACCCCCACAATCCATTGAGTGCTACCTTTAATAGATTTTACCTAAATACATTAAGGGGCAAAATATTGTATTATTTATTGATAAAGTCTCCCTATATTCTGAAGTGCTGGATAAATAACAACATACAGGGCTTTATATGAGAAAGAAACTTAAAGGACGACTAAACTTTATAATTCACTTGTTCTTCTAATACAGAAGCACATGTGATAACGTAGTTGTCCCTAGTCTGAGGATCAAGTTTTGATAGTACAGGCCAGTTTATCTTCTGACTGTCAGCAGGCAGACAGGTCTGGTCGGCGACTGTCTCTCTTTTCTAGTCCTATCAGAGAGAGGGGTCTCTGCTCTTATTGTCTATGTGTATTCCCTGACATTATCAGCACCACCATCCTCCAGATCTGCTGTGTCTCAGCTGCGAGACACAACAGAGAGTAAGAAACAGGCCAGGTTTACTCCAGACCAGCAGGACATATTTTTTTAGAACCTTTGCTCCCTTAAAGAATGCAAGGGTTCAAAAAAAGTGTAATTGTCCTTTAAGACCAATGTAGGAGATGGGGCCTGTCTTGATGTGCTGGCACGAGTCCTGGGTGTTTCAATGTTGGTGATGGGCTTGTCCTTGGTGTGCAATGTTTGTGATGGGGCATGCCCTAAGAAAGTTTGATACAGTGCTGTATCTTTTTAAAATATGGTTCTTTTTATACACTTATTCAACATGGTAGAATTCAAACCAAAAAAGGGTGGGTAAATAGAACCATTTATCAGGAAGGTAGTGGGGCAGGGGCTTGCATGTGGACGGGGTTTCTACATAGGTGGGGCTTGCACAAGGAGTGCACAAAAGAGCATGATTTGAAGTTGGCCTCCAGTGGAAGTTCTAAACAGCAAATTACGGTATTTGCTCGATTATAAGACAAGGTTTTTTTCAGAAAGACAAGGGGGGACGGGGACAGAGGGGGGGAAGAGACAGAGACAAGGGGAGGGGGGGGAGGAGACAGACAAGGGGAGAGAGGGGTTGGAAGAGACAGAGACAAGGGGAGGGAGGGGTTGGAAGAGACAGACAAGGGGAAGGAGGGGGGTGCAGAAACAGACAAGGGGAGGGAGGGGGGAGAGAGAGACAACACTAAGGGGAGGAGAGAGAGAGAGAAAAATGGGGGAAAGGGAAAGAGAGAGGCAGCATTGGCACATAAAAAGAAATAAAAACAAGAAATACATGTTTTGAAATCATAATTTTGTATTAAAAAAGCAATTTACATGTGAATATATACAAGTTGAACTTTTTTCCTATAGCGTAGTCTTATATACAGGCTTTTAGTATTTTTCCTAATGGAATATCCAAAGTTGCGGGGGTCGTCTTATAATCAGGGTCGTCTTATAATCCAGCAAATACAGTAACTCAAGAATACCTAGGTTCTGGACACGTGAATCCCGATGAAGATATAAGTAAAATAAGCCTGAGATTGCGTTATAGCCAGGCAGTTTCTTTGTCTCTACTGGCAAAGTCTGTTTGTTTGCTTCTATAGTAAATAGTTTACACTTTGTACTTTAGAGAAATTCTAGAAAATGACAACGTGAACAGAACAAAAAATAAGTTGTTGTCTTTGTGTTTTAGGCAGAAAACTGTTCCGTTTTGAAAAGAGTGTTTTATTTGTCAGTTTAATGGCAGTGCTGTGTAGTGTTTAGTGATCTATTTTTAGCAGACTGCGAGCCGCATGGATGACGTTATTCCTAAAGAATCAGTTTGCTTTTTAATGCTTTAAGACTTGAAAACATTTTTTTGCGAGGGAGGAAAGGACAAGGCACAGTCGCTATTTTTGGAATAATGCTGTTTCCTGCATTCAGCGGATTACCTTCCTGTTGCGACTGCATGCCATGTAGTCGGAACAGCTCGACCGCCTGGATGACCATAAGCAATGTATAGAAAAGGATAAAAGCCAAAGAGGAATCACTGAAACAAAACACAACCTTCATCCAGGTTTCTCTCTGCACAAAAGCAATCTGTGTCCATGATGAAAATAAAAAAAACCAAGTACACGGGACTGCAAACATTTCAGTTTGCTTACCGAAAACCTATCCATTAAATTGATATTCAATGTCATTATCTTTATAGTTACACAACAAGGCTCCCCAGCTCTCTTTAATGATGAAAGTAAACCATAAGAGGTTATCAAATTCTCTGGCGCTTGAATTGCTAAGGTAAACAGCCATTCCCAGTCTTGAATGCCGGCGCTCGTGGCAAAAGGGAATGGATCCAGAACTCTTTAGCAACACTTTCGAAAAGGGACCCCGTCACCTGCGCCAGTCAACAGCATTCCTTTCAGTTTTTCATCAGAGTGAAGTGAAAGCCGCAGGTGTTTTATTTTAAAA
Source organism: Pelodytes ibericus (assembly GCA_036172795.1). Classification (NCBI taxonomy): domain Eukaryota; kingdom Metazoa; phylum Chordata; class Amphibia; order Anura; family Pelodytidae; genus Pelodytes; species Pelodytes ibericus. The sequence goes on from CM069859.1 coordinate 198,966,877, forward strand.
GTGAAAGTAAACCAACCAAGGAAAAGCTTACACTCACTTTACACAGCAGCCATTTTCAGTCGCCATCAGGTCGATTTACCTAAAAGTGAGCTTCGGTCAACTGGCAAGTGAATAATCAAAGTCAGTCATTGATAACTGAGTTGGAAAAACAGGCGAGTTAGAGAAATGTTTCAACTTAGCTATTAATGTTGGATATTTACATTACACTTTTCAGTTTACCACCGAGCACTGTTTGCTGGATAGACCCCAATGTGGCACACCCTAGTCAACCAGTGTTAATCTTGTCGACTAGACATTTTCATCATAGTTTTCGTCAATTGCATGTTTTCAGTGATGAAAATGAAGCAATAACTAAATAAAAACTAAGTTAATAGGACTAAAATGATGACTAAAATCCATTGCAATGGATGTGACTAAAATGTAAGGGAGGGACTATTGCCTTTACCTATTTGATCTTTGGGATCTGGTTCCCATGGATCTCCGCCAAAGCCAAGTCCCCTGACTCTATCTACAGCTGGATTGGGTGAGACACAGGCTCCTTGTGCCCTGCAAACTGCAGAGTAAGAGGATACTCCTGCATCTGATTCTATCTAGCAAGTAAACTTAACACTATATAACAGCCTTTTCAGACCGGTTCCCTCCCTCACTGCTGGAGATTTAGTTGACTAAGAAAACAACTGTGCACTCCACTCACCGGGTAGATGTAAAATGAGATGCCAAAAAGGATAAATCCATGGATGATAGAGTCCACAGGAAGGCAGCCTAACGCGTTTCGCGTGAATAAATCTGTGGATTTATCCTTTTTTGTCTGTTCTGGAACACTTTTTTCTCTATTAAAGCATCTCATTTTACATCTACCCGGTGAGTGGAGTGCACAGTTGTTTTCTCATTTCATGTCTGATTTTAGCACCTGATCAGTGCTGTGGAGCACCCTCCACCTCAAGCATATCTGTCATAAGTGTTTGGAGCCGGTATAGCTGCTTATACTTCTGAAATTACCATTTAGTTGACTAAAACTAAAACAATTTAGATGACTAAAATACGACTAAACTAAAGGGGCAGTTTATTCAAAATTTGCCGTCAAAATTAACACTGCAGGCAGCTGGAGTATAACGTAGCCAGAAAAGTAGATGATGCTAGTGAGAGTACATTTGTGGCTTCTCTCAGTTCCGGAGAGTTTGGAGTGATCAATGGCCAGGCAGTGAAAGGTATTCAGCAACATATTTTCTACAGATGATATATTTGACATTTTTGGTGATACTTTCCATTTAAGATAAACAACATCTTCTGTATAGATCCCTGTGTGGTCCATGCAGTGAGCTATATATTCAGAGAGCTCCAGCTGTGGACATTGGGTGTAGTTGCCTCATGGATATTTTTCATGTTGGTTGTTATACAACACATAATTTATAGTGTGTAACTTATCATACCTCAGCTATAATGATTCCATCTGGAATTGTCCGTATACAGAATTTACCTCGGGGCTAAGCAGGGTCTTTCTTTATGTACCTGTGTACATGGCTGCTTAGAAGTATTGTCATAATGTATGTTTATATCATATGATGTATGCGTTTATATCCCAAAAATTTATTTAAATGAGCTCTGGTACAGATGTCATTTTAAATATCAATATTTCATAAAGCAACAGACAGTGAAGATGATTAATGTTTTAGAATGTATGTTTAGTTTAAAAAAAAGTATATCAGGATCCAACAACTACATGATCAGTATTTATATAATGCCAGCACATACATAAAATACAGGGTGTTACAAAGCAGTACCGTCGGGTTTAAGCTTCCATTCTTTAAGCAGTAGGCAGGGATATTTAATTTTTAACCTTCAAGAATTCCTGGATTATTAAACAACAGACATGAAAACAAATAGCTAAACAGTTGTGTGTTCTATTAAGTAAAAGTGAACTGGCAAATGAACTGGAAAAAAAGGTGTTACTAGCTGAGTTGGAAAGGTAGACTTCCAGGTTGGAGAATCTGTCACCACTCGCCTATCTCGCTCCTCTGCCGCTTCATTCTCCTCTGGTAGCATGAGCTCCTGCCATGAGTCCTTAAGACTCCAACCGACAGAACAGCTTTATAATGTTCTCCGTACCTCCACAATCAGCAGGATAGGGAATTTTAATCCTTGGTATAAATCACCCCTCAGTTCTCTTCTTCCTTGCCTGTGAAAGAGTCTCTGTTCTGGTTTCTCTAGTTTTGGCTTATTCTTTCTTCACTTATTATTTCTCAATAGATCTATCCATTTTTACCTATACACTTTATTCTTTTCTTTTTTTCAGCACTATGAACTCCTTTTTCTTTTATTTCTAATTTTTCAACTTGCAACATTCGTCTCTCGTTAATCCTGTTGCTTATGTTTCCTTGTGTCAAATTACCTACCCCTTTATACTCATATCCTCTGGAGGAAGCCACTGTTGTTGGCTGTGTCTTTCTTTTGACCGAGCCATGTGTGAGCCTCATTCTCAAACAGTACATTGTTTTTTGGTACAGGAGGGATTGTACGTTACTTAAGTCAGGTTTTATGGTGGGTATTGCCCCCTCCATTGACTTCATCCTGACAGAATGTATGTACCTATTTCCCAAAGTATTATGGTTTATGTGTGGTAACTATACGGTGTTGATGGATTGTGTCCATTCTTTACCCTGTTCAGGCTGGATGACATACTGGTTGGAGCCCCACTTTACATGGACCGTGAATATGAGAGCAAGCCAAAGGAAGTGGGTCAGGTTTACCTGTATTTGCAAGAGAGTGCTCTAAAATTCAGAGACGCCCAACTGCTCAAAGGAACTGATGTCTTTGGACGATTCGGCAGTTCTGTCGCACACTTGGGTGATCTAAATCAAGATGGATATAATGGTAAATATAAACATGCTTTATAAAATAATCACATTCCACCCCAGTAATGCTGACTATTTATTTTCATTTCTATCACTCGGGCTGCAAGTAAGAGAGAGGTACGTGTTCAAATCCTCCATTTTCAAACAGCTTGGAAAAATAGGTTTCAACAGTATAATAAGTGGTCAGAATAATTATGGATCCTTAATATTATTAAGAGCAAATGGACATTATGCTCTGTACCTAGCGCTACGTAAATTGTTGGCACTGTATAAATAAATGTTAATGTAATGTAATGTAATTATATTCTACTAATAATAACCTTTACGATGTAGTATGATTTTGCGGATCATATGCAGTGTACCTGTACATAAGCGGTCGTTAACTAGACATGGGCATTCGTTTTCGGACTAAAAAAATCAGAAAATAGCATTTTCGTCCATTCGTACGAAAAACGAATAATGAAAATGCTAAACTAACGAAAGACGAATGAACGAATGGTTAATAAACAAAAATCATTCGTCCATTCGTCCATTCGTCCATTCGTGCTATTGGCATTCTATAAACCGAAATAGAGTCGGTTTGTAGAATACCAATAGCATTACAATGCTATTCTATAAACCGAACTAGAGTCCCCATTCATACAAATAGGTCAATTGACCTATTAGTATGAATGGGGACTCTAGTTCGGTTTATAGAAAGCCAATAGCATTACATGTATTCCAAAGTCTATAAACTGAACAAAGTTTGGTTTATAGACTTTCGGTTTATGGAATGTGTAGGTCAATTGATTCGTACGAACGAATAAAACGAAACGAAAATAATGAACGAATTTCGTCTGAAATGAATGCAGTAATGAACGAAATTCGTTTTAGACGAAATAACATTTTCGTCCGAATGGATGAAAACGAAACGTAAATTTTAGTTTTGCACATGTCTATCGTTAACATTACAATGTTTTGCACTGTGCATCCCTGTCTATATGGACCATTCACTAAAACTGAACTGCAAGAGAACCACACAAATCAGGCATTTATAGCTTATCTGTAAATCTTACATAGAAGTCAAAGGGAGTACTTCAGTTATAGCATAAACCCTCCCAAAATGGCTTAGAATGAAAAAATAATATCATAAATTAAAATGCTTACATTAATGTTAATATAATCTTCTACACGTCTCTATTCATTTCTTTAGCTAAAATCTGGAGAATTGAAATGGGCAAATTTCGCCTATTTTACCCAAATTTGGAGGGTGTTTGAGGGTGATCAGCACACATTGTGTAGCCAAACGTCTATTGTATTCATTGCAAAAATGTCCAGATCAGAATGTTTCCAGTGCTTCGGTTTATGGAAAACATGAACAGCCGATTCAGACCCTTATTCAGCGATACTGAGAAGCCATATTTTGGAAATCTGTGAAATTCTGCTACACTGCCTGTTCGGAATCCAGTTCAGGACAAATTGTAGTCAATATTCTAGTCGATTTGCTAGAACTCAAGTGATGTCACGCTCGAAACATGTAATCAAGTAAAAAAAAAAAATGCTAGGATGCTTCTGAGAAGAAAGCTCTTCCTAAAACCTTTGTTGTAGCCTGACGCGTTTACATTGGTTGCCCCGGTCAAATAAGAATTGTGTGTTAAGCGCCTGCTTTAGCTACATTCCTTATCATTATATTTATACTCGCTAGGCTAGAGCATCACTGATTATATCTGCATATAAGTCGGCAAACCTGTTTTTTCGCCAGAAACCAATATGATATATGTGCTACAAGGGATTCTGGGTAAGGATATGTAAATACTCTAATTATATAACAGCCACATAAATCACAGACTGGATGAAGGGCTGCAACTGGACATGATGCATTGAATAACTAAACGGATTGGAGGAAATTGAGGTCATGCTTAGGTCAGTATCAGTGCGGCCAGCCGAGGTCAGTAGCCTAGCTGAAATCATGTGTCTATCAAGAAAGTGTCCAGTATCAAAGCAAGAGGTCAAGCACAATTATTTATAGCATTTCACACTAATGTCTGGGACAGAATGGTAGGCTTTTTACAGGCTGCTGACACCTGCATCCAATTATCTGATTCCGGAACTTAATGTGTGTTACGGTGCAAGCACTCCTTGGTGTCATCTCAGTTGAGGCCTGCACCAATCGGCAAGACAAGTAGAAGTCTATCCCCTTCCCCCCAACTCTATAGAACAAGAAACACGAAATCAAACTCTCAGTGAGCTAATACATGGTATTGTTTTAATTCTACTTGTTTCCTGTAGTTACCTTATAAAATGTAAGTTTTCATCAGATATAATTTTAAATTTTTTTTTTTTTTTTTACTTTGCAGATATTGCAATTGGCTCTCCGTTTGCAGGAGAAGATCGCAAAGGCAGAGTGTTCGTCTACAATGGGAACAATAATGGGTTAAACAGAGAACCTTCTCAAACACTGCAAGGAACATGGGCCTCTGAGTCTATCCCCCCAGGATTTGGCTTCACTCTGAGAGGCGATTCCGACATAGACAAGAACGATTATCCAGGTACTATATTTATGTTTTTTCTAATACCGTTTGGGATCGGTAATTCCATCTTTCCCGTGTCTGGAAAATGTATCAGATCTTCCATGTTCTTTGTAAAAAGACAAGTTGGATATAATAATAATGCTTCACCAATACTATATATTAGGATTCCAGATCTCAAATGCTTTTCATAAGAATCTGATATGAAGAAATAAAAACCATTTTCAGACTTCTTACAATACTCTTCAAAGGCTTTGTTGACCAAAATGCGAACTCAATCAGTAGCACATCTTCTTGAGAATCATTCATAGATAATTGGATCATAGTAACATAGTAACATAGTCATTTAGGTTGAAAAAAGACACAAGTCCATCAAGTTCAACCCATCTACCTATCATTCCAGCGTTTTGAAATAAAAAAGGGCAAAAAAAAAACCCTAAGGAAGCTATTTCGAATTTTGCCTCCCAGGGGGGAAAATTCCTTCTTGACTCCAAAAGGGCAATCAGATTTCTACTTGGATCAATAAGCTCTATTATTAATGCTTATTCTATTATTAATACCGCTGTATGTTCTGCTTTTCTAAAAAAAAAATGTATTAAAAGATTTGTTGCAGGTGGTTTAAGATGAGAAACTTAACTATGTATTGTGCAGGGACCAAGCTGATTAGTTCCTCCTGCAAGAGAAACAGTTAGCCCTACATAATGTATTGGTAATATATAACACACCAATAGTAAAATATTAATAAATCATTAATTAGAAAAGAAAAGGAATACAAAGAAAAGAAAGGTACAGCCACAGGATTTGATAAAGGTACTTGTGTTAGGTGTAAGTATTAGGATTTATTTATAGATCTTTACACATGGACACTAATGGTTCTATATCCAATGCTAAAAGCAGTATTGCTTTATATCAGTATGGGCTATGAACATGCAGTCCGTAAATCAGGCTTGGCTTGGTGTTCTTAGAATTTATGGCTAGCCAGTATTCTTTGTGATAAGATTTAGAATTGTGTTTAGAATTATTTTTGGCCAGATACATATAACATTTTGACACCTTACCAGTGTTCTTTGAAGTATTGGTTTTTGCTCATGACTGTGAAGAAATGGTGCAGATTTACGACTTAGACATGTTTCCTTCCTCTCTACCTGCTCTTCCCCGTTTCTAGGAGCTCAGAGAATTTATTCACGCTAACTGGGTAGCAAAAATCATGCATTCACTTGTCAGTTCACCACAGTTCAATGTTTATTGAATACACCCAGAATGATGTGTGTTGGTTAGTGTAACTCCACAGCACTAAAACTCTGAATAATATGCATATAAACTAAATTTTATGTCTCAGTTTGTGCAAATAAATATATTGGGGTTTATGTACAAAGTTTAATTGTGGGTCAAGGTTCAAAAAGTGGTCCAGTAACCATGCAACCAGTGAAATGCTCCTGCTGATGAGACCACCTTTAGAACTTTGCCCCAGAAATTACCTTTATACATAACTCCCAATAAGTTATTGGTCTGACAGCTTATTACATGACAATAGTATTTTTCAATATCACTAGCTATATTGAGCCCCACGGTTGACTTTTGTAATGTTCCTCGGCATCTAAACAGCTCCACTGACATTTTTACTGTATAATTTCTAGACTGGCTTGTTTATACATAAAACTCCGCTGTCTGCTTCTTTTAAATCCAAATAGTTTCCGAATTACTCAGAAACCTGCGATCCCCTCAGGTAATCTGTAACTGATAGCTATCCAACAAATGGACAAGATTTTAATGAGCCAAGGACCCTCCCTTCTTTGGACAAATGTCTATTAATAAAACAAGGGTGGTAAATGATGTCATCCGTGATGCAGTCTCCTAATTATTGACTTAGTTCTTAACTAAATTCACAAGACATTAACACAGTAACTGGAGTACTTGTCCCCAACAGCCTTTTAAAATAACAGAGAATTATGGGAGCCGTAGTCCCGAAAAAGCTGGAGGAGTGCGAACAAAAAGGACTGTTATCTTTTGCAGCAACCTAATTATATGTGGCTGTTAGTCCTTCAGCTCAGTGCTCCGCAACCGGTGTGCTGCTGTATAATGGGAGGTGTGCCGCGAAGCATGAATTTTTTAAAACTTTATTTATTTATTTTCAGTAGCCACATCAAGCAGATGATGGCCACCGGGCCCCAAGAGGAGAGCCCAATGTTGATTTAGACAACATCAGGCTCTCCTCTTGGGGCCCAGCAGCCGGCATTCGCCACCAGTGGCTGTGTTTACCTCTTCCGTGCAGGAGGGAAGACTGCATGAAGGAGACGACCGGGACACGGAGCAGCAAGGAAGTGTGTACTGGGGAAGGGGGAGGAGGGTGGCATATTATTGGGCAAATTAGCTGTGGCTTATTAATGCCAAAATAAAACTGGCATATTATCAGGCAAATTGGCTGTGGCTTATTAATGGCAAAACAATACTGGCATATTATTGGGCAAATTGGCCGGGGCATATTAAATGCCAAAATAATACTGGCATATTGGGCAAATTGGCTGGGGCATATTAAATAGCAAAATTATACTGGCATCATATTGGGAACATTGGCTGGGCCATATTAAATAGCAAAATAATACTGGCAAAATTTTGGGCGAATTGGCTGTGGCTTATTAAATGGCAAAAAAATACTGGCATATTATTGGGCAAATTGGCTTGGGCATATTAATGGCAAAATAATATTGGCATATTATTGGGCAGATTGGCTAGGGCATATTAAATGGCAAATAATACTGGCATATTAAATGGCAAATAATACTGGCATATTATTGGTCAAATTGGCTAGGGCATATCAAATGGCAAAATAAAACTGGTATATTAATGGCAAAAGTTATACTGGCACACTAATGGACACATTGGCTGGGGCTGGTTTTGTTTGTCTATTTATGATTTTGTAATGCACTGGTATGTTTGCCTATTTATGATTTGTAATGTACTGGTTTGGTTTGTCTGTTTATCATTGGTAATGCACTGGTTTGGTTTCTCTATTTATGATTTATAATGCACTTGTCTTGGTTTGTCTATTTATGATTTGTAATGTACTGGGTTTGTTTGTCTATTTATGATTTGTAATGCACTTGTCTTGGTTTGTCTGTTTATCACTGGTAATGCACTTGTCTTGGGTTGTCTGTTTATCATTGGCAATGCACTGGTTTGGTTTGTCTATTTATGATTTTTTAATGCACTTGTCTTGGTTTGTGCATTCATTATTTATTTTGCAATAATATTTTAAAGGTAAATAAAGGCATCTAGTTCTTATGTTCTGTGTATGCACTTGACTTTATAACTCAATTGTTATATATGTTTGCTTGTGGTGTGCCACGGAATTCTGGGAAGAGCTTTGGTGGGCCCTGTGTGAGAAAAGGTTGAGGAGCACTGCTTTAGCTGAAGGTTTGTAGGACATCTGCTCTTGATCCAGGAACAAGCTTTAATTGTGGGTTGAAATGATTATGGGGCATTGCACATAGCTCTGGAGGCTATTCACTGAACAGTGAGTTACAGGGTTGAGATGAGATGAAGTGAGTTGAGTGAGAGGAACATGTAATCTCACCAGTTTAGCTATACCTTGTGCAGGGACAAATTATATGTAGTATTCCCTAGGGTGGTCTCAGTTTTGAAGATTATGGCATTTTGGTAATCTAATAGTGATTTTATCTTCTATTTATAAGGAAAGAAAATAGCAAGGGTGGGGTTAGTACATTAGTAAGTGACCTCAACAACAGGGGGGCACTATTTGTAGCTGCTGTGCCCCAAGTACAGTGGGATAGCAGTACATCCATGCAGTATTGTTTGCTAGTGACATAAAAGAGAAGGCTACAGGATGTCCCTGTAAATAAATATACTGCTGGAAGTGGGTGTAACATGTAGAGAGGGTGGAATGAAGCAGAAGCTGTGTCTCCACCACACAGAAATTAGCCATCAGAGAGGACAGAAATGACTGAACCACCCAGCAATGGTCACAAATTGCTCGTAATAAAAGATATCTAATTAAGGTGATTGTATGTTCTTATATTGATTGGTTTGTTTTTGTTTTTTTAAACCCCCCGCCCCCCCCAAAAAAAAAAAATGTGTGGTGCCTGACTATATAAAAAAATAGAATAGAATTTTTTAGAAAAGAGAAACAAAGATGATGCATTAGCCAGGGTTAAAAAGAACAATGTATCTGGAACTATAAATGGTACAATTAGTTTATTTTGATGGTTCACATAACATCCTATTACCAAATTTAGAATCATGGGTGAAGGCGTAGTAAGATGCCTTTTGTGGCTTTACATAGTTAAATAAAGCCTTAGTCAGACATTCAAAGTTTCTCATTGTCCTAGACGTTCCCATGTGTAAATATTGTAATGATATGTTTAAAACACTACAATAGATCATTTCCTGATAGTGATCAGAGACTATTTCTTTATTTCAAGTCTCCTATGACTTACACAGTTAACTAGGTTATGATGTACATGATCAGATATGACTTTTCTTTAAATATCGTAACCCTGTCTATTCTTATTCTGTTTCTGTGTGTGGGCTTCTATTCCTTGTATGTTTGGAAGACATTTCTAAATTGAATTAGCTTCGTGCTCTCCAGATATTTTTACATAGATTTGGACCTCATTCATCAAATGCCCAGAAATTAAACTTTCTGGTACAAAAGACTAAATATGACTGAAGACAAAATAGGAGGAAAATGGCCACATACTTTATCCATGAAAGAGAGAATTACAGGGAATTGACAAGGGCATTTCAAACTCAAGGCCAAAGTAGCTAAGTTCTCCAATGGAACAATGCTGAGAACTGCACATTGCCCATTACATAAGATGACACTGCTTCCTGGCCACCATGTTGTGAATCTGCTGCTCTGTCACTTAGCAGCACTTATTGGCGCATGCCTTCTGTGAGCCCGAACACCTCTCCAGCAGGGGAAGAGATACTGTCCTCTGGAAAGAGATACCGTCCTCTGGGAAGAGATACCATCCTCTGGGAAGAGATACCATCCTCTGGGAAAAGAGACCATCCTCTGGAAAGAGATACCGTCCTCTGAGATACTGTCCTCTGAAAAGAGATACCGTCCTCTGAGATACCATCCTCTTGGAAGAGATACGGTCCTCTGGGAAGAGATACTGTCCTCTGGGAACAGATACCATGCTCTGAGAAGAGATACTGTCCTCTGGGAAGAGATATCGTCCTCTGGAAAGAGATACCATCCTCTGGGAAGAGATACCATCCTCTGGAAAGAGATGCCATCCTCTGGGAAGAGATACCATCCTCTGGAAAGAGATACCATCCTCTGGGAAGAGATACCATCTTCTGGAAAGAGATACCCTCCTCTGGGAAGAGATACCGTCCTCTTGAAGAGATTCCATCCTCTGGGAAGAGATATTGTCCTCTGGGAAGAGATACTATCCTCTGGGAAGAGATAGTATCCTCTGGGAAGAGATACTATCCTCTGGGAAGAGATACTATCCTCTGGGAAGAGATACTGTCCACTGGGAAGAGATACTGTCCTCAGCAGTTGGCTCTGTGCTGCACAATTGTCGGAAGACTGTTACAGGACATTGCAGGAATTTGCCTCATTAACCCCTTGGCGACACATGACATACTTTGTACGTCTTGTGTTAAAACGACCAGTGGAAGTGATTAATGATCACTTCTACCAGTCAAACAGTGTTGCCCTTTATCAATGAACAAATACAGCCACATGGTGTGTGCAATATTGGATGGCAGCATGCACTGTAATTGACATAGGGTCCTGAACTGTTCAGAGATCACTTACGTTGCTCTATTGCTAGCCTTTCCATAGAGCCAGTCAGCAACATTACAGGCAAAAAAATAATCCTAGATTTAAGCTTACAATAAGGGTTAGTGCTAAGGTTAGATTGATAATTCAGGTTGGGGTCAAATATTAGACTCTGTTTAGCAGGTTTTGTATTAGCGTCTGTAGATGGATAAATGATTTTAAAGACACTTAAACTTTTTTTAAGCAAGAGTTAAAAAACATGTCCTGCTTTTCCAGAGTAAACCCGATGCATATCATGCTAGATACACGCGGGTTTTCTCTTGGCTGTGGTACACAGCTGAGACACAACTAATCTGTAGGCTGGTGCTCGCTGACAGTGTCAGCATGTGCACAGCCAATCAGAGTGGGGGCTCGCCCCACTCATCTGATCAGGGGCTGCAGAGTGCAGGGGGTCTCTCTCTTCTAGTTAAGTTCCCTTCTGCTGATCCCATACAAAAGATAAGGTCACTCTGCACTAGCAGAGAGATACAGTCACAGACCAGACTGGTCTGAGGATATGTACTATCAAAAGTACCTGCCAGTTTATCCTCGGACTAGGGGAAAACTTATTTATCACTTGTGTTTCTACAATAGAAGCAGAATAAAACTAAAGTTTAGTTACCCTTTAAAATATTAAGTATTCTAACCAAATACATAGAGTAAAACACATAAGCATGAACTCAGTGTGCCTGGGATGGACATCTTGTGAATGCAGAAAAGCAGCCATTCTTCCATCTTTCTGAACCATCGTAAGGCCACTAGGGAGCTGACATACGTTCATTTTTCATGGCATTACACACAAAAAACAGTGTCTGCCCTTGAAATGTAGCTTCTCTCCTCATGTCAAGTCTCAGATGCGATGTTAAACTTTCCCCTTCCTCAGTAATGAAATATGACATAACAAGAGTAAGTCAATTCCCTCAGGAGAAGACCCTGCCAAGATATTACAAAGTTAGGAAATTATAAATAGCAGTACAAGACATTGCAGACAGCTGTAAGGCTTAACATTTGCATATGTTCCTGGGCCAGGCTTAAGGAAAAGTCAGGTAACGGCCATCTTGTAACTTTAAATAGATTGAAGTACCTTTTAATATCTAAATGTAGACTGTGGTGAATTGACAACCCAACTTAGACCAAAGCAGCAGAGCTGGACACATTATTCTTGCTTGTATTTTTCCAACTCAGCTGCCTTGGCCTGAATTTTGCAGTATATTTACAAAATATTCTATTTCTAATATCGCAAATGCTCTACATTTTCAGGATCTCTGGTAATAGCAAAATATAGTCACATATGACTTGATGCACTGATATCACGTGGCAGATTGATATGTATGATATGGATATATGTATATATGAATTGGCTCCAGGGAAATCTTTGATACAAAATGCCATGGTTGTTGAGAGCAGCATGAACGGCACTGAGATACAATCTGTAACTGTCTTGTGCACTCATGGGAAATGACCCCCAGGGGATGAGAGGTGTGCCTTGTGTAACCATGGCGATAGAGGACAAACAGGATCAGCCAATCACAGATGATCCCATGTGATTCTGTGGAAGTTACTGATATAAGTGTATAAGTGAGTGAGTTTAGTAAAGAATGGAATAGTAACAGTGAAGGAGGGAGGAGAAGTACACCTGGGAGATCTCAATGCAGGTAGCTATATGTCATGCATGGTGCACATTTGTAATTTAAAATTATATGTTGTTACTGTACGTCTTTAAATGTGGGAAATGTTTTATTGTTTTATGTTCCGGAATGTCTAAGTAAACTAATTTTATTATGACCATTGCTGTGGATTCTTGATATTCTGTTATTATGCCAATATATGAATTTTTCTGGATTTTGGTTAAAGCGAGAGCTATCAGACTGAAACCTCACATAATATAAGTAATACAGGAATTGTAAATTAATAAGCCAGAGAGTGTATCTATTAGTGAATGTATTGTATATTCTTCCAAAGATGTACTTTTCTGGATAGGGGAAGTTATTGTAGCTAGACAAATACAAAGGCCTTCAGTGAATATATACAAACACATAACTGGATGATATTTGATGTGTAATTAAATGTATACATTGTGGGATATGTTGTAGTCTCAAGTACATAACACATATGTGTAGCCCATATATCATTCCAATCCCTAGATTCAAAAGTTTAGATACACTACATAACTACTAAATTGTGTGGCCTCTTATATATGGCCCCAGAACTCACTTTGTACTGAGAAACTACACCCAAACCAAATTTGCACTCAGACTTGCCCGAGAACCCACTTTGCACTCAGTAATTTCCCAGAACCCACTTTTCACTCAGTAATTTCCCAGAAGCCACTTTGAACTAAGCAATTGCACCAGAAGCCACTTTGCACTGAGCAATTGCCCCAGAAGCCACTTTTCAATCAGGACTTGCCCAATAACCCATTTTGCACTCAGCAATTGCCCCAGAAGCCACTTTGCACAGAGGACTTACACATCTTGCATGCGGGATTCGCACCACAGAACACACTTTGCAAACAGGACATAACTCCTAGAACACACATTGCACGTAGGAGCAATCTGAGCTGAGTTACCAAGATGCGTGCTACAGGCTGGGCGATGCAGGCTGTAAAGAGTGGCAGCTCACACAACCTGCGGCGGATCACGTGACATTGTGTGATGATGTCACGTGACCCCACAATCTCCCTGAGTGGAAAGTGCAGCTCAATTCAGCGGGAGTGGGGGGATGGGGATATATATAGGGGCCCATCCTGGACCCCTGTAGCGACACCACTGCCATTTTATCTGTTCGGGCCACTAGTTTTTTCACTTGTGTTTTTAAATTAAAATTTAGAAATTTAAAAACAAAAAATTTTTTAAAAAGTGACATTAGTTTACTAATACTATATTTCTTGTTGCCGTTGTTTCATTCTATCTTCATACTTTATTTTTATGCCTTTGCTCATTCAATGATTTCATAAAATGTTAAACCAATCAGATGTCTCCTTTGGGACAGGACATTTTCTGTACATCCAAAGATCCACTGTATTGCACAGTTTCACACTGTTATTGCAGTTCTAGAATGTTGTGAAGGATCCAGGGATGACATCATCACTAAGAGCTGGCTCTCTAGGGAAGGTTTGCTGTGAGCAGAGAATTGTTAACAAAGTCGTGTTTCCAACCTGGACCAGTTTTGCCTCAAAATAACAATGTTTTGAAGTCTGGCTTTGGGAATGTTCACACATCTGTCACCATTTTATTCCATCTCCATTCATTCCATTGTCATGAGGAACAAGTCAACAGAAGTGAGAAAGTATTTTTCCAAATCTCATCCAGTAAAACCCTTGAATTGTTTACACTTAAATTTCTCATTTTACTCAAGGCAGAAGGTTAAATCATTACTGTGATTTATTAGATTCTCCTTATTATGTGCAACTGTTTAGCCATCCTCAAGAAGACTTGGAACACATTAGCCATATTGCAGATTTAATTGTGATAATACACAAACAGACCCGTGCACACTGTGAAAGCCAGCATTATAACTAGCTATGTTTGGTTTCTAACAAAATTTACAAGACTTTAAAAAAATAAGTTGTTTTAAAATAAGCAAGACGTTCTATCTACGATTGCCACTGTTTGCCCCCCAAAAATACCAGCTATGCTATTGCCTCCATAGACAGTGACAACTATAGATCTGTCACCATCTCTTAACCAGCAGATAAGAGTATTCATCCACACATTGCTAAACCAGGGAACATACATCTCATATGCTTGTAAACAAAAGAAACTAAGAACCCCACATATGTTAAAAAAACATATATGAGATTTTTTGTAGTAGACATGATCAAAGATTAGCGTGTGTTAGCAAATGGTGCTATGCCTGACCATTTCTGTATCTTGTGGTACCCGGAGAAAAATGTTTGTACCATGTAGGTAAATGTATTTCAGTGTTGAGGTAATACTTATCTATCCCATGTTAGTCCATCCCTAGCAGAACCTCAGACCTTAACTGGCAAAGTCCCTTAGTGCCTGTCATCAGATTCCACTTTAAGGTTCGGGTAGACCCTGGGCAAAGCTTTTTAGAAGTGGGCCCCCCTCAACTAATTCCAATGGAATTTTCAGACATAGTCCCCATAGTGCTTTGCAGCTCTTAAATCATAGACAACAATTTTGCCATCGTGCACCCATTTTCCCAACATTGTACAGCACTGCAGTGTTATCAACACTTGTGAGTAAAAAATATAGAAATGATTTTAATCAAACGTTGGTTCTTTTCTTATTTCCAGATCTAATAGTTGGAGCTTTTGGAGCTGGAAAGGCAGTTGTGTACAGGTATGTGATAGAAACCCTGTATATTGCAAAAAATAATACACCCTTTAGTATTTGGAGATATGTTCAATTAAATTGAAAATGTTCCACGTAAATGATTATGTGTGGGTAAGGATCTATACTTTGGGATACAACAAGGTGATCTTATCTGTCTGTGTGCTTCCTGATATATATTTTGTATAGATCGGTTGGGGTTATATAGAGTTCTACAGTCAAACAGTCAGTAGGGACTCCCCATTGGTTTTCATGATGACTGCTTCACTATAAGATCGTTAATCCAGTATGGATGTACCTACTTAACCCTCTTTATAATAATGTTAACCAAGAATTGCTGTATATACTTAATCATTTTTATAATAGGACTAGAATATTGTAAAACATTCTAATAATATGCCATATAGTAAGCCTGAATAAAATGGGGAACTGCAAGCAAATTATTAGAGCTTGTAAATATGCACTTGTGTCTTGGCACACATGCGGTGGGTATTTATATTGAGTTTATATAATAATAATATCCCAATAATATCTGTATCACGTATACATAGTTTATACTGTGAATGTAGAGGGAACAAAATGATCTATACATTGTGTTAGCAGAATTGAAAGCAAATGTCGAACTTAGGAGAAAAATGTGTTTGTTGAGTCTCCTGTTTATGACATCACTTGTGGCACGGTATGCAAATTACACATTTCCCATTGAAAACCAGATCATTTGCATACCAAGCCACAAGTGATGTCAAAAACAGGAGACTCCACATATCCATTTAAAACACATTTTTCTCCTAACATAATGTATAGATCAGTTTCAATCATTTTTTAAAAATTCCTTTCATTTACAGTAAAAACAATTTAGGTGATACAGTGCCTTTAAGAGCATTTATTATAACAAGCCCCTGAGAACAGATGTCACAAATAGTGGAGACAATAAATATAAAAATCTATTGGTGCTCATGGCAAGTGAGAAAATAGACAGCATGGATTATGTGGGTGGAGCTGCAGCGATGGATATGCCTTATTTAGGTTTCAAACTGTCTGAAACTGGAAGACAAAGAGGATCCTTTAACAAGTTACAGAGCTTAGGACTGGATTCTGAGGAATGCACATGAATGATGCATACACTGAAAAAAAGACTGGGGAATTGTAAAAGAACATGAGGAACAGAAAGGTTAACAGTAGAGTTACCCATGTGGAATGGCTATTCTTTAACCTATGGGTCTACTCAAATAAGAGAGCATTGCAGGCTATTCTTTAACCTATGGGTCTGCTCAAATAAGAGAGCATTGCAGGCTATTCTTTAACCTATGGGTCTACTCAAATAAGAGAGCATTGCAGGCTATTCTTTAACCTATGGGTCTACTCAAATAAGAGAGCATTGCAGGGATTTCAAACTTTAGACCAAGGTTGAAGAGTTGGAAAAATTCTTTAATGCAGCTGAATGGGAGAATTTTTCCAGCTCAGCTGCTTTGACCTTAAGTTTAAAATTGCCATCTCAGCTTCCTGCGATGCTCTCTTTATTGAGTAGACCCTGTAGTGTTCATACTAATGTGACAAATGACTTCATTCAGTTTTTGGGAGAGATACACTAAGGTGTGCTAATCAGGAAAGCATTTTCACTTCTGTGCCGAAAATATAATATATTATTTTAGTTTAAAGAGAAATGGAGCTAAAAGTCAGGCTTGAAATCGTTAAGCCTATAAAGGTTATCACTGACTTAATGCTACTTCATTTGGTTCCTTTTTTTTTTACATGGTTACAGATACATACGTGTATTGGGCTGCATTCTTCGTATAATAAACAAACAACAGTGCTAGGCGCTACTTTTACTAATAGTATTAAATATACATGCAGCTCACTAAATAGTAGAAAAATTACCTCTATTTCTACATAAAAAGTGACAAAAAGGAAAAAAAGGAGCGCAAATAAATAAAAAAGTGACAATATGTGACAATAAACAATTAAAAAAAGTGACTGTGAGTCAAGGTGTAAAAAATATAAAATATACTTATAGTGAAGGATTCTAATAAATGCTTGATTGTAGATCTCAGTGGGAGAATAATTTTTGGGTAATTGATCAATAATACAGAAGCTGTCCAAATATAGTTAAATAAACTTCACATTAATGGAAGCAAATGAGTAGTATTGTCAGTTGAGCGGCACTTTAAAGCTTTTGGACGCCCCTGTGTTTCCATAGCTGCCACACTACTATCTTTTACTCTTTCTAATTAAATATGATTCTGTTTGAGGAGCCCATCTCTTGTCTCATTTTGCTATGTGATTTAGTTCATTTAAGTGATTTAGTTCATTGGGATGGAGGCTGTACTGCTTAGGGCACCTTGATACATCTCTTGCAGACACTGTATATGAGCAAGCTTCCTGCTTACGATTCTGAAAGTCAAAATGCTTTTTTCACTAGAGGTCGGGGTAATGGAGAAATATCTTGTAATAATAAAATTGCCCCATTGTTTATTAAACATAAATAATACGAATACCTTATTATTGTTCCATGATGAATTGGATTTAATGTTGTTTCATTTATACAGTTGTAAGATTAGAAATAAATGATATTGATCACTATCCACAGTAACACACGTAAGAGATTGTAAAACTGGCTGTATAATGAAGTCATAATTGTTCTTGGGATCTGGTTTCCCTAAGATGCTTCTCTCGGAGCGCCTTAGTGTAATATGTCTGGCACGGTTCCAGTGTTCCATATATGGATTATTAGACCGCTAAAGTGTACTCTAAACCTCCATGGAAATGTTTAGGAAAAGTGTCCTTGTTCTTGAATCTGACGCTTTTGAGATGAGTGTGGTTTTGCCGTTCCTAAAATAAAAGAGTCTGTGCAATAAAGAAAAAATTGTAGGGAACTGAGATGGGAATTTTGAACTTTAGGCCAAAGTAGCAGAGTTGGAAAAATTCTCCCATTCAGCTGCATTGTATAATTTTTCCAACTCGGCTACTTTGGCCTAAGGTTTGAAATTGCCATCTCAATTCCCTGCAATTCTGTCTTCCTTGAGTAGACCCTATAGTCTGTACCTTAAAGTACAAAGTTAAAATCAGTGTAAATCTAGTATACCATTACTTTTTCTATGTTTATTCCATATTTGATATACCTGGTGCACTGTTCCATCTGATTAAGGTACCATTTTTTATTTATTTTTTTACACCTAGGGTGTATAAAGTGCACAATCCATATTTCCCTATTCTATATAGAAAACAGTTTATATCTTTAAAAAAAAAAAAAAAGTTTATAATACTTTTCAACCAGTGTCATTGTGCTTCTTTCTTCCTTAACCAAGGGCCAGACCTGTCGTCACTGTGGATGCACAGCTTCTTCTGCACCCCATGATTTTAAACCCAGAGAATAAAACATGCCAGCTTCCTAAAACAGATACACTGGTGACCTGGTAAGTTGCGGTACTTTGTTTTTATAGCATGGATTGTGTTGATTTCTTACCATCTGTGAATATGTTTTTCCAAGTGAGGTTATATACAGCTTCTCTTTCAAATCAAATATTATGTTTGTTTTTTTAAACATATTTTAAATTATTCAACGTTTCAATACTTATTAGCACTTTGCTGTTTGTTTGCCAGTTGGGGACGAGAGTTTTCTTTGCCTGCTTAGTAGTCATCCTTTTTCGTCACTAAACTGTGACGAGTTTCGCCCCTATCGGGCTTCTTCTGTCTTGAAGAACTGTGACGCGTTTCGCCCCATCGGGCTTCTTCTGTCTTGAAGAAGCCCGATAGGGCGAAACGCGTCACATTGTAGTGATGTTTATCCGAGAGCATCCTGGGAACGCGCAAGTCAACGCACCTACCTCGTTCTTTGCTGCTATTGGACGGAGAGTGCACACCGTCTGTGTAAAGAAATCTGCTGAAACGGAAGGACTGGTGACGTTTTTTACTATCTGCTAGTTCTCTTTGTTTTAAATGTAAGCCTCAGTGTGTATAGGGGCCAAAAAAATTTTTATGTTTGGATATACTTCACTATATTCTATTTTTTGTACTCGTGCCTATGAGTACCACTCCATCCCCTTGACGAATGAGCTGGAAAGCTGCTGAATTCTAGGAATCATCACTGGGAATGATGGGACTTTGAGTCCAGCTGCTCAACATACTCAGAGCCAGTACATAAGGCTCTATACTGTGTGAGTTTATTTCTTTTGGGAGAAATAACGTATATTCTGTACTTTCACATAAATACCACACATTGTGTATATATTGTTTTGTTTTTACATATATTACTCCTGAGAGAAAGGCTGTTTGTGGTATATTTCACCCAGAAGCAAGTTCCCTCTCTTCTTTTTGTTTTGATAAGTATTATTCCTTTTTTTTTTTAAGTGTTATTCTTTGTGGATTCACTTGTTTTACGCAACACAACCATTTTTTATCACTTTTTCTTTTGTGCTATTCTGGGGGATTTGCACTAGTGTTTGCTGCACGTTTATCTGGAATATTTTAAATATTATATATATATTATATATTTACGTATATTTTTCACTTATACAGCGCCTGTCACTTTATATTTTTTATATTTGACTTATTAAAGGCAGTCTGGACCTGATACATTATCTTGTATTAATAAATAGTGTGTGACATTTTTATATATTAAAGAAACATTAAACTTTGTTTAACAATACATGTCCCGGTAGAATAGATACACGCGGGTTTACTATCTGCTGTGTCTCACATGTGAGACACAGCAGTTCCCGGTCTGACAGCTGAATGCGAGGTTCTTCTCGCTGATGGCACAGCGAGAGACCCTCGTTTTTGCATGGGAAAAAGGATCTCATGCAAAAACGAGGGTCTCTCTCTGAGCTATCAGAGAGAGCCAGTCGCCGACCAGACGGCTGCCTGCTTCCTATGGAAGCATGGCAGCTGTCGGTCAGACGATAAACTGGCGTGTACTATCAAATGTACATACCAGTTCATCCTCATACTAGGGACAACTAACTTTTCACTTGTGCTTCTATATTAGAAGCAAAAGTGGAAAAAAAAAACATTTAGTGTCCTTTTAAAGTCTACTGATGTTCTATTTACCAAAGACAAACAATTGATTCTCCTTTATAATAATTAATTTGCATAAGGTGCCAGAAGTCATTAACAAAAGAAATTAATGACACATTTAAAAATATATTTTTAGACCCTAAAAGTGAACTGACAAGCAAAGTGCAAAAATCAGGCATTCATAGCCGAGTTGGAAAGACAGGCACTAGAGAGGCATTAGAGAATTTTTCCATCTCCATTATTAATGATTTTTGCAGATTCCAGTTAACGCTTGGTGAATAGCCTCTAACCTTTATAGTCGCAGTTCCTATATTATGTAGGACATAAATAAATACGTTGGATGTTCCAAACTGATGCTGGGTCTTTTCAGAACCCTGATTGATGATGAAATCGGGGACACCATTGCTGCTTAAGGGGATTGACTTAGAAAAGCTCTCTACAGCATAATTTGAAAATAAGTGAATAATTAATTTCAGTATTTTTCTTACTGTAGAATATGTCACTGAGTAACAGTATTCTTACAGCTGTGGAAGGGCACTGGGATTGGGAAACTCATTAAACCTTTTCATTGGTATATGTGAAAATCATATTTGGATAAGTAACACAATCTTTCCTCCGGTGAGTCTGCTGTTATTCTTCAGATTCTGAATCCCAGCATTTGTCCACCGACAGGAAAGTTTAGCAAATATTTTGATTCATTTATTTCTTTATTTTTTGCACCAGGCCTAGATTTTTTAGTTTTTGTACCACAGGGACTTACGTTGTGCACAAATGAGTAATTATTGTGATCGTCAATTACAGAGTCAAAAAGGATCTCACGTTACATAGTTACATATTAGTTTAGGTTTAAAAAAAGACTTGCGACCTGCGATCAAATGGATACATTGGATCCACTCTCCAGATGCAATGCAAAAAAGGTGCTTTATTTAATATGTAGCAAACAGGAAAAAAATGTATGGACAAAAAATAAACTGGGGTAAGGGAGGACGACCTGATGCGTTTCGCGTGTTACCATGCTTAGTCATAGCCTATGACTAAGCGTGGTAACATGCAAAATGCGTCAGGTTCGTTTCAGGTTGCTACATATTGAATAAAGCACCTTTTTTGCATTGAATCCGGAGAGTGGAGTGCACTTACCCCTTTTTTTTGTATCCTACTATCAGATGAGACCACTTTGCGTTATTGCAATTATTTAGGTCTATTCCACACAGAGGCAAAATCACAACAATCAGTGAGTTGCTGGTGAGTTGTCGTGAGATAGACATTCTATCTCAGTGACAACACAACGCACTGTGTAGGGATAAACCAGGTGAGTTTATCCTGTTAGAAGAGATCAATTGGCTGTGTAGAAGGCATGGTTAAATCTTTAAACATTGAAGAAAGGATCATTTCCTCTCAACTCACCTGCGCCTCAGTGTTAGCAATAGTTATTGTATTAAATAACGTATTACGAGATGTGCATTTCTTTGGCACTTGGGATACAAGATAAACGCCAAAAATGTAACACATCCTTATATTACATGGGAATAATAATACGTGAAGGAAATCAGTGCAATAGTACGATATAATCATGTACGTTAATATAAAAATATTTATACATAAACCACACCGAGAAATCTTATAGCACCACAGCGTAGGGGCTGCTAAAACATAAACCACATCAAAAGTCTTATAAACCACAAAGCCCCAAATATAATGTGTTAGTTTCTGTGTGGTTGGAGGGCTGTGCAGTGTATCAGACATTCACCACATTTCCTGATAGTTTAACTGTTACATACAAAGTAAATAAAAGGCAGACTTAATAGATTTTTGGCTTTATTCACTAAACAGTGTGCTGTGAGGAATACACAGATCTAATTGGGCCAAAATGACCTGAGTTGGAGAATTATGTCCTAAATTTTACAATTCTCCCGGAAACTCTATTTACAATTCTCCCGGAAACTCTACTTCGGCAAATTGTATCCAAATCCACGTTATCTGTCAAGTCTCCACAAGTTACTGTTTAATAAATTATTAAGAAAGATGCAGGTGCAGGTGCAGCAGGTGCAGCTTATTTATACTCTGTGGGAGCTATTCTATAAAAGTGAGGTGCAGGTGAGATGAAGATTCCACCAATGTTACTGTATATTGTACAGGGAATTTCTTCTGTTAAGAGTTCAACTGGAGAATTCATCAGGCCAGTCCCCTGCACCACTTCAGTGTAAAAAACACACAGCCGAAATAGCTGGGAGAGCAGTCAAATCATCCCCTCACCAATAGTAAATAAGTGGTAAGTTGGTCCAAAGATAAAAATCAAAAAACTTTTTGGAAAACATATTAGAAGCTTTGTAGCCCAAAGAGCCATATCTCACACATTTTGTCCTAGATTTTTAATTTTTTTTTATTTATGTATTTTAGAAAATAATTTAATCACAGTGTTGTAACTGAAACTTGTAATGTCTTCAAACTTTCCTACCAAAGTCTGTTTTTTTTTCTATCACAATATTTACTCATAAGTCCTGCAAAAGTAGTCCATACTGGGATACCTTCCAACATTCTAGCAGTGAGAGCCACGATGCTTGTGGCGTGGTCTCTGGAGGGAACACCTGTAGTCATAGGTAGGTTGCCTCCCAGTCAACCATCAGTTTGACTGACAGGCAGTGTGGCAACTGGCAAGCAATCAAGCATGTGCCAAGTGGTACCCTATACCTTGATCAGCCATGTATTGCACAGTGGAGTCGGGAAGTTGGAGGTGACATAAAAGTGGCACTATTTGCGCCAGTTGCTAATTCAATAGAAAGACAGGTCTCTTTCTGGTTGATCTACTAATTCTTGAAGTGTATATCCCTGACAAACAAAGGCATGTTCTATATTACCCAGTTAAACATTCTAGTTCATTGATGAACATCACACTATTAAATTGTGTGTAGAATTCCAAAACTAAAATTAAGAACATAATTATTTTTTCCTTCTGTGACAGAACTGGCTACTTGCTGCTGGTTGGCCTTTGTTATTGGTCTGGTAGATGTTGTTTTAAATTTTCCTTGTAGTTTTTGTAACCTTGTATTCAGCATCTGAAAACAATTAGTAGAAAACATCCAACAGGCATATAATTCCTCAGTCCCAAAGGATAGATTTTTTTTTGTGTGCTTCTTAGCCAGCTGTGTAGCTTTTTCAGAATACACAGTGATGGATTTGTCTGTGTGAAGTAATTCTGGAAAGCTTGGGAGGGAATACATAAAGGGAGTCCAAGATGCCAAGGACGTGATACCATCCTTTATCAGAGCAGATAGCAAGCATCAGTCTTGATTGGTCGTAGCAGATAGTAAGC
Source organism: Pelodytes ibericus (assembly GCA_036172795.1). Classification (NCBI taxonomy): domain Eukaryota; kingdom Metazoa; phylum Chordata; class Amphibia; order Anura; family Pelodytidae; genus Pelodytes; species Pelodytes ibericus. Next base: position 198,990,651 of record CM069859.1, read on the forward strand.
CTCAGTCCTGATTGAACATAGCAGATAGTAAGCCTCAGTCCTGATTGGTCGTAGCCATCATGATTTGAAGTTTTACTCTTTGTGTAAGATTTACAACACGTAAACACACATACCTAGACTTCTACCAGGTAATGTTCGGGTCCAGTCTTTCTTGTTCATTTCTACTTCCGAAGACGGCAAAGTAACACTTGTATTTTACTAATGAAACAAGCTCTGAAAAATACCAGAGCACAGTGACTTTTGTTCTTGGAGCAACAAACCTACTCATTATTCTTTCCTCAGTCCGTGCAGTCTACATGAGTGGTAATACTGCTTAGCTCTCCACACTCTTGCCAGGGTGCTCTGTTATGTGACTAAATGTATAGACCTTTTTTCTCCCCTGTTTCAGATCCAGTTAAGAAGCCTGTTTACCTGTTATATAGAATACAGGGCATTTTCAGCATTGCCAAATCCATTATGAAACTTACCATTCAAGATAGTGTCATAAACAGAGTGGGAGGGTCTTTCAGCAGTCGTATGCTTCCATCATTATTCGGTCACTGCATACCTCCACTCACTTGCCTCTAACCAAATTGATATACTCTGGTGCCTAGTGGAATTCATTTTCTAAGCTGTTGTCAGAGTGAATCTAAAAGTTATCAAGGTACAATTTGCAAATGTCTCATAGGATATGATATTGCCCATACATAAGTCAAAACATCCATGATTACTTAGGTTTCTGAGCAATATTCTTGAACCATTTTGTAGTTTTAGTCTTACCTAGACCATTCAATCCCCTACTATACAGCCACGTGATCCCATGTAGTCTTACCTGGACCATACAATCCCCTACAATACAGCCACGTGATCCCATGTAGTCTTACCTGGACCATACAATCCCCTACAATACAGCCACGTGATCCCATGTTTATATACAAATCTAAGAAACTTGAAGCAATTATGAGGTTTCTTACTTAATAATCACAAAGTGTTTTATTGCAAATCCCTATATATATATATATATATATATATATTTTTTTTTATTTATTTATTTTTTTTTTATTTTTTTTTAATAATCTCCAAAAAGGAGTACACATGGGATTTTTTAAAGTTCAAAAAAACATTTTATTTGCAAGTGAAAAAAAATATTCAGTCCAACATACAGACTTTTCTCAAGGGACCGGGGTATTATACTGTTTTTTTTTGTTCGATGAGTGCAATGGATCCAGGGTGTAAATATATATATATATATATATACACACACACAAATCCCTAATTGGGCTGTGAGTCCTGCTACTATGTAATATTTTTACATCTTTTAATAGTATGTGTTTTGTTTAATAATTGAGCTGGTGTGTAATGGTTGAATTGTGTTACTTGCTTTGCCTTTTTGAAAACTTCGTATTAGTTTTAATAGAAATGACAAAACTGGGAAATTTGTCACCCACCTGATCATGTAGCTCTTAAAAACGGGGTTCAACAATAATGCCACTTTAAAAGCAATGCTATTTGTGAACCAACTCTCTACTCTGAAGAACTATACATTTCAATAAATTCTTACCAAATAGCTCTCAGGCCTGCAGCCCAGGCTCCAATAACCACATCCTCTGACAAATATGTCTTCTGCTGTCAAGGGGCTCTTATGTCAACAGTTTTGGCAAATATGGAACTATAGCAGCAAATGATCCATACAGTTAGTTATTTGGAAAGGGCGGTTAAATCCCCAAGAGGAAACAAGCTGGTGAAAGTACAGTATAAGGACAATGCTCAATACTTCATTCAGTTCATTATTTAGTTCCTATGGGAAATTAGCCGTACATTCCTGATTTCCCCAGAGAGCCAAGTGATCTGACATAATTACTCCTTAAGATTCTTGACAGCCACTTGCTTAATGGGGTGTAGGAAATGTGTCTTGCAGTAGGGTCTGGCACATGCCAGATGTGTGCGCTCTGCCCGTCTCGTCCACTTTAATTATATTACAAAGAGGAAGCTGGTGTTGGCTTTCAGAATCGTGTGATTAGAGGTTCTTAAAGAGGTTTTAGTGTCTCATGAAGGTATGTTAATTGTGCAGAGAAGAAACGCAATTACACTTATCGTAGTTGAAACTTACATCACCGACCGTGATAATGTCCTTTCCTGTGAGACTCGAGGAATTTCCTGTCCTCGTTTTTTCCCAAGCTAACATGTTGTCAGGTATGTGTTCTGTAACAGGCCACGTCTGTAAGGAAACATGGCAGAGCAGTGTGGCCGTTCAATTTATCTTCGGGATAAGACAATTAAAAATTGCTAGTTTCCCATATTTTTACCGTGGCTGTTTTCAAGCTGTGTGGATTTTATGTCCTCCAAGGTGGTGGTGGAAGGTTCGCTGTAAAAGGGGGCATGGTTCCAGGGGCGAAATGACAGTTTGGGCAGCTTTGTCAGTGAGGCACCCCTCTGGCAAAACTGGAGGTTGCCAGCAGACAGCTTGGCAAGAGGTGCAAAACATAAGAAAAAAAGAGCATGCAATTTGTAGAGAGAGTGTGGAAGACAGAGGGGAAATGTGAGATATAATATATCAAATAAATGATGGCAGATACCCATCACATGCAAGTGGTAGAGACTGCTGCTGTATATGTTGAAGAATGTCTGGGATGTAAATGACAATAATACTTGGCGCTCTGCACAGTAATATTGAGATGACCACATGCAGCAACCTGATAGAGGTTTATCAAGCGCTTGATAAAGACTTACAGGTGGTGACAACATGGTAACCCCATGTTACAGCACTGCATCAATTTGTGGAGACAGGTCCACATTTAGAAATCTCAGGGGCCCTTACTGAAAATTCTGCCCCCCACTCAAGAGTTTATCTATTAATATTCCACTGATAATTTGCTCATTAATAGCCCACTGATAATTTTCTCATTAATAGCTCACTGATAATTTGTCCATTAATAGCCCACTGATAATTTGTCCATTAATAGCCCACTGATAATTTGCTCATTAATAGCCCACTGATAATTTGCTCATTAATAGCCCACTGATAATTTGCTCATTAATAGCCCACGGATAATTTGCTCATTAATAGCCCACTCATAATTTGTCCATTATCGGCTTATCGGCCATCTCCTCCGGGACGGGTGTATCGCCCCCCCCCCCCCCCCCCCCGATGGTGGCCCTGTGTGGAGCCCCTGGTAAGGCACGTGACCTTTAGGGTGCAGTTCCTCACTACTATTTTTTGGGCTATACATGAGGCTATCCTGAACAACACATATGTTTGAGGTTTTGTTGTAGTCCAATCAAGATGAGCCACTTATATGTCATCCCGATCTATGTTTCTAATTAATGCATTGGCCCAGTTCCAATGTGACCCTGTGTACATCAGTTCTAAGAGAAACAGGATTGTAAAAATTCGCTCTACAATATCTGCTCATCAGTCTTTGGGATTCTACTTATTCCTTAAAAGCCGTTAAACAAATGACTTGATATATATCAAACAATGCAATAACATACTATGATACTACACAGATTGGAACACTGACCCAGCTTTATTCTTGATAAAATAATTTTATAATGTTCTTTTCACTAAAGGGAACAGACAAGTGAACTGCAAAAATCAGGCGTTTAAAGTGAAGTTGGACAGATAGACAAGTTTGGGATAGACAAGTTGATCAGATAACTATCATGAAGTGTGAAGCACAAAAATACTAATAATTTAACCATTAAATGCAAAAAAGAAAAGTGAGCCAGTGAAATAAATTAAAGGGTCTACTCAACGAAGAGAGAATTGCAGGCAATTGAGATGAGAATGTCAATGTTTAGGCCAAAGTAGCGGAGTTGGGAAAATTCTTCAATGCAGCTGAATGGTAGAATTTTTTCCAATTCAGCTACTTTGGCCTTAAGATTGAAACTCCCATCTCAGTTTCTTCTTTATTCAGTAGACCCTTAAAATAAATATTACCACATGCACTGGAAATTTCAAACCTGTATATAACATGGTAATATATGAAAGCTGTCTACTATAATTAGCGGTGCGATATACTGTAGACTGTAACCAGCACTGGTTATATAATAAGTCCTGCAACTCTATAAAGTGACTCTTAGTGTCTTTTTCTCATAGCTTCACGGTACAAGTCTGCACGACTGTGTCAGGACAGAGCCTTCCAGCTATTATTGGTAAGTAGAGCTTTTATTGTAGACACAACTTGGTCTCTATGTCTGGGAGAAGCTTTGGAGCATAAATCATCACAGTGGAGAATTCACCTATTAGGGAGATGTATAAAGAACTAGGGGTTTAGAAAGATTAAAAGCTCAACTTTTAGAAGAGTACAGTTACTAAGTTTGCAGATGGGTTATTTACCTTTTGATGTGTTATGTAAGTAGATTGAGAGCAAAGATTCTGAAGATTCTTGTGTATATTAGAGACTTTGCTACAGCCATGAGTCCAAGCTCCAATAGTCCATACCAGTAATAATGCTCTCACTTTGAAGTATGGGTGGTAAACCTGTGTGTATTACCAATGATTCAAGCCTTATTGCATGGTTAATAACATCAGAACAAGGAGTCATAAGGCCAGGCAGCCTTGTATGTTTAGACTGCAACCACTCTTAATAATAGGCGATCCCCCTCAATATGTCTCCTTCCAATAGAACCACTGACATTTTCCCGGGGCTTCTGTGGAAGAATGAAGGACAATGTTTAGTGTCTTCTTTAACTGTTGACTAAATAATGCAAGTATAAAATAGATAAAAAGCAAGTCACCGGTGTTACATGTTACTCTATATATATAGGGTTGCCACCTTTTCTTATACCTTTTATTATCATTTATTATTTCATACATTACATAAATGCATATAATTTTACAATAAATCGATTTCTTAAGAAAGAAATATACTTTACAAATATAGTAAACATATAATAAATTGATACATTCCTAATATTAGTTTAAATATTACTTATAGCATAATAATATGAGATTGTATATAAGATGTTCACATATGAATAATATAGTTTTACATATAAGAATATAAGATTACATATACACATTTAATATTTAATTATGATCTATGTATTAAGCTATTATAAAACATATACATAACAAAAACACCACCTTTTCTACAAAAAAATAACCGGCCGTGCTTATTTACCGGCCTGAGTTTAAAATACCGGCCAGGTGGCAACCCTACCTTTACAGCACAGCTCTTCTGATGGATATGGGCCATATTGATATAACTTTAGAAATAAGCACATTTAATGGAAGACATGCGTGTGTATTCACATACATTGTTTATCTTAATGTTATTCTTCTCTAAGGCCATGTACATATCTTACTTACTGAAGGCCAAAGGACATGAAACTTCCATTAAGTAAGCAATGACATATCCTTAACAGTGGGACATCTCTTAGATCTAGCAATTAATTTTGGCAGTTCTGCCAAAGTCCAAACAATAATAAATTGAAACTCCTATTTTTCTTTATCTTGGCTCTTGTTTCAACATGTTCCCTTTTAAATAAATATTGCATCCCTACTGTAATCTTAATGAGAAATAAAATGCATGTACGTTGAGTGTATAAATAGCATATTTAAAAATAAATGACTTGCTTTCACGTGAGAAAAGTAACTTGGAAGAAGGGTAAAGGGAAACAATAGCTAAAATGCACTATATTAGAGAGCATTGTGCATGCTTCTACAGGTCCAGTTTGGTCCCCTGTCCTGAGTTCTAATTGCAGTTATCTGGAATATTAGAGAGAAATACATGTTCAATATTAACATGCTCAGTTTTATTACCCTAACATGCTGCTTATTAATGGTTAGAAAAAATATTGTGCTCCTGGTAAGGGGATGTGCAAGCCAGTTTATCCCCTGACTAGCCGCTGCCATGCTTCTCTGGGAAGCCAAGGGGGGTCAACAGAGGGGACCTTTACAAGCAGAGAGAGACTCCGCCTCCTCAAAGGGTTAAAAAAAACTTTAGTCATCATGTAAGGGTACCATACCTGCCATCCATTAGGACTAAAGCTTCACTATTTGGCATGCATTATGAGTCTGTTCATTGTAAACAGATACCTGACTGGCACACTATATTCCCAAATGTTCCCTTTTTTGAATTTAATATGATTTGTTTTGTTTTTTTAAATTGGCCCCTGTTTAAGTTCTTGACGTGCCAGGACCGTTATCTGTCCTTCAGGGATTAACCGGCTCTCCTGTTCAATTTTCGTTGTTATGTTTAAGAAACAGCTGTGAAAAGATTTTGTACTTTCTTAGGCCATGATTCAAGCAGGAAGAGGAGATTGCAGAAGAGCCCTGCATATAGTTGAAGGGGTCTTCATGCTGTAAGATAGCAATTCAAATCAACACATTACTTTTAAACTATGGCATTTTGTACGTACTTTTGCAAATAACTCAATGCTGTCTTGCATCACCGTATGAATTGAGGGCATCTATAATTTCCTTTAATTATCTGGGGTCTGGCTCTGTTTTGCAGTACTGAAAGCTGAGCTGGAATTGGATTGGCTGAAACAGAAAGGAGCAGTAAAAAGAACCTTATTCCTGGATTACAATCACGCACACCAAGGCTTTGATCTGGTAGTAGGAAAAAACAAGAGGACGGTGTGTCAGAACTTTGTTGTCTATCTCAGAGTAAGTTGTAAACATGGACTCCGGTGAACACTGGTGTTTATAAAGTCAAAAAAAAAGTGTAAACATCCTAAGCATTTTTGGTAAACGTGGGACAGAGCCACTTAAAAAAAAAAAAGAGATACTGACCTTGAACCACCAGTGAAGTGCTGGGGGATAAGATCAGTTTGAAAGGTGGAAGCTACAAGATTTGGCAGATATTTTTATTCCTATATTTATTTCTTTATCAGAGTGTTATTTTTATATAATAATAAGGACAAAGTGTTTAACCAGGAAGGGTACATTCAGATATTCTCTGGTTTTAAAGTATATTCTGGGGATGTTACTTTTGCCAAACATTCAGGGGATGCTACTGATCATATTATAAAGTATGTTATGATATGTCCATTCATAAAATTATTCATTGTAGTGAGACTTATTATCTGGAAACCCACTAGTAATATAAATATACTTTATTTTGCCCATAAAGTCTTCTTTGAAAAAGTGAATTAAATGCATTAATTTAATGAGTTCTCAAAAACAAACCACAAAGTACTTTTGTACCTGTAGAAAGCAGAAGTCCTCATCTTCCGTGGCCTTTAAAGACCTCCGACATCCTTGTAAAAACCAGTGAAGTAGAAAAGGAGCAGGCACATTGATCGTTCATGTCAAATAAAATAACCCTGGAGAAACACAACAAGGAAAAAAACAATACATCCATTAAATAACTACCAGAATGACATGTTAAACGGGGATGTTCTTCAAAGCTCCAGATATTTCAGTCTTATGATGAAGTAGATATAACAAAGAGATGATTTGTATCTTTTTTGTATACTAAATGATGGTCCAGAGGTAGCTTGATGAGAGAGTCATCTTGTTCACCTACAAATTCTATAGTGTGACCCATTATAACATTCTACCAGTGACTGTAGTATGTTCACTGGCTGTCCATTATTATACAGTAACATACAAAACACTATCTATGATTATCAGGACCACTTTAAGGTACCCGGGCAGAAGTCTTAGTAGTGGATTCTTTCTTCTCTTAATCCACCCATACCAAGGATTATTAAAAGTAACTATTTACTAAAAAAAACACAAAATATTTCCATTATTCATATTTCCTCTTCCTACCCTCTTTCATGCCAAATGGAACCCTGGAATATTTATATGTCACATGTAACCTGGTGTATTCTTGTTCTTTTCTCTTTTTTATTACAAATAGACACATTTACATATAACAACTTAAAACATAACATACAGTAATTGCATAAAATTCTACAATAAATGAACTACATATACAAATAAGAGGAAAAGAAGGCCAAAGTCAAAATCTGGGAGTCTTAGGTCAGGGGTTTAATTCCTGTTCACCGGTTACAACTAATTATAAATATTTACAATGATAATCGAATATTTTTGACCAGGTAGATCAAAAGTATTCAAACAGGTTGACTGTGTGGTTCCTTTTATTCAGGAGAAATAAGCATAATGCCAGTTATACCATACATCCATGGAATATATTGTGAATTAGTCCTATTTTCAGCAGACAGTGAGGTGTTCAGAATGTGTGTTTGTTATATTAACCAGCTCTCCATTGTCCTTGTTATGTTGAAGCAACAGCTGCAAAAAGAGATTGTACTTTCCCTCCAAAAAAAACCCTATAAAGATGCAGAGTATCATTGACCCTGATGTGAAGTAGAAAAGGGAAGCTGGAAGTCCTAGAATGTTGTCCATGATTAATTAGTTTTGTGAAAACATTTCATGGTGTGATTGGGGGAGGTCTAGGGAATATTTTTTGCAGCTGCCAAATAGCAATAAAAATAAAATAAAAGACTTATATTAACTACAGTGAGCACTTTTCTTCACTGTGTCCTTATGTTGGTTTTTCTTTTTCCTGCAGGAAGAGTCTGAATTCCGTGATAAGTTGACTCCAATCAGTGTCCACTTGAATTACACTTTGGATGAATCAGCCTTTCTGGGTGAGCGGGATTTGCGACCGATACTGAATCGTTACAAAGAAGCAAGTATTCAAGAACAGGTATTGATGTTACATGTACATTGAACTGATTTTACCTGTCGATATTCCCATTTGTTGTTTTTATAAGCACTAAAACATCTTTTAATCAATATATTTTGTCCCTGAAATTTGTTGGTGTGCCAACGAGAGTTTCTTTTGTATTGGTATTTTGAATTATCCATGCTACCGCCACAGCACTCATTATCGGGAATGGATGAACTGCAGGGCAACATTTGACACTTGCAAACTATAATATAGATGGGGATGAGTTAACACAAGTTAATCATGTTTTGTTGTAAGAATATTATCATAGCTTTTGCTTTTTATGAAAATACAAGACAATTGAGCAGAGTTGTGATAAGCTACTGCAGTCTATACATCTCAACCAGAACTTATCACCCTCCCTTCTCCTCTTCTCCGAGTTGTGCTGCTTCTCTATGCAGAGCGCTTCTAGCGCAGTCTATACATCTCAACCAGAACAAATCACCCTCCCTTCTCCTCTTCTCCGAGTTGTGCTGCTTCTCTATGCAGAGCGCTTCTATCATAATCTTTACATCTCAACCAGAACATATCACCCTCCCTTCTCTGAGTTGTGCTGCTTCTATGTGCAGAGCGCTTCTAGCGCAGATTCAGGCTATTTTTTCACTTTTTTACCCAAGCTGACATTATTTGTCCTTATTTTTTCTAAAGCTTCATCTACTTAATTTCTTGCTATCCAGTATACTGGCACAACTCTCTCTATCATCTTGACCTCTGATGAAGCCAAATTAGGGGCGAAACGCATCAGGTCTCCTACAGAGGAGCCCCATATTATCTTGCAAAGTTCTTGTTATTTTAATTCGGTGTCATTTTATCTATAGACTGTTGTATACCTTATACCATTGAACAGTACTGTTTGCTAAATACAATTCAATATTTTAATCCCGATCTAGCTTTTATGTTGTCCTTTAGTGCTCACTTATTTACAATATTTTTTGTATTCACCTTTTAGTAATGTATCATTAAAGGAACACTGCACTTAAAAAAAATTAAATAAACATGTCCAGCTAGTTTGGTGTAAACCCGTCGTTTATTTAAATAGATACACGCGGGTTTACTATCTGCTGTGTCTCACATCTGAGACACAGCAGTTCCTGGTTGTCATGCACTGCAGCCCCTGTTTGTCAGGGCTCGCCCCGCTCCGTCTGCGGAATGCTTGTTTTTGATTGGGATCAGTTAAGGTCCCTCCTGCTGATCCCATGCAAAAACGAGAGGCTAGTCTAGTTCATTAAATGTTCCTTTAATAAAAACTTTACATTTTTAACTCTTTTTTTTTCTCAGCACCAACCTATATTTTTCTATGTGTATTGTTTTATGTAAAATATATGTATGTGATTAGTGCAAACAGTGCAATGTATATGAAAAATTGCACTGTTTGAAAATGCTAGGCAAAGATTGTAAAATATAGATATTCAAAAATATGGGCAATAATAAAACATACGCCAAAAACAATAATTACATTACATTAACATTTGTTCCAAAAATGTACAAAGCACTTGGTAATAATAATAAAGAAGATAAAATATAGGGCATTCAATTTTCATTTTAGACATTTCCTATTCAAGTCTTGCAAAATGAATGTGTTTTTGCTTTCAAGAAAGACTCTTACAAGTTATTGTATTTAATTTTCCTGTTACAGGCACACATTCTTGTGGATTGCGGTGAAGATAACATGTGTATTCCTGACCTAAAACTTTCAGCAAGATCGTAAGTTTGAATAAATAAATACTGGATGACTGATTCCTAATAGAACGCAGGTCTAGGAAACACAGTCCGTGAATTATACCACGGTGACTAGGCCCCAACGTGTGGTATTTGTTTGGAGTGAAAATGGCAACTGCACATTCCATATTGTAACGTTTGGCTACATTTTGAGAGGTGACTTCTTTTCTTTTTTTATACGGGGATAGGATAATAAATTCTCAAGTACTTCTAGAATTAAAGGCGACTTAAATTCTGTATTCTGCAATCCTATTAAATACATTTTAAGTGTTTCTTTTAAGCTATTACAAACACCACGTTTTTGGGTTCTCCGTGTAATGCCTATTTGCTGACTTAAATAAATGCAGGGGAAAAGCAGATGTTACAATAGTGACTGTAGCTATTCAAATGTGCTTATAGTTTCTACTTCTACTGTATATAATTCTACTTTAATTGCGATTGTTTGTATAAGCCACACAGCAGAGTACTGTCTCCACCCTTAATTAGGACACACATGGTTAATCATGAAGGTCTAATTTACATTAAACATTATAATTTTGTATCAGAAAATACATATGATTTCTTTTTATGTGCAATACCGGTTATTTACATTTTATACGTTAATTATTGGGTTATCTAGACAAAGACTGCAAGGCAGTAATACAGTCTGCTGTTCAGTTAATGTATGTTTGCAATCATGTAATTTCCTGATTTAGATAAACAAAGGGATGTATCTATTTAAAAAGACAGAAATAGAGCTTATTAAGTCACTATATTTGGACGCCTATGTACGGAACAATAAAATAAACGTGTGGTATTACTCATTCCTTTAAAAAAAATAAAGAGCTTGATTAAAAAAATCTTTGCAGTTAAACAAAATGAGGATATTTAGAGCCACAGGATAACAAACATTATTATTGCAATCTTTGTTGTCTTTACTAGATTGTGACAAGACCACTATCTTGTGGTCCCTACATGAAGAGATACATCTACATGAATATTTAGTCAAATGTAGTGATTTTTTTTTACTGAAATTTACTTGGGGCAAACTAGGCCCAAAGTCGAAGCAGCCTTGAACAGCCAATTCAGTTGAGGCATGTTTCCACCAAATTAAGTTCCAACATAGATTTGGGACATGTTGGTAAATCAAGTTAACTTTTCTAATAATATTCCAGCCAGGTGGCAACCCTATCTCTGTCATATTCCCACAAGCTCCATAACCTCTGGAGATGAGTCACTTGAAGGACCAAGGAATAAAAATCTTTGCCTGGATTATTTTGTGTGATCGTCTAGACTTTGAGCTATTTGAGATAGCATCTTCGGTTTCCTTACTCAAAACCTATTGGTTTTCCATGTCAAAAGTGAACAAAAGCATGAAATGTTACATACTGCAGAGAGCAGAACAGTCAATTCTGACACTTTTTGTTTCTCCTTCAAAAGCAGTTGCATGGCACATATAAATTACAAACATCTCAAAAAGTCAATAGAGAGTAAATATGTTTAATACAATATCTGAGTAATACTATTTCATTCTGTGATTTTTACTTATTTTTATAGGGACAAAAAGCAGCTAATTATCGGAGAGGAGAATCACATTCTGTTTACCATAAATGCAAGGAATGACGGGGAAGGAGCCTACGAGGCAGAGCTCCATGTTAACATACCACCAGAAGCCGATTATGTGGGGGTTGAACGCAACATAGAGGTACAAAAAAAGAGGTGTACCCAGCGCTGTATTCAAATAGCTCTCAGCAGCACTGTGGTAGTGTGTCCCTAAACCACACACTATATAACAATGGACAAAATACAATAACACAAAAAAAAAGTCCGCTTAAAAGCAGTTATGTAAGTAGTGCACCTTTGTAGTGGTATACATATACAAATAAGGCTCTGTGTAGAGGTAGGTGAATGATCCAAAAACAAGGGAGATTGAGTTGATCCCCCTCAAGGTACATAGAGATAACAGCAGAAACCCATGGACTATGTGACCCCAAAAACACAAGTAAAGTCGGACTCCCTCACTGCCAGATGCAGCTAATAATACCTTTGTAAACCATCTGACAGTGAAGAAAGTGACTAAAACACATCCTATCACTTCAAGATAGAGCTCATTGTCATGTGTATCCTGTTAGACATGAAAACACGGGGTATTGTAGTTTACAGAAAGGATATTTGCTGAGGTGTGTCACTTGGAACTCTGTTGGTTCTGTCTGAAACCATGCTCACTTATCCTGTATTTAAAACACAGTTATTTGTATACTAAATAAAGTAGCTATTGTTGCTTTTCACCTCATGCCTGTGCAGATGTCCAGCACATAAATAGTTTTTTCGACAATGGGAATGAACACCAATCTTGCACCTTCTTCAGATGAACTTTTGCTAATTAATGTATGAATGAAAACTAGGTCTTATTGTGGTTTTTATATAAATATTCTATTTGACAAGTGGAGATTTTACAGTGTACCGTGCCTCATATTATTTGACTGCATTAGTCTTGTGTGAGATGATTTTAAAACTTTGCGAACCGTTACTTCTGTATTTTTCAACTAAGTTGTCAAGACTTTTTAGCTAAATGTAACAATGATTCATTTTGGGCCCTAGGGATTGCGGCTCCTGAATTGTGAATACAAGATGGAAAATGAGTCTCGGATGGTAATGTGTGACCTCGGAAATCCCATGGTGGCTGCAACAAATGTAAGAAAATTTACATTTTATATGTTTTAAAGATGTAAAGATTGAAAAATAATGTGTGATGGATCCGAGACAAATTATACAGTGTGTGACATATCATTATGTGTATATATATATACATACACACTGACTCCCACAAGATGGCTAGCCACATTATCACGGATCTTCTATCATGTTTAACAGTTGGTGGCAGACATTGTCGGTTGAAACCTGTCTGGATGTAGGAAAAGTTTACTCAACGAATATTACAGTTACCTTGCTCTGTGCTCCTTAGCCCAGGTTATGTGTATTTGTACTCTAGCCTTTTACCCATAAGCCCTGTCATAAACTCCAGCTATGTGAAGCTCACATCTTACATTTGTTTCTTGATACTTTGTCACCCTCTTGTTAGACGTGAGACCTTTGTTCCTCTTTGTCGATGCAGTTTGTCCATGTTAGGTATTAGCTGATTTTTGAGATTCATCTGCAATTTAGGTTCTTGACTATGACTCACATTTGCAGCTGAATATTTTTCATTGTGAATAAGATATTTCTAAGCCGCAGTCTATTTTTATATTGGGATGTTTGCATTATTTTGTCCAACCCCATACATTTTCACTGACCACTAGGGCACAAAATGGCATCACCTGCCAGGTTCGAAAAGGAATGGTTTTCACTGATCTTTTTATGCCTCTTGTCTGTTTCAGCTCTCTGTCGGCCTGCGGTTTTCTGTTCAGCGTTTAGAAAATTTAGACAGCATCAAGTTTGATCTTCAAGTAACGAGGTAAATGAATTAATAACAGCAAATAATATTCATAATTATTCCTTGAAAACTGAGGCCTCGAAATCCAGTCTCACAAAATGCAGTGCCCCTTCCTTCTCAGAACACTGAGTGTGGTCATTGTAAATCTGAGTGTGGTCATTGTAAATCCGAGTGTGGTCATTGTAAATCTTTTTAATAAAATTAGGATTTACACTCCTTTTAATGAAGAGTATCTGATCCACCATTACATGGAAGATAAGTAGCATAACTAGGGTTTTCGTAAAAAAAAAAAAAATACAAGCCATACTATTGGCTCCTTAAACATAATACTGACTTCACACCATTTTTTATGGGCATTCCGCCAAAATACCATCTCCGTGGCAACCCCAACCAGAACTAACATATATAGTTATGTTGACAACCCACTCTATAAGCAAATTGTTAGGCTAATGAAATAAAAAAGAAGAATTATCAGGTGCTGTATGGATATCTCTGGGGGAACATATAGTGTGCGATTGTTATGTTTGGTTAACAGTTATTCGGCCTTTTGCATTGTCTTTAAAAAAATTACTATTATCTATAAAAAAAAATGCTATATTTTTCATAGAGAAAGAGGAGGAAGCTACTTAGAAAGCTAATTAGACCTTCTAGATACAGGGACAGGAAATCTGGTTATAATGGGACAGGGAAGGAAACTGTGACACAAAAGGATTACAATCACAACACAATGACCTCGAAGTTACATGTCATAATACATCTTTTTTTGAATTGCAAGGGACTTTAGAGTTATCCTTTTAAATGTGCATGTTATTAATTCATTTGACACGACGGAGACATAACTTGGACAATGTAATGACAAAAGGAAGTTTACCGAGTTGTGTGGGGTGGAAAGAGGAGTTACATTTTTGCCCAATGTGGATTGTAGGCCATTTGTCATTAAAAACAAAATGTCCTTCTGTGTCACGGACTGTATATTTATCACTCCCGATCTCTAGTCCTGTGTGTGTCACATGAATCATTTTTGAAGGGGTCGTGACCTCCTCATCCCCCCCAAAAAAATGTCTTCTTTCTGTGGAACTGCTAATGTAAAGTTAGTAAATGGGTTAAATTACTGTATCATGATGTCATGGAGTTATTATTATTAGTAGAATGAATATCTCCATGTACAACGTTTATTTAACAGGATCAGTTTCTGCAGATCTTGATATGGAAATAAAGGAGAATTACAAACTGAATTTGTTTTAATCACAATCAGTAGCAGAGACATTATTAAACACAAAACTACACACACCCAACAAGCCAAAATACTTGCTTTTCCCACATTCAGCAAATACTCGACAACCTTTAAACACCCCTCATGGACAGCCATTTTGTTCCTTTAATGGGAATCATCAACATGAGGTTGGTTATTGACTTACCGCTTGAGCCTTGGAGCAGTACGTGAAGATCCCGTGTGAGTGTGTGTGTGTGTAGGTTTCTATTTAATAATGTCTCTGCCACCCACTGAATTTTTTGGTGTGGGGGGGTTCTATCATGCCACTACCTAGTGCACTCACATATATATAGGTACCCTTTCATATCTTCAGTGGACAATGGTGCTCTGCCAAGTAAAGTGCACATCCACAGCGTGGACAGGAAATGGTACCATGAGCCACGTGGCATGATGGCGTGAAGGTGCATATGAACCAACCGGTAATGTGAGGCCAACCTGTAGCTGGCATGACATCACCATTATTAATCAGAGCTGTTATCAGAGGCGTATACAGTTATATATGTTCTTGTATGTACATATTTATACGTATACAGATATAGTAGGTGTTGCGCAAAAAGAAAAAGTGAAATAACGTAAATAAATATATAAACTTATCAATTAATTAGTGACTTACAATCAATAAATATGTATTTAAAAAATATGCTTAAATGGAATTTTAAAACAGTTACCACGCCAATAAAAAAATATTTGTTTTTTACTATGATATATATGTATATGTTAAAATATATGTAACAAGAATATATTTATGTTATGTACTATTTTAAATTCATTTTGTAGTCATTTTTTAGTTGACATTTTTAATTTATTTATTATAATTTATTTTACTTTAATTACGTTTTATTTTAATGTATTATTTTTGGGGCCATTTCAGGAGGACACCAGCTATTGCGAAACTAGCGGAAGTTCCCTAATTGACATTGTATATTTCTGCAATAGCCAAAGTCCTCCTGAAATAAGCCATTGTCCTCCTCATGGGATCTATGGGGAGGGTAGAGGCTACCATTTCGATAGCCTGAATTTTCGGTCCGTTCGGAACAACAAAGTGATCCATTTGGTGCCGGATTTCAGAGCACCAATCTTCCCATGGAAAATCGGAGCTACATGAGTAAACCCCTATGTGTTTTCTCATTGTAATGTTTATTGCCTGTTCTATTATATTGGAAGCCTCTTGGTCCATTAACTGTAAAAATGAAAAAAAAAAAGGGGTTTGTGTACAAATTATTTAAATACTTTCCACTGGGGAAGGTAATTTAATAGGACGCATACACTGTTTTAAAATATTGAGCATTTATCCAGACTACTGATTTGAGATTAAATATTTGCTATCACTGTCATTGGAATCCAGCAAAATGTTGTCATATTTTTACCAAGTGTTTTGAGATGTAGCGTGGTAAACAAAATGCTTTTGAGATTGAGATGTGAATGAATGACGTTAGAACAGGAAATTTAAAAGAACAAAATAAAAATTCACAAAAGTACAGCTAATATTTCAATCTCAAAGCACGAAGAGAACTTGGCAGCGAACAGATGTATAAAAAGACTTAATGAGCTTGTTGCAAAATCTGTTTGTAATGATGGAATGATTACCATGATGTGAAGATACATTGTTTGCTTGTATTTATTTAAAGGGTTTCCTAATTTATTTACCATAAATCTTGCTTCTTTTTACTTGTTTGAGTATGAGCATCAAAGTACAGTTTTGCAATTTTAGCAGTTTGTTAATCTCCTTTGAATGGCACGGATGGAACACAGATGTGAGCGCAAAATATAATGTTTTTAGGAAGCCAAAAACTCTCAGATCGGAAAAGCAAAATAGAAAAGACTAGTGTGGATCATGTAATAGAAGAGGACTCTAATCTGGCCGAAATATGTAAACCAACAGATTAGTCACCTCAATCTTGATTAACAGCTAGTAGTAGACTGGTAGTTGAGTTTCATGAAAATTTTACATTTTGTACATTTATTCTGAAAAATTTCAAACTATGCTTGGATGTTTACTGTGTCAAGATGATCATGTATGTTAATGATCTCCGTAGCTAAAGGAGAGATAAATGATGGCAGAAAGACAGATTAATGGAAGGAACTAGGGCAGAAAGCCAGGTGGGAAATGGTCAATTGTCAGTGGTGTACTATAACCATCTCTCTCTTTATAAAAACAGGGATAGGCAGAGTGCCCATACAAGGACACCATTATCCATGAGTCTATGAAGGTCCAAGATACATCATTAAATTGTCCGCCACAAAGTCCAGTAAATGTTCGGTATGAACAATGTTGACGCCTAGCAATGTCTAAAACACTTTCATGGTGAATTTGGTCTCATTTTCTCTCCTCCAGAGTCATGAAGGTTGGCTATATTAGTGCTAGTATAGTGCTTCTATCTCTGTAGCCTCCAACATTCCTAGCCTTTGTGAACAAGCTGATACACAACTGGCCAAAACCTTCTTCAGTTCACCTGCCTGGGATATTCCATGAAACCACTTTCATGTCTGAAAGTAAAAATCCAGAGACAGCCACCTAAATTAAAAACAAAAATCTGAGAATGAAATACAATTACATAAGAGGGTACCAGCTAATCAATCATTCATAATAATCATCCTTGTACTGCCCATCGTGAAACATTAATATTTATGAGTTAACCAGATTGCTTAGAATTATTGACGTTTGGATTTGAATGTTATTTTTGCTTTACCCTCGGGACATAACTGTTGGATGACAAAATATTTTTATTTAAATGAACCCTTAGTAAATGTCACAAACGAACATCCACAGCATTCTGACCATTTAAAAAAAACAAGATAGCATTGTATATTTTATAATCTACATCCATCACCAACATTGTAATTTAAATTCTGATTAACGTGACTACGATTGTGGGGAACTTTTGATTATGTTGTGTGTATCTGTACGAGTAAATCACACAGCTGATTCTATAGCTTTTCCAGTTGTAAGAAGGGTATAATGTGAGTAGTTCAGCAGAAACAGCATGTGCCGTGTTTTACAAGGGTGTAAAGCAAATAACTCGCAACAAAATACCATGGATGAATGTGCAGTAAACCACCTTGAGCGTTAGTGGAATGTAACATCTTGATACTTGCTGAGCACAAGATACATCGAAGTAGGAGTTAAGTACAAATGTTATCAAGAGGAACCAGCTTGTTAGGTCAAGTGCATCTGATGTCTAGAGTGTCTAAGAGCATAAGTATTTGCTTCTTGTTGGAGTTGGTTTATGTCGAAAAAACAAATACGAATTACCAGCAAAGCCTGGATGCATTATAAAGTGGTAGAGGCAAAAAGGGGTCAAGATAAGGCATCAGTCATATATTAGTGAGGGACGAAGGTTGCATAATAATACATTAGTTGTATGCTGTGAAGTCATGGATGATAAAGGATAACACTGACATATTAGCTGCACAGGAACGGAGTTTCTCTTTACAGATATTTGTAGGTAGAAAGCAGGTTAACATTTGTTCTATGTTGGAAAAATACTACTATATAGAGAGTGAATGAGTTGCAAATTACAGAGCCAATTTGGAAAGAAGTATAACCCTAGCACAATCCATGTAGATAATGTGAAATTTGAACTAGAATGGAAAATTTATGCCCACCAGATGTCTACAAATATTACAAAGCTTATGTCAGTGATTGAATGACTGTAGCGTTTGTGTATCCATTTTTAATTTATTATACTGTACACAAAATATGCTGTTTAATTTGGTTAACCTACCTTTTTTTTAAGTGCTATATTTGAAATACTTTTATGCATCCCTTTTTCCAGTTCCAACAAGGACAATCCCAACAGTAATTTCATTAGTCTACAGATAAACATAACTGCTATGGCACAAGTTGAAATAAGAGGGTAAGTATGTCATCATTACACATGCTTTATTAGTGGCTTAATATTCCTAAAAGGATGAACAGAAATAGAATTTGTATACCTGCATCTATTGATAGATGTCATAGGTCATTTTGATCTCTGCGAGTTTTATCTTCAAAGTAAGGCTGCAGGATCTAAATGACAGTCAACTGGTCCACAAATGTTTGTTGATTATGACAGCGGTGGTATTATTGAATGCTAATGATGTTAAGAACTACAAAGAAGTTAAATAATTCACTTAAATATATAATTATCATGTACCTGTAACGGATCTCAGTGTCCCAACTGGGTATATCCGCTAAAGTCGGTTTCTTCCGCCACTCTAACCACTGAACCCCTCACAGCCTGAAGATTGATTTTGGTTAATGCAGTTTTACCCAAGAACCAGCAGAGAAGTGGTTTAGGGTAGAAACATAGAAATCAACACAGCATTTATACAATTTCAGAAAAAGGGAAAGTCAAAAGAAGGATAAATATAATACAATGGGATTAACATCAGACAATGGTTACTTAATGTGGGGGGGGGGGGGGATTGCCACAAGACTCTAATCAACTCCTGTAGAAATCTCCAGGATGATTACCACAAACGATGGACAGTTCAGCCTAGCAGCAAACATGTACACCTTCTAGTTGTAACAAACAATAACTAAAAGAAACACTGCACTAGGTGCAATGCCATTTCTCTCCAGTAGGAGATTCCCAGTGAATAGCTACTCACACAATAAGACAATGTAGCTTCTTCCTGCATCAGAAAGTCCAGCTGATTGCCATCAGCAGCCCTGAGTCTCTGAGTCTGGGTAGGGGGGGAATGTTGGAGCATGCAATGATGGTTCCATCCTGGAGGTCTGCCTGGGCATCCCTGACTGATATTCCTGGACACCCTGTACCTGTACAAAATAGCCACACGATGACTTTGACACAAGAGGGAGCAAATAAAACAGAATTCATCTTCACCATACAGCTCCACCTTTACACTCCTCCCAAACTGAAACCAACCCCCAAATCATTTCTGGTTCATGGGTTGGATAATGATGTCTGACCCAGGGAATCCTTTTGACCCAACCTTCTCAAAAGGTGATCTAGATAGCCCAAAAATCCAGCAAAAAGTTGTGTCCGTCACAGTACCAACAAAAAAAAAAAAAAATTAAAACAGAAGCTTGAAGGGCACTGTGGATTACCATCATTCAAAAAAGTATATATGTAAAGGACAATATAGACTAGGAAAGGATTAAAATGCTTTGTGATCATGACATAGGTAAATAGGTAAAAACAGGCCGGACATGAGTAGGTGGAGACTGGTTTAAAATGAGTTAGCCAAATGTAAGAGTTGTTATAACTACACCCCGCCCCTGTGTCTTCACCAGCACTCTATAATTGCCATATTAGTAAACTACCTGGTGTACTTAGTAGAAAAATCTCTTATAACAGATTATATTATGTAGCTCGTTTTGTATATTGAATTTTATTTTTTAATTCTGATCTGCCTCTTGGCAATTTACATTTCGGTTTACAACAAATATATTGATTGTACTAACGGCCAGAAAATTAATAGAAAACATATTACTAGTAAATGATTGTATTTCTGTAGACATAATGAAATCTATTATCTATGTGATATTTTGCCTTATTAAACTCTTTACGTATCCGTGTCGTACGAAAACCAAGCTACACCTAAAAAAAACAACCAATTCCTTCAAGCTCACAATAATAGCGATTTTGATATATATATATATATATATATATATATATATATATATATATATATGTAATATCGGTCAGGGGAATACCAGCACACATCCTGTTTGATAGCATACACAGGCTTCTGAAATAAGCTGTGTCTGCTTTATTTCTTTTATTGGTACACAGCCGGAGCCTTGGACTTTGGTGACCCCCACAAACGTGTAGCAGATCCAGGCATTATGTGCTGACATCACATACTGTAAAATTAAACAGGTTCTTAGTTCCCCTAAGGGGGAAAAAACTGGAGACTCCTGCAACAAGAAAGGGGAGACTGTTCGTAAAATAAAAAAAACAGAATAGCAATTTGGCTACATTTTATGTCTTTCTTGTTTTTTTATATGCGCGCATTACCTTTCTACTTCTTCGAAAATGCTGGCATGCTGTACAGTGAGAGGTTGTGGTCTTTGTCGAGCTCATAAAAAGCAACTCTCCTATAGAATGCTATAAAGAAATGACAATGAAACTAAGCAGGCATGGAGACTTCAGTCATTCTAAAGAAAATAATTATAAACAACACATGATGGTAATAATGTTAATTTTTATTTTGGCTTTGATTGAAAATCACTTCCTACACACAATTATATAAAGGCAGCATGGTTCTAGGCTTCATGTTTGAGTAGTAGCCTCCACACGGAAATAAAGGCAGAGGAAATCACTTATTACCAATAACCAGCTACAGTTGTGTAAACTGTGGGATAAAAGGATTTCCCCCCAACATTATACAAAGAGCCGGCAGAGCTGGTAATGGGATCCTCAAGGCTGTATATTCAGTTTCCATATGACTGTCCTGGTACTAAGGTGTACACTTTATCAATTATTACGGCTTTTGGGGCCTTATCAGAAGACCAAATAATATTAAAGAGAAATCACAAACCCCCACCCCCAAATTAGATGGGCTCAAGTTTGCATTCTACTCTCAGCTCAGAACACAAGATATCTTAAACACTCAAAGTTGACAATACACTTTCCGTTTAAGTTGCATTAGTATAAATTAATTAACATGAATTGTTCTTTTTTTTTTTTTAATAAGATTCGGCATTAAATAATACCACTGGTGACATGAGATTTAAGGATAATTTTCTCCATCGTATATTTTTTACCTAATATAAAGCTCCCCTGTTGGCCAGATCTCCTGCTCACTTTGCTCTTCCATTCTACCTTTATCACCATAATCACCGTTAACAGGATCCTTTTTGTTACCCTAGCTCTGTCCATATCCCTTTTGCTAACGCACCCACTTTTTTAAGTCTTTTAAACTCTTCATCTCCCATCTCTGTTGCCTCCTTCCCTGACCTTGTTCTTCTAGAACTGTATATCAAAAAATGTACATCACACATCTTGAAGTTTATTCAATGTCTCCCCATGGCACATGTTAACACTTTGCAACGCCCAGAATACCCCTGTGGCAATACACATAATCTGGCGTCTATATAGCCGTTTTATTCGTGTACTTTGTATTTTACAGGGTTTCTCATCCTCCACAAATTGTTCTCCCGATTCCAAACTGGGAACCGAAAGAAAAGCCTACAGAAGAAATAGAAGTTGGACCATTAGTTCAGCACATTTATGAGGTATTATTTCTTGTATTCTTCTTTTTCTAAAGCAGAAATATACTGCACCTCTAAATGAATGGTTTGAGCTGATAAACTTGCTTAATCATGGTGAGTCGTGTATGAGGTAAGTTTCCACCCTTGCCTTATACCTAGTGTCCACACAAACCTGTATATATACATCTGTAAAATAATTTCTGACTGCAATCTTTTATTACTGAAAGAAACTGTAAATGTTAGCGAAAGCAGGGATTGAGTGTTGCAAGGAGACAAAGAAGTGCTCTGATTCATGTAAAATAATAGCTGAATTCTGATTGGCTGTGTGATATTTCCCAGCCAATCAGAACATTGCTACTATTCAAATCATGGTTAGTTACCACAGAGAATAAACTAATGGCAGCCCCCATGTTCTTTTAAAATGTGGCTTTATGAAGCAACAAAAGTAAAAATAGGCATTGCTCACATGGATTTGTTCTTCCTTTATATAAAAAAAAAGTATACTGAAACATTATGGTCTCCATTCTAACTACAATGGTTATTGGTATCAGTGGTTTAGCTGCTTACTCCTGCCAGTTAATACAAAAGAGATGCATATCTTTTCTTGTGTTCCTTAGTGCAAATCGTTTCTCTTGTAGCTTAGTGCATATCTTTGCTTGTGTACCTTAGTGCAAATCTTTTCTCTTGTACCTTAGTGCATATCTTTGCTTGTGTACCTTAGTGCATATCTTTGCTTGTGTACCTTAGTGCATATCTTTCCTTGTGTACCTTAGTGCATATCTTTGCTTGTGTACCTTAGAGCATATCTTTGCTTGTGTACCTTAGTGCATGTCTTTGCTTGTGTACCTTAGTGCATATCTTTGCTTGTGTACCTTAGTGCATGTCTTTGCTTGTGTACCTTAGTGCATATCTTTGCTTGTGTACCTTAGTGCAGTAGATCCACAGAGCTTTACAAAAGGTAGGACTTGTGTTTCTCTGAATGTATTAGTGTAATGAAGATGTTGTGTTGTCTCATTGTCAAGCTGCATAACATCGGACCCAGCGCAATCAGTGACACCCATCTCCGTGTGGCATGGCCTTCTCAGAACCGGGAGGAATTTCTACTCTACGTATTTCAGATTCATACTGAGGGGCCACTGCAATGTCAACCAGGCAGTGCCATCAACACCTTACAAATAAAGGTATGAACATGTTCTTACTTAATTAAGATCCTCTTAGTTTATATATGTATCATTGGGTCCAGCCCTGCATATACAGACAGATGTAATCCAGTCTAGACCTCTGGTTGAGAATTCAGACATCAGCTGCAATTCAGTATCTCGCTTCTTGTTACATAAAAAACTGTATAACATTAGGTTTAAAGTTATACATTCCAATGATTGTATTTTAGAGGTTTTTTGAAGATTCCAAATGTTCCTGTAAGGTATCTCCTCCCCCCTCCCCTCCCATTTTTCTGACTTTAGAGGGTGGATTTCTTACCAGTCTGATTCCAATAAGTATAACCTATATACCTTAGTAGGACTTGCTTGAACAGAGCCCTCAATCACACGCGCTTCCAAGTTATTTTATCACTAAGTCTATCTACCACTGATCTTATCACCAAGCCAGAGGCTCTACCTTACCCTTGTTCCACAAAGTAGAGGATAAAGGTAACAGATGGGGCCAATATTCACTAGTATTAAGTAGCTGCTGAAGGAACAGGGGTAAAGAGATCTCACTACTCCCTAAAAGAGGCCACCAGAATCAAGAGGAGGCAGGGGAGCTTGTGACTCTCCGAATGGTCTATTTTTAACCCTTCAAGAATACATTAAACAGTGAATTTCTATAAATGCTTTATTTCCTTAACATCAACAGAACCAGCAACACAAGGAACAGCTTAATTGGTATGTGCCAGGCGCAAATGCTCCAAATGTGCTAGGTGTGCTGCACACCTAGCATGGAGCAACTGCTCTGTGTATTTCTGGGGTTTGTGTACTCCGAACAGAGAGAACACAAACCCCGGAAATACATCCGGGAGACAGATGGCAGCTGCGAATTCGGCAACAGAGTTACTCACTCTGTTGCCAAGTCGACCAGCATGAAAAGTATATGAAAATTCCTATACTTTTAGTGCTGGTCGAATTGGCAACAGAGTGAGTGTCTCTGTTGCCGAATTCATAGCTGCTGTTGGCCCCTCTGATGTTACTTGTGTCTTTCTGGGGGTTCGTGTGCTGGCTGTTCGCAGCACCCAAACCCCCGGAAATACACGAGATACATCGTTTCTCCAAGTGACAAAGGTGTGCTCCCCATACGCCCCTGGTATGTGCACCACAGTGTAACTGAGTTTAGTTGTACCTACACTTTTTGCATTCCCTATAGTTGGTGATAACACAGGTATATTCATAGCTTGGTTGGTATTACATTACATTAAGCAACATTCGTTACGCACACATCTCTTTCCAAGTTGAGATAAGTGTTTGAATCCGGACCACATTCCAGACGTATACAATTTCTCAAATACCTTATCTTTTTTCCTAAATACCTGCCATGCCAGATTTTAAACCAGCCTCCAAATTACCCAACTAATAAAAACATAACGAATGTATGACATGGCAGATTTATATTACATCACATGAGTGGCGGTGTTTGCATTCCTAGAAAGCAAGTGAGCTAAATATCTTGTGTCCAATGAGACGACAGCATGAATCAAGAACCGCTGCACTCAGGCACCCTGAGAGCCTCATACTTGTCCTCCATTGCTCCCTTGTCAAAGGCGTGGTGTATACATTGCTCTAAGCAAAGGAAATATAATTCCTGACATCCACTTCCCTCCGCATTCACGGAACAAAGCAACAAACAATTTCAATCATGAGATAATAAATAATGGCAACTGTAACTGATAGCTGCATGCCCAAACCCTCTGCAATGTTTATTCACTCCAATCACTGTAGATCACTGGATGGAGGATTTTTACTGGACAGGACAGACACATCCTGTAAAACAGTGTGCGCGTTAACCCTTTATTTAACAAGACACACTGATCACATTTGCTCATTGTCTCCTATAATATAAAATATACAAGTCGGACAAAATGACAGTCAGGGTTAAACCTGTATGATTTTTATTTTACCAGGATTCTAAGCTGCCATAAAGATTCTTAGTTTGAAACACATTAGGGGTTTTATATATTTAAACTCCAGTCTCCAGCACATTAAAGTCTTGGGTATAAAAGCCTCAGTCGCTGTTTGTTATGTATAAATGTGATTGTGTCTTGTTTATACATTCCGGCACTTTAGATGTTGCGGGAAAAGAAGTGAAGAAAGACAGTGCCTAAAAGTTTATATATGGGGTAACGGGACACCTAAGAGCTATGATGTCACTTGCCTGTTATAGCCTGATGGGCTATAATCACTCTCAGCCACGCTCAGTATTCCCCCAACATAACGGATGAGACCAGTCTTGTTAGGTAAAACACAATGAGCACACTTTATTTAATAATACACATATAGTATTTATACATTACAAGATCAGATAAAAATAGATAGCATAATGACATTTAAACAGCTTAATTCACACGCAATAGAAAACAAATTGAAATTGGTGCCAGAATATCTGTCTGTTTAGGGGCCAGTGATTACAGCTCTTCTAGGAGCTTTTGGCTACTGACACGGACAAGGTCCACAGTCTCTAGGCAGGAGGCTGGCCCTCTGTGTCCGCCAGGGGTAAGTGTCATGGTGGGTACCGTGACACATGGGTTGTGGCAGCACACAAGTGCAGGACATTTGTCTCCTTTATACGTAGGGGCACACGGAGTTGGCGCCTTGGCAGGGGTCTATGACTGTTGTTCAGCTCAGACGTTACAGTGATGACAGTAGAGTACGGCTATTTCCAAATACATAATCCAAATACTAACCCTATTACTAACCCTAAAAGTAACCCCTACCCTAATACTAACCCTAAAAGTAACCCCTACCCTAATACTAACCCTAAAAGTAACCCCTAACACTAAAACTTACCCCTAATACTAACCCTGCCATGCTGAACTGTCAGAGTTGATGCATAACCCATAATCCAAATTCTAACCCTAAAAGTAACCCCATATCCTAAAACTAACCCTAAAAGTAACTCCTAACCCTAATAGTAACCCTAAAAGTAACCCCTAACCCTAATAGTAACCCTAAAAGTAACTCCTAACCCTAATAGTAACCCTAAAAAATTTTCCTAACCCTAAAAGTAACCCCTAACCCTAATAGTAACCCTAAAAGTAACTTGTAACCCTAATAGTAACCCTAAAATTAACCCCTAACACTAAAATTAACCCCTAATGCTAACCATACCACTAAAACTGACCCCCTAATACTAACCCTAACAATAACTCAAAAACTAACCCTATGTTCAGAATGCACTGATGAAACTGCCATCCTGAACTGTCAGCTGCTGAAATGGCCGCTCTGAGGGCGCGGGAAGAACAGTCCTATTCTACCTTAGCTGTCTTACAGGGCCAAGAAGCTCATCGGCCTTATTATTTGGGGATGATTTGAATTATATAGGGCCATTCACTAAAAGGTAAGTTGAGGTGAGGTGAACATTGCATGCACACATTATACATATATACATTGCACAGGGACAAGCCTGGTGAGTTTGCAATGTATAGCTAAACTACAACCCGTCTTTTAGTGAATAGCCCCCATAGCCTGCCTTAAACTTATACGTTGTACATAATCTTTACATGTTATTTATCGTCTTAAATAAATTGCCAGAAATGATGCACATGAAACAAAAATTATTATTAGGCCGAATTCCTAACGGTTACAGTTGCTGACCCCTGAGAGAAGCGGGAGTTACTGGACAAGCAAACGTTTTCACAAGTGGACAATTTGTAATCATTACTTTGTGGCAGCCAGCTCCTCACGCTTACTATATTTATCAAGATTGATAGGTGACATTTTCTTAACAAATTCAATTATTATATGAACATAATTTTATACAAATTGATAAAAATCGCCGGATCTTCCCACCCATGACTTTGGCCTTTTGAAAGAAAAAAAAATGTTGTGCAGAAAATAAATATACCAGATTATAGATTTCCTTTTTCAAGATGATAATTATTTTCTGTTTGTTCTTGAATGAACGCTGCAGTCACTTTGGCTAATTTATTCCTCTTTCTTGATTTTCGAAAATATTATTAGAAGAGTTTTGTAATATATTTTTTTTCAGATTCAAGTTACAGCCGCACACGGTCCCATTTGTCATTATTTGCACTGGGGTTTGTTCACTAAACAGTGATATTTAGTGGATTACCAATCAGACATTACAGGACCTCTACAAGTTAAAAATAATTGACCCTTTTTCATGCATTTCAAAGTTCCATACTTCTATAACATTTTTAGATGTGTATTTCTTTATTTGCTTACAAATATCAGGTTTGCTGCTTCTATTGATCTCCCTCCCCACTAGTTATACTGCAAGGGTTGTCAGGTCAGCCAGTTCTTTGATGGACACGTATAACTCTCTTACATTCTCCCCTGCAGAATGTAGAATTGAAGTGTGTGCTGGAGGAATCCATTGATTGAGGGAAGATGGCTGCTTAGGTTACAAGTAACAAAATGGTGGGAGAAAATGTTTTGCTAGAAGTTGAGTTAGAATAATACGTGAGGTGGAGAATATCTACAGCTAAGCTATTTTGTCCTAACATTTGCAATTGATTTGTCAGTTTCCATCAATTCACTGTTTAGTGAACGGGCCCCACTTTTTTTTAAATAAAGCTGTCCTTACACCGTGTACATCAGGGGTGATGTGCAAGTATATAAAGCCAAGTGATTCAGATATATACATACAGAATCATGGTCTAATACAGAGGTGGCCAAGAGGTAGAACTCCAGTTGTTTGTGTTATTGTGCAAATCCTATGAGTCTCAGCCATCCTCTCGAAATCCCTTTTTGAGCCCCTCATTATTTTTGCAGGCTGAGGTATGACGCGGATGCATCTGTTTGCTTCTCATTGTGTTTATTTGTTTGTTTGTATGTTGTAGCTTACTTATTTGACAAAGCACCAAGAGCATGTGGAGTCTGTTTTATCTGAATTAAATCAATGAGGCTGTGATAATATTTTGAAAATGTGTTATAGATGATACTTTGTAAATAGAACCAGACACTTTGATTGACTTTCTACATTGCAGGTGAACTGGAATCCTTAACTGAAAGTGTATCTGTCACAATAACCTCATAGGGTTTAGTCGGTAAAGAGAGAACTGCTGGGGAATTGACATGGGAATTTCAAACTTTAGGCCAATGTAGCTGAATGGAAGAATTTTTCCAACTCGGCTACTTTGGCCTTAAGTTTGAAATTCCCATCTCAATTCCTTGGAATTCTCTATTTATTGAGTAGACCCTTATATTATTTAAATAATGCTTAAAAAGCCTGTTTGAACACATTTGCAGCATATCTTATGTGATATGCTGCAAACAAGTTATCTGGTGGGTATAATACGCATTCAGCTAACACCTTCTATCATAGGTGATTATTGAACTGACTTAAAGAGGCACTACACTGTTTTACGCCTATGTTTCTAGTATACATGCCATCTTATCCTCTGACCACCAGCTTCCCTTGAAGCATGCAGGCTGATCTTATCACCCACTGCTAGTGCTGAATAGGTCCTTCTATTGATTTAAAATACAAATAATGTGTATCACAACAATAGCAGAGAGAGATGTAAGTGAGGAGACCCCCAGCTGACAGCACATGCCTGTAGCCAGCCCAGCTCTGCCTCTACTCAGAGACAGGACTAAATGTACACACAGAAAGATCTGTAAAGATTCCTGGCTGTTTACAACACAAAAGTAGCAATTTAAAAAAACAAAAAACTTTTGCTTTTTTTTTAATTTAGTTTCATTTTAAATTACACAAATAAGCCATCATCTTAGAACAGGACTGCCTGAAGCCCTTCAACTGCTCATGACTGGTAGTAGCTCACAAGATGCTAAGCCAGCCTACTGCTGGCTGGGTAATAGGGGTCTAGTTTAACACCAGCTGGAAAGCAACATGTGGGCTCTCCGTGATGTTACCATTACAGTAAGCAAGTATAACTGTCTCCTCCAATAAACATCTGAAGCCTGTATAATTTGTTTGTGTACTTGTGTGGCTGCCTTGTCACAGTCAGCTGAGTTATTTTACTTGTGAGTGTGTAATGGGTCATTTGTTTCCTTTCCAGCCAAGCGAAGCGGAGGATACCCCAGAACTAGCTGCTTTTTTACGGAATTCCAGTATCTCTCACGCTGTGAGCCGCAGGGATTTGGCAGTCGCTGAACCTCTTCGACATATCCCCATACCTACTAAACTACTGGTGAGAAGACAAAAACATAGTGATCTCCTCTGGCTTATGGGAGTAGGAATTTAGAAGCAGTAGGAGTTCTATCCCATACCTCCCAATATTGCCCACTGATAGAGCAGGACCCCGGGGCAAGGCTTGGGATGGGAAGGTACTGCGCATGCACAGTTACGCTGTCACTCAAACAGACAGCGCTACTTCCATTTTCAGTCGTGCCACGTATGCACAGAATGCATTCTCCGGTGGCCCAGACATCGGAGGATGAGATTGGGACCATGAGATTGCGGTCCCCGAAATCTGCTGTCCCGCCGAGCTCTACTTCTGGCCCGGAAAGTGGGACAGAGGTAGAGTTCTGCAGGACAAAATGACGTGACTGTCTTGCAGAAGGCGGGACAGTTGGGAGGCATGGTTATTAGTGAAGTGTATGGTTACGCATGCATGTCTCATACAAGAAGCAAGAAAGGTTACAACACATGCTCTAACATTGTTAATAGACCCTGAGAACATACAGAGATCAGTGCTCTGCTCTGTGAAGGGGGCGTAGAGATTCCTTCTCCTATTGGCTGTAAATTCTTTCATTTAGAATGCAGGAATGATTGCGAGCAATGTTGGTGGTATTGTTACGCTGTCTGCTCTGTTCTCATTTCTCTTACTTGGAGTTTTACAACAAAAAATATCTTTAGGATGAATTCTAACAGTACTGTCTTTACAAATAGTTAAACTAAGTAGACAAGAACCAATAACACCAGGAAATATCCCAGTGGACCAATGCTAGGCTGACATGTTAAACTCCAGTAAGTGTGTATGGTTAACCATAGAGAAATACAGAATATGTCAGCATCTAGCCTGCCCATAAGGGAAACCCATGCTGTAAAGTCCTCATACCTGATTTCATCCTTATGTTATGTTCAGGATAGACTCATGCTTGTCCTATGTATGTTTATAGTCCTTCTCTGTAATAACATCTACCACCTCTGCTGGAAGGCTGCTCTGTGCATCCACCAACCTCTCAGTAGAGTAAAACGTTCTTTGTTTCATTCAGCGTTTCATCTGAAGTAATGAACCAAAGCCAAAATGACACTGCTTCAAATGGAGATTTGCAAACAGTCAAACAATGAAAATGTGCTCTTCTGTGACACACTTCAAAGCAAATTCCCCTGATTTAATCTGGTGTAATGTTCCTTCAATAAGGCCAAACATTTTTACTGATTAGTATCATTAGCGCTCCAGACTCCCACATCTTACAAATTGTACAAGACCCCAATACAACATTGGCAAAGTGGCTGTTTTATTTGTGGGAGTAATTTTCATTGATCTTCTGAAGCTTTCCTTCTTTTGTTTTATAACTCACTGCATGATTTTAGATGTAAGATTGCACCAGACCACATTTGGCAAATGATAGCACCAGGACCATTTTATCAGCATCCTTCCTTTTGTTTCTTCTTGTTCCATATAAGACTTACCTATAATGCTTCCCTATTATTGAGAGTTATTCTACACACCAAGGTGTAAAACAGTCCTTTAGGAAGCACCAAGTGGATTTAAGGAATATCCCACTCTCTTTAAATGGGGACATCTATAAAAAAACCTTCTCGTTGTGGTTGCTTTAAGCCTGGTTTGCTTTAAATGGTTCATTGGTTTTGCTTTTCTATTGTTTGAAGGACAATCAGCATTATTATTTATTTTAAATCATCACCAAGATGGCAAATACATTGATCACATTTCAGTGTGAGATTATTATTAATCACTAGATTTTTTTCCCCATTAAATATTGTCTTCTTGATGAACTGATACAAGTAGATCCTTATATCACATTCCATTTACTATTAAGAAAATGATCTCTTGCTGCTCAAGGTTCTTGTCCTACAACGCTAGGAAGAAAATGAATCTAATTGTAATAGCGGTCTTAGCCTGAGATACACACACAGTTGTATGGTTTCACTCAAGTAATTTGAAACAGGTTTGCTTATTAAGTCCAGGTTGTTAGCTTATCCCTCCGTCTGTAACGTTTGTTGGGTACAAGTTGTGTGAGTTTTTGGTTGGTAATTTTGGTAATAATTTTTGTGCCTTGATATTTTTTTATTCCATCTGATCCAGATAATAGTTTTAGAGCAGAGCTCAAGACCTAAAATAGCATCAATGTGTTTTTATATGATGATGACGATGATGATGATGTTATTAGTCATACTATGAGTCCCTGGTTTGAACTGTGTATCTATAGGCCTCAATTGTCATGAGAATATAGTCCATTTCATTGCCCGGGTACTGATGGTTAATAGATATGGTTTTTGTTTTATGACATCGGGTTTTCGGAACATGCTTTTAATTATGCTTAGTTGTTTTATATATACAGTTCCATTTGTTGAGCACTCGCTAGTAGGTTAGGTAATGGAGGTATAATGCCCAGGTGCTGGTTCAAATAACTAAATATGTCCATGAAACGAATGCCCTCACAGGTCTTGCTTCCATTTCATAGTAGAAAAAGTCTTTATTCAGGATCACACAATGAAATCGATGTTTTGAATCAAGGTCTGATTCTTTCGTTGATGTATATCTATTTATATATATTTGTGCAAATCAGATACCTTGTTATACAGGTACTTTGTGTGGATATTCAGAGGGTTATTAACTAAAAGGTGAGTTGACATGAACATTTAGCTATACATTGTGCAGTGACCAAGCTGGCGAGGTTCCCCTGCCAAGCAATCTCACCATACAATGTATAGCTAAACAGATAAAAATGTTTATCTCAATTCAACTTATCTTGTAGTGAATAGATCTCTGAGTTTTCAAATCGTTCTTCATATTTTCCTCTACGTTTCTGCAGGGATACAAGTCATTGCACTTCTATTTTTAACTATTTGCCGGTTTCTTTTCACCCTTTTTGGTATATGGGGAGTCTCACCAGTACAGTGCTACTATATTTTTAAAGGGGGGAAGCATGCTGGCTCATTCATTCAGTTTTTCTGGACCATTTGTGCATGAAATTATATATTATAAACTGGATTAATAATGTGAGCATGTTGCCCATGCTTCTTCAAACATTCTTAACAGATTAGCCCCAAGCCTGT
Source organism: Pelodytes ibericus (assembly GCA_036172795.1). Taxonomy (NCBI): domain Eukaryota; kingdom Metazoa; phylum Chordata; class Amphibia; order Anura; family Pelodytidae; genus Pelodytes; species Pelodytes ibericus. Next base: position 199,023,227 of record CM069859.1, read on the forward strand.
TTCCACAGGTTTTAAATATATTATAGATAGTTATCAGGGAACACTTGCTGTTGGAAGCCAAAGATCCCTACATAGGGAGTTGTTGGAGCATATTGTGTTAAAAAGAAAACAAACACTGAGATCTACTCATTAAAAGGTGAGTTGAGGTGAGATAAACATTTCATTGCACTAATTTAACTATACATTGTGCCCTGCAAGCTTGGTGAGCTTCTCCTGATAGAAGAATTTTCAGCTGGCCATGAAAATGCATAGTGAATTCACTAAAAGATCATACATTATGCAGGGTCAAGGCTACTTGCAAAACAAATGGTCTGGACCCTCTCCCTCATAAAATAGCCCCCACTTCCAACACTTACCCACTGGTGGTCTAGGGTACTGCTAATTTGTTGGAAGCTCCCACTTATGTGAACACCTCTCTTTCGGCTGGTGCACTGTGTGGAAGGATATAAGCACATGGGTTTGCCCTTTCTTTCTTGTCACAGCATGCTGGATCCGCACTGAGCAAGACAGCGGTCTATACTGCTGCCCACATGTCCCACCAACAAGGAGACATTGCTGTGCTCAGTCCCAGATGTCTGTGCGCAGCACAGCACATCCTTCGGCTGCGGGCCCTTCCGGACAGTCAGGCCTCTTACTATATACTGGCTGTAGCCTCCCAATGCCAGCCTTGTGCAGGGTCAACTCGTCTAGCAGGAAAAACGCACCAGGTCTGTCCGCACAATGCAAAGTTAAGCTGTTGCAATGAAATGTTCCTTTCACCTTAACTTACCTTTTCGTGAATAGACCCCATAATTACAAAAGCCTTAACACCTAGTCAAAAAACTGTTCCCTTCTCCTTTTGATGCTGGTGCACTCTGTATTATTGTCCTAAGGACCACAGGTTGTCCACAGACCACTGTTGATTGGCAGTGATGTCACACGGATAAATGGGCTAAATCTGCTGTTTTGCTGATTTTTTTTCTTTTTACAGAATTGCACAAATGTAAAGTGCTTATCGATCTCCTGCAAAGTGGGACTGTTAGCCGGAGGCCAGCGGGCAGTAATAAAGATCAGGTCAAGACTATGGGCGCAGACATTCCTTCAGGTAAAATAAATAATATTTACCGATATTGATGTTGTTTTTTTTTAATAGAAACAAATGTTAAAAATCTATTGCCATTTCTCCTATGTAAACCCATGGCTTTTCTTTAGCCAAGGCAATGCTGGACAATGCTGGACAATGCTGGACAATGCTGGACAAGTGCTGTTAGGTATAATCAAAAGACAATTCAGGCTGCCAGCCAAAGGATTCGAAAATGTGTGGTCATTGTAGCCTCATCATACGGCAACTATACTTTACTTGTGCTTCCGTAATATAAGCATAAGTGGGAAAAAAAGTTTAGCAATTCTTTAAAGAATGTCTAACTGATGATTCCCTGTTAGTGCTGATTGTTTGGTTATGCTGTCAACTGCCAGCAGCAGGCAATCACTAACATATGTTAGGAACCCATGATTAATACATTGCTGTATTACTGGCTTATTATTTATTTATTCATATACCGCAGCATGGTCCAAAGGTCAAACAAAACATACAAAAACGGAAAACATAACAAGCTTAGACAATCTGGAACAAAAGGTGAAGAGGGTCCTGCAAACCATGGCAAACCCTTCCACTAGAGGGTCCTGCAAACCCTTCCACTAGAGGCTCATGCCAAACGTGGCAAACCCTTCCACTGGGCGACCCGAGTTAACATCTAAGCCTCTGCTTGTGATGGTTAATTAAACAGTAACTAAGTTAGTTTGGAGCCACGATGGCCATAAAGCATTATGATCTTGTCTCCAAGACCCGCTGTATTTGGATACACATCAAAGTACCAAGTGTTAATAAGATGACTTATTATTTGGACTTGATGGTGAGCCCGAAGCCGCACCAATGAGATTTTTGCAGTGCATTATTATTGTCTCTGCGTGGGACGTGGTACATTGCAGTTCCACAGTATTCTACATCCGATTGCAATTCAGACCTCACTTTACTGGTACATGTCAAAATGTTCGAATGTATGGGTCAACTGAACTTATAATATACCAGGATTTATAGCGCAGAAAATACTCAAATGCCAACAGTGGATTAAAACACTTTACATTTCACCCAGAGATGCTGACTTTCTACTGGCAACTGTTTCTCTTCCCTAGTTTACATGGCTCCTTCACCAATCCAATCTGGACATAAATCCATACATTCCCATCTGCCATAACTTGCCGAATGGAAGGAATGTTCCATTACATAGCACGATGTATATCTAGGGAGTGGGGTAACCATTCCATTCAGATTACTGATGTTTCACATCACAGGCATTCTGGAATTCCATTGCTGTGAGCCTGCTGGAAGCTTCTTACTGGTATCTACTACTACTTTCTGTAAACTATTCTGTCACATTTTACCGTCTATGATGAAATCATGGAGACTAAACATGGCCATCAGTCTTATGTTGATTCCATGGTAGTTTGAAAACATAATAAGAAGACAAATAACAGTGTGGTAACCTCAAGTAAGATAAGTGGTACTTGAAACTAATAAGGAACCATATCCAGTTGCCCCTATGTGCAAATAGACAGTTCCACACACAAACTAGCCATTTTTAGGTTTTTGTTACTAGTGTGGCATCGTTGTAATTTTACACCAGTCTTTTCTTTTTTTTCTTGCAGAGTTTCTTCTTTTGGGGGGTAGGAGTTTAGGAGGGTTTTAAGCTTTTATGTAGATTAACCTAATACTGTGGGTTTGAATTTTACCCATAATTTGTTTTACTTTTAGATGGTATAGGATCATTGGGGTATCAATCTTCTACATTTAAAGTAGTACTTGCTAGTTAATAAAAAATATAAATTCATTGCAAATATGGAGATTGAATGTTGAGAAAAAGATAGAAATATATTAACACAACCAAAATCATATGTTCTTATTTCCCTTGATAGATGGGTTGTTGGTATTGTTGAATCAGGGACTCGTAAAAGTGTTTATCATAATTAGACATGGGAAGGCCTTCTCTAAAATAACTGCTTTGGCATCAAATACTCTCAACATGTATGGGAATCCTAGGAAAGAAACACATTAAATATGCACGTGTGATACCAGATCTGTACAGAATTCCTCCAGGAACAGAACTAATAAATTATTTCACTGCTTTCATTGGAAGTGAGATTTTGCCTTAATTGGAAATCAGCGTTATGCTCCATCTCACAGGAGAACACAGAACTTCCCCCCAGCTAGGGACAGAAAAGGGAGCTGGATCTGGGGTTTAAATGGCTATGCGCCAGGTCTAATGCTTTGCTCGTGAGATTTATGAGTTTTCAGCAATTTTTCAAAAGTCTTATGAAGCGCAATCTTCTCCAGACTATTATCATTACTCATTCCATACGTTAGTGCAATCATTTACACGTCAGATGAGAACAATCAACACCAGAGATAGGCAAAGTGTTTGTTCGAGGACACCAATGTCCTCCATCACTATACTGCCTATCACAATGTCTAGTAAATGTCCACCATGAAAAATGTTAGTGCCCACTGTGGCAAACCTAGCCACTTTAGGTCATATTGCAGAACATTTAAAGGTTGTCTGAAATAGCTGTGTTAACCTGGTGTAAAAATGTATTTGTGTGTTTTAGAATAGAGAGCATGCATAGGCTCACAGCCGAAAGCCGCTAGCATGCATATGGTAGTTTCACGAAGTGTGCGCTCAGACCCCAGCTATCTACCGAACGGTCATTTATTGTAATCCCACGAATAATGTCAAAGTTATATATTTTTATGTTAAAACCCGGTTCTGCTGTACGGAGGGATAATCCACTTAACAGGATATTCTAGTGGGAGTATCCCTCCTGTACAGCAGTGCATGGTGGGAGAAATGTCCTGTAGTTTCAGTTTCCCATGTAGTCCACTACTGTATAGCCCCTGGAAGGGGATTAAGGAAACCCCTTGCATGGAGAATTGCATAAATGCTGGAGCTGTAAATAAAATGGTCAGTTGACTCCCAGAACTGTGTTTCGTCCGGTTACTGGGGGATTTGGGATATTGCCTTACTTTCCAACGCTTTACTTGGATTACCTTATTTTACCAGAGGAGATATTGGGATTTAATATTGCAGCTCTGCTACACCCACTATCTGGTGATTATGGGGGGACATGTCACCAACACATGCCTACCACATTGACAAGAAATATCCCAGAATGCTTTGTCCTTCTGTGTCTCCAAGAATTGGGCTACTGGAGGGAGTTACCATGACCATGAACTTGACACCAGCACCTCATTTGCCATACTACTGGGCTTTGGATTTGGAGCAACAGATTGAACACCACAATGTTATTGTTTGTCCTCTTTTTCTGGAGGTCTGCATCTACATTAGGGGAGTCAAACTGTGGCCCTCCAGTTTGACGCCCCTTATCTAGATTGTTGCTGTGGCTATATATATATTGATATAGATGTCCACGTTGTCATTTCAAATGTTTAATTACTCAGAGATGGCAAACCATATATCCGGATATTATTTTGTCCGTTATTTGTGTTTATAAAACAATAGATCACGGGTGTTTAAATAAAGTAAAATGAAGATGCCATGTGTTTATGTATATGCTTTTTATTTATCCTAAATTCATCAAGATGGAACAATTCAAAACACATTGCCAAATTAAAATTTCAGAGGCAAATTAAGCAGTTGGGAATATCTTTGACACATGAACCATTTTCAACACTAAATATATAACTTTAATTACTTTCCCTGTTTATTAGATGGTTTGATGCAGTGTAGTTTATAGAGGATGTCTTTCTACTCCTCTGTTTAATGTAAGTGATACTCCCAACTTCTAGACAAAATATTGTGAATGACTCCCATATCAGTCATTAATCTTTATAAGAGTGCAGACTCACTTTAGGGTTTTCATTCTGGTGCCATTGACCTGTCTGCAGTCTCCCTAACCCTAAAGCACTTATTCTAGCTGTAAGGCTAATCAGTGGTGGGAATTGTCAATGGATTTTATATGCTGTAAAGTCCCATGGTACTGCATGCTTGCAAGTTAAAGTTCCCATCCTATCAGTTATCTTTTATTTTGCTAGTTTATGCATATGATGCTGCTCTACCCTTTGTGTTCTCTCCCCTTAACCTGGATTAGTGGTGCATTGAAATTCTTGAGAGGGGGTTTAACTAAACTTTTTTTCCCTTGTGTGTCTTAGAGGAAAAATGATCACTACTCACTCATGGCCAATGTGTCCTTCGAAGTGAAGAAGATGCCGTATGATATTCAGCCAGCAAAACTTCCTGCAGCAAGCATAGCGGTGAGTAGAAAACTGCTGTCATTGGTCAATAATTATCACTACAAGTGCATCATGGGAAAATGTACATCTTCCGATACGTCTATAAAGCCTCCAATTGACCCTCTTTACACTGGGCAACCTGATTTGGGACCTTTGTCCTGCAGCACCAACGTCATCCTCCAGTGTCTGTGATAACCAATAACGGATAGCGGAGTTATGCATAGTTGGAGGGTCACTGTGAATCTATTAACTTAACAGTGAACTATAGTGAACGTGACAAGGGATTAGGCCAACAAATCTGAGTTAGGAGGTCAGAGAACTGTGCCAACTTGGCTTTTTTGGCCTGATTCTTGCAGTTCTCTTGTCAGTTTATCATAGGTCACAGTTTAATGAATAGACCTTCTTTTGGGCAAAGGTTATTTTCAGCTTAATTTGCTTAAAGAGAAAGAAGTCAGCTGTTGATATCGGAATCGCTATGGCAGTCTCTGCATCAAAGCAGCTTCCGATGCATGAAGTACTAAAGCAATCGATTTTCAATTTGTCTATAGCTTATTGATACATAACACAGAACATAAGTAATTCCAGGCTGCCCAGCGCAGTAATGAGGCGACTGAGGCACAGGTCTCAGGTACACGCCACTCAGGGGACACAGCCATGATAGCTACATAACAACTGATGACCTCACATGCAACAGAGCTATAGAGTTCTGCCTCATATGGGCATAGTCAATTAATAGGGTATTTCACCTTTAAACGTGCTCAGAATTGCTTAGCTAAATAAAACATTTTATCAGGGGGCAGACATGTTATTTAGAATCTTCCTTGCTCTGAGCCAAGATTCTAAACAACATGTCTGCCCACTTGTAGAGCTATATGGAGCAAAGAGGGCTCAATATGGAACTTTATTTGTATTCTTTCATTAAAGCATTTCTATTTAAAATGCCTACACATCAAAAAGTCTTTTTTAATTTTTGCTAACGGTCCTGAAAATCTTATTTTTTAACTCATTTTGTATTTCTGCTCAAAAGACAACCATTCAGCCAGCAAACTATTCTTCATTATTATTACACATTCATTTCTCAATATTCCATCCGGGATGTTCCTCTGTTAGAGCCCCGTCTCAGTGAAACTTGAATCCCTCTTTTCCACATTTCTATCTCTTTTTCTTGGGACTCTTTTTCTTTGGCATGTATGGGTCTAGCATAGAGACTCCAGAGCAATAAAACTCACAATAATGGCTGTTTATATTGCCGTAAACACATATAAATATGTGGCTGTAATTAAAATACTTTTGTCTAGTTCTAAATGATTTGTGCAATTAGGTAAATAGCTATCAGTAGAACATGAAGTCACCTAAGAACCCTCAATAAAGTATTGTTCACTAGACATACCCCCAAACGTAAAATGGCCCTCTTACCTTCTTAGACATTTTGAGGTTTGCTGTTTCTGTTAATTACTGGTAATTACTGCACATTTCTTTATTGCTTCATTTATAACATTGTTTTGTTTGATTATATTGTTGTTGAAAATGTTTTCTTGCTACTAAGTTATATGCTTTTTAAAACATACATAGTAGAGGTACAAATTCAAATGTATCTTTTATATATAATAGATACATAGTTTTACATCGGGAATGAATGACTATCATAACAGTAATAATGATTTAAGATGTGATTGTTAGAAATAATTGCTAGAAAAACATATAGACGGACTTAGTAGTAATTAATATTCGTGACATCTGTTTACAGCATTTAGGCAGCTATGAGACCTTTCTGCAGAAGCCTTTAACATTGCATTGAACGCTCTGTAAATGATCCTCAATCCAATATGTGACATTTGGCATGTGCAGAATTTTAACACTAAAACAAATATTTTCAAAAATCTGTTTATAATATAGAGCTCGTTTATAGCCTAGAGAAATGTACAATTATATTTGTACCTCTGTTTAAGAATTCAGGGATTTCTCCAGTGCCATGGCCTGGAGACCTTTGTAGAACACCCACTCAAAGAGGTCTCCAAACTGAGATGTACAAAACGGGGAAAACTCCTCTGTGTTGGTTAACAGAGCATATTTAGCAGCTCGATAGGTAGACCCTATGGAATAACATTTGATGTTTCAGTGGAATATACCTTTGAAAGTACTTCCTGGTGAGCTCTCAAACTGATGGCCAATAATTCTTAATCTATATACTTAACAAGGACCAAATCCCTTCCTATTTTACATAGACAGAGACACTCCTGCAAGTTATGGGTTTCTCTGTACACTCTTGGTATGAGAGCATACCCCGCTTCCCTAGTCAGAAGAGGAAGGGAGGCATATACCTCCACCCACTGCCGTTCTTGTTCTACCTGAAGTGGCCCCATACAAGGCTAAAAACACTCTTTGTTTTAATTTTCCTTACACTGTCTTCTAGGATCAGTTCTAAACGCTTACTATCTAGCACCACCCAGGAAAAAAAGACATTTCCGAGTAATAGAAACATCTGAATACTGAAATACACCATTCCAATTGAATATGAAGTTCATAGAGTATACAAGATGAAGTCACGAATATTGGGCATTCTGTGTAATTCTGGAGTAGACTAAAAGTAGTTTGGCCCTTGAATTGCACATTGTCACCCAAATTCGGATAGATTTGCGCTCTATGATCAATTTGAAGGACCTAATTATCCTCTAGCTGGTCAGTTAAAGCAGTGACTGCTATGTTCTACACCCAAGAGATGGCTCTTAAATGTTAATTATTTTGTCCCAATGTTTGCTTGTCACTGTTGCTTTTGAGATGCACAAACACAACACTTGTACCACTCATACTTGTCCTGCTCGGATTAGCATTTAGGTCCGAGAAGTCATGTAAATCAATGTAATCTCACAAACTGACATGGTGTTTTAGTCTTTAGCAATAAGAAATGATGTAGTACCCTCACTCTAAACATACATAACATTCTCTATAAACCTTGTTTATACAAAGACACAGTAGTATGAAAACAAAGTTCCATCCAATCTCATGTGTTGCAGCTGTCCCATGGGGAAAACAATCTCAACTTTTTCTAGGCATTGTTTCAAAAATTAAGCAATTCTGGTCAAAGTGCAAGTGTGCATTTTCATTCTAGAGCTCTAAAATGTATGTTTAACCTTTCAGCTATCATAGGAAAAGATTAATGGCTTCCTACCCAACTGTACATACGTCTAAATGGTCCTTCTCTTTGACCCAGGCTCCCAAGGTTAGATCCATTCCTCAGATTATTTAAAATTACATTTACAGGTTTTGCAGATTTTTCTGAAATCGGGCAAAAAAACAACAACTGGGGCATTAATTGCAAAACTTGTCAAAGTTGAGCAGTGCTGGGGACCATTTGGCAGACAAACTGTTACTTTTCATGTTGCCGGATTTTTTCTTCTTCTCCCTTTACATAAAACGGCAACTCCCACGATTTTCCTGTTTAAACTGGTAAGTCGTGGAGAGAAAAAGCAGATCGCCTTTTGATACGCCAAAGTATTTGGACAGTGCTGTCTTATATCTCCTGCTCTGACTTGTCTTTCTGTTGTTTCAGATAAAAACATCAGTGGTCTGGGCCACTCCAAATGTTTCCTTTGCCATCCCACTCTGGGTCATTATACTTGCCATCCTCCTTGGCTTATTGGTTCTAGCCATACTTACTCTAGTTATGTGGAAGGTAAGTTCTGTAACATCCACATCTCCTGACCAGTTAACAAAAATAAATTCTTCTGTTGCATTGTAATTTAATAACTACTAATCTGCAGTGCTATGCAGAGTAATACATTCCTCATTCATCTGCTATTTAAAGGGATATCAAATTGCAAACACATGTATTGATTAAAGGGAATATAGTTGTAAAGTTTGTCGATGTTTGAGGGAGTAGCATCCAAAGATAATGCATCAATCATGGTCCAGCCATGCACTCCCGGGTCACAGGCATGGAGGAGATTTATGTGCAGATAGGATGGAGCTATAAAAACGACAATTTTCACAAGCGTATCTTTTAATCTAAGCATTTGCTACCAATTTTGCTATCAGGGTGTAGTAATCAAATGACCTTTTTTTTAAAACTGTTTTGCATCCTGGATACACTTTTTGGGTCAGGAAGTAATAAATCTACATGGGAATGAGAATCATAGATAGGCACAGACCATGGCATGGTTGTGGGAAGTTAAAATCTAGAGGAATCTTTAAAGCAGAGGTAGCCAGCATGCCATTCTCCAGCTGAACTATAACTCATGTAAACCTCAGACAGACTAATAAGGGTCGAGAGAGACATCTATTGGCCAGACATCTATTGGCCAGACATCTATTGGCCAGACATCTATTGGCTGGCACCTTTCACAGGAACACTTGGTCAGCCATTTCGATTGAACCTAAAACAGTATACTGAACGGTAATGTTTGGAAGCTTGGCAGGTCTGTTTTGAACTAGAGTTCGGTTGCTATTCTTGTACATATGGATAAAAAGGTCATATGTGCATTAACAATAGTAGGATTTTTTTTTAAATAGCATGTGTTATAAGCCAATTGTTTAGAGGGACACAGTGGTGTGGGGGAAAGTACACTGATTGGAGAGAAGAAAATGGAAGAGTGGTCCTAGGTTTTGGGTGGGCAAGCGGAAAAATTAGATGGAGGCCCATTGTCCTCTATTTGTCCTACCTACATAACTGTCTTCCCTCATTTAAACAAGTGGGGACCCTAAACAACCACTTATATGTATGGAAGCACCCCCGCAGCTGAAGGGTAACCAATGGGGAAGAATTCGACTTCTAGAAGAGGGGAGACTGAGGCAGGGAATGAAGTGAGATAGGACTCTGATGCTCAATCCATGCCGGGCCCCAAAATTTGGTTTTGCTCTACTTAATTGTACTGCAACAAACAAGAGAATATCCATGTCATATAATGTATATTTCACATCCTTGAGTTTATTCGTGGACACAAAACATATATCTTCCTATAATACTTCAAGAGTCTGATATCCATCTTGTTTTACCATCATGTATCAACAGATCATAAGAAAAAAATCAGCATTGTTTTCTTCATATATTATTTTTTATTGCGTTATAATCTTGTCCTCCCTGTGTTCGTTATCAGGCTCTAATAGACTACATGGCCGTATACTGTCTGAGTCTCTCTATCTGCTTTATACTGATAACAGGAAATCCAGCATGTCAATACTCATTAGCGATACTGTTTTTATCAATTCTGGATTTGCATGCCCGACAACCCCAGGCACAAAGACTAGCTCTCCTTCCTGCCCACCAAAACATCCATATTTACACACTCACTCCCTAACAATTGCCAGGAAAAAATGGTACAAAAAAATGGAGCATGAGGGGTAGGCTGTGGTTATGAGATGTCTGTGTTATTATTAAACCATAGCTGCTGAGACATACCTTTACATTAATTGGAAAGGCTACACTTTGGTTGCTCTTTCGCAACACTTACTACCTAGAAACATGGCAATTCTAGAACACGGAGGGGAGGAAGAACTGGATCTTTAGTTCCACTAACTGCTACTAGTTGTGGACAGTCTGCTCCACAATAACAGAATAAGTAGGAGCGGGCACACTACCAGGCATAAACTGATACTCCAGTAAGAGATTTAGAATTCCACTGACTTTACTGTCACATTAGCACAGTGCTGACAATCAGACGTAAAGTCTACCTTGAATCTGATTTACGATCAGTGTAAAACACATTACAATTGCTGTGCCCATTTCTGTACCCATTGTTCACTGTTTAGTGAATATACCTCATAATATATTTGGCTGTTATACAGTAAGTGCATTTTTTTTAGAGCCATATACAGAAATAAGATTGTCACATCAGTATTCAATTTAAAGGATGATGGTTTAACCCTCTGAATTAAAGAAGGGTGAGCAGTAAATCAATGTCTTATTTTATTTATCTTTGTTATATTTCCTGAGATCGCATAACATTGCACAGATCAAACAAATGAACAATGGAAATACTTTGGGAAAAATAACATCAAATGCATTTCTACAGCTAAATCATTATTCCTCTAAAGGCCTTGCTGAAGGGGTTAAATATATACATGGATTGTTGGGCGCAATCCCTGCATTAGAACAAAATGTAAAAAAATCATGGCTTTCTCCTTAATGCGCCTTTCATATAATGAATTTACAAGATTATAGGGGAAAAAACTCAGCCAAAAGCTCTTTCTTACACACTGTTATATCCATCCGTTTTAAAGACGAAACAGAAATTGACCCATTTGGGAAATGTTTTTTTTTTTTTCTATAAATATTATAGGAAAAACAGATATTCAGAGAAAAAAACAATCCAGTCTTTTTGAGTACATATTTATTTAGTGTATGATTCATTTTTAGTTGAAATTTTGTGTCTTAATTAATATCTGTGCTTTTAAGAAATAATCTGCTTGTCTGTGCTACAGTCAGAAGGTTAATCCTGGCCATGTGGTAATTGTTTAGCAAATGTAGTATTGTTCTCTTGGTTACCGTAAATTACCATAAACTAATGCTTTAAATGACGAGGGGGCCTCCTTGAGTTTTTTCTTTTTTTTTTTTTAATCTACTGTCAATTGAAAATAAAAAGCAATGCCATTATTTGGAAATTAAAAAGGGGAGGTTGAGTTGGTTTTCTTTCTTGTGCATCTCAAAATGTTAATTTATAAACCTTACTTATATTTTCTTTTTTCTTGTTGGTTTGCAGTGTGGTTTCTTTGATAGAGCAAGGCTTCCTCAAGACGATGTAACAGATGACACACAACACCTCACGAACAAGACAGCAGAGGCCTGAAGGAATTGTGCAAAAGAACCACAAAGATAAATTGGCTATTTTTCTACAATGGAGGCTTCTTGAATGTACCCAACTCATGGTGATGATGTCATGAGTCTGCGCCTCCCAAACACGTGATGATTATTTATAGGTGAACTTTTTCTAATGCCTTAAAAAAAAAAATAACAACAACTTTCTACAACACCACAGAAGGTTTTTATTTTTATTTTACTTGAAGTCTTCCAGGGTTTTTGAATGTGTGAGAATATGCATGAAGTGTGCACTCTGGTGTATAATTAACTTTCAATGCCAGGCAGTGCCTAATGTTACTGTAATTCTGGGATTCTACCAGTCTTAAAACCACTACTGTTGCCTGAAGGATTTTGGACATTTTCCTGAGGGAAACGAATGAATATGGCTGGCAGTTAATTGATGAACCAATAGAAAAATATTTAGGGAAATAAGACAAAAACCTAGGTTCGAAGGACTTTACAAGAGAAGCACAAATACGTATTTATTCCATTATGTCTTCACACAATCAACCTGCAAGAAATTTCTGGATCTACTTTATCAAGTGGCTGTAGAATCGTTCTTGTCACATTGTTACCACCTATTTGCAAAGCACTCAATCAATAGACTGAAGACTTTTTCCACTTGTAGATACTGGTATCAAGGATGGCTTCTATAGTACAGACTATACTACCTTGAACGGACATCATGATAAAGTGAGAGGGCTATAACCTGAAACATTTCACCATAGCATCATATCTAGTGACTGTATTTTTTATTTTATTTTAAACCAAATCTGGACAATTAGGGGTATGTTGCAATGTATAATGGACTTCTGCTCGGATCGTGGTCAGAAGATCCAGGTTTACAGCACAGAGACCTTACAATAAAGACCTGTAATACAAAGAAGTAAAAGTGTTGTAACTCTACCAGAGGTAACGTTTACAGTTATTGAGAAGCGCGACAGGGAGATCGGATAGTATGTAGAAATGCCACAAAAGAACTAGCAGGGTACTAGGGACCAGTTCTAGAAACAATAATAAAAACATAGATCCTACAAAGAATACTCACTGGTTCATCGTCCCTGCTCACCTTCTGATTTTCCATGTTTTTTATATTCTTTCATTTTGCCCCAAACACTTTTGCTTGAAAAACTAATGTATTTTTTTAACTCTTGATTAAAAAAGGTTAACAGTAAATCTGATGTGTGTCTTTAGAGATTCACGCGTATTTGCTCTCAGCTCTGCCAAAGACCTGATGCAGAGCCGGACAAGAGGCTGGCGCATGCACAAGCCAATCAGAGCAGGCAGCAGCCCCACTCGTCTGATTTTGGTCTGTATTCAGCAAGGGTTTCATCCCCTTTGAAAACGAGGGTCTCTCTCTGCACTAGCAGACAGCGACATTCGCTGACCAGACAAGGCTGCCTTCTTCCCAGGGAAACATGGCAGCTTCCTGTCAGAGGATAAGCTGGCATGTACCTTATAAATGCCAGTTTATCCAACTATTTCCTTTCTCACTTGTGCAGTTCTATATTAGAAGTACAAGTGAAAAATAAAGTTTAGCTGTCCTTTAAGGACTGGTCCAGGTATCTAATATCATTCCTGTGAAGTTGCTTATTTCTCATCTTCAGCAATCTGTCTTCATCGCACCATCCCACAGTTTAAGTCATACAAATGCTATTACCTTCACTTTTATTGTATCTCTTGATATATACCAGTTATCTCTCATATCTCGCACCGCTGATGCTAACTCGGATTGTTGCAATATTTTTGTGCCTGTTTGTTTTTAATACATTTGTTCATTCATTTGTTACTCAAAAGTCTGTTTTACAATGCTGAATGGGATATAGAGCACTTAACGTTTGTACTGTACCAACAACGACTGCTAACATGACATGCTATGCAATTACCAGACGTTTGCCATGTCTTGTAGGTGGAAGACTTGTCACAAAACAGAATATGTCAGTGGTCTGCCAGTTGACCAGAGCAAGATAGATGCTGCTGGAACAATTGTTTTAATAAACATCTAATTTGTATTGTAACATTGTCTACACAAAACACATTGTCTGCAAAATGGCAGGGGAAATTATACATTACACCAAGTTAACCAAAGTGAACCTGTCACTCTCTCCCATCCTACATTTTACAGTTTAAGTATAAACATTTAACCTTGGTGCCTAAAAAGGAATCAATCATTATGTATAAGACATCTACCATGTCTGAATATCAGTGAGTGACGCCATCTTTAACACTAGCTACATGATTTTCAGGATTAAGCCATCCCATTAATTAACTCCTCCGCTCTTGTTCGATCTGATTTGGTTCTGGGAACTATTAAAGCAAAGGGTAGAGTAACTAATCAGTAGTCATAGTGGAAGGATTGTTTCTTAAAAGTTCAGGCACAGAATCAAGCATCAGTCATGAAATCAGACCCACTTATCTCCATCGAACACCAGTAACTCTAAAAACGCATAGTTCACTTTTTCAGAATCTCACTGGGAGAAGCCATCTTGATCTGGTTTTCTTTTCTTAGAATATTCCTCTATATAAATTATTGGTGGGTGTGGTTATGTCCTGACCGTCTCAGAAGGAGAAGTGAGAATAAAGAAGGTTATCTTACAGCAGACGAGTTAATATTTTATGATGGATTTGGCACACAAAGTACCATTGTAATGAGCTAAAATAACCTATAAATGATAGGCTTAAGAGCTTTTTAAAATATTACATTACGTGAACAAAGTTACCACATAAACTATAGGTAGGGTCTGAAATCAAACTCAGTTAGAAGATGCCAGAAACATTCTAAGAGAAGGTTGTAGTTGTAGGGCTGGACTCCTTCTATTACTAGTGTAATGATCTGTCTAAACCACTCGTTTCAATGCTACCCTGTACACTGCAGTAAATCAAACGATTTGCACGATTTGATTTCTAGAAGGCTCACACCACTTTTACAAACAATGCTCTGTTTTGTAACATGTAACAACATTTTTTTTTTTTTAAATAAAGTGTCTGTTTCCTGTAAGAAGTGCTATTTTCGTTCATGTTAATATCATTTCGTGCCCATTAATATTTATTAATCCTTCTGTACCTTTGTAATAAATATTTGCAATTTTCTCTTGTTATCTCTGATATTGTTTTTTGGGGGAACGAAACTAGAAAACCAAATTAGTTTGGTTAACTTGAACCAGAGGCTACTAAGTGCATAACACCTACAAGAATTCTAACAAGTTGACATGTGCCAGAGTATCCAGTATTTAACCCTTATATCCTCATCCTGTGAAGGGTTGAATAGAGTCACCTACTTTTTTTCTTGCATATTGCAGTAGAGGATATTCAGTGACCTTACAATAAATATTATCCATTATGTTGCGTAATCCTGTATAATTTCCCACCAATGGGTTTCACTGACGGTTTTGAAATAAAATACCTTTAGAAGCTGAGTGCTGAGCCTTGGATTATTTATTGCCTTTAAGGGACTCGAGCACCTGCTGATTGTGTGTGCCGTCTGCCCTGGTGACCCGACCAGGCTCCAGATTTTTCTCTTGAGACACCAAACTCCACTGATAAATGCCAGATTTTCAGAGACATATTTAACTTCTTTTGTGTTCCAAACAATCCCAATACTACATCTCGCTCCCATCCACAAATTATCTACCCCTCCGCCCCCATTATAGATCATTCTTTGACCACATTCACCGCAATTCTGACCATGTCCTGTCCATCCTAATTATTCATAAGCCTCTGGTTGGACATCGATGAATGAAGCCATCTTACCATTATTTTAAAAATTGGCAGTCCTTTACTATTCCCTTCTCACTCAGCATTTGATTTGTGGGCTGCTAGTATGTAACATTTAATAGCCCTATAGTAAATATTATCCGATCGGCCATTTGGGACCTTTTTGAGAAAATGATAAACAGTTGAGAAAGATAAAAAGGCTGTATCCTATTGTTTTTTGTGCTGTAGGTAGAAATATCGTGACGTTATTCTGTAATGCTATCTGCCTGGGATGTAGCATTTTGCAATACTTTTCTTCTAGTTCTATGTTATTTAAGGCTCTTGGAAAACATCCATGGTACAGATGTAGTTTTATGTTGGTGCCCCCAGATAATAAAATATCCTTGATTAATCTTGTGGCACAGCAGGAATGTGTTTAATGTTTAATTCAGTTGCTATAATGTTCATTTTTTTTAATATGTGGAATATGGTGTTTAGGGGACAGTTTTGATTACTTTCAGGCAAGTCCTGGATTTAAAAAGGAAATCTTTCCGGTATTAAAAACATGACTATTGGCTTGGATATCACTGTCAGAAATTGTTCATAAATTCCCCTGCTGCTCTGGATATACAGTAGAATTCTGTAAATAGAGTTTATTTTTATATGGCAGTCTCTGACCAAGTAAGAGTTTTCGAAAGAAGTATTATTTAGAAAGTTTTTTGTTTTTTTTTTAACTAATTTTAATGTACAATAAATAAATGTACAATAAATTAAAAAATACAATCTTGCCTGGTCAGGTCCTGAGTTTCTATTACATGACTGTTTTTGTATGCTCTTAAATGGCATTTAAGCCTTATTGAAAGGACCCAGTATCATGCCCAGTTGCCCACCAACTATCCCACTTTTGGGACCTTTGTCACGCTTCTCTGGGATTCTGGAGGAGAAAGAATTCTGCGCATGTGCAGAGTTGTTAAGCACTGTGCCGTGAATGTACGTGGTTAATCAATAAAAGGTGGTGTCTGGTAGACATCTGGAAGAAACAGCTAGATTCCAGCTAATGCCAAGAGAGGAATTAATTCACACCATTACCCCTGTGAGGACATGGTGATTGGGAGCCCCACACTTAAGCATTATCACAAGAGAGCTGGTCTCTCTTGAAGTTTGGAGATGTGAGTTGGATTTTCTAATAAATGGGTTTTTTACTTGATTATACACATATATATTTTATCCCTTTCTATCCTCCACTCTCCTTTGTGTTCAACATATATATAGTTTGTTAGGTTTTTTTTGTTCTAACTATTTGGCCCGAAATTCTGGTCAGTGGTCCCTTTCATTGTTATTGTACTTAAAGAACTAGGATGAGATCTTGGAGAGATCCAGACATTTGTGTTTTTCTAGTTTAGTTGCTAAGTTTGCAGTTTGCTGTATTTCCTTATATACAGTTAACCAATATAATTAAGCGAGCTCTCATGTGGTGGGACCGCGTCCCTTCCATATGCTCGTTGAGTGGACCCGGCGCGTTTCTCCCATCACAGCTTCTTCAGTAACTGACTGTGAATGCTAAAGAAAGAAAACAGATGATAGAAAAAGGGTTAATCACTGTCTATGACGCTGCTTGTTAACACAAATCTTATTGGGTTTCAAATCTGTCAGTGTAAATCACGCATCCGCATTTGTCCGGTATGCTGCGTGACGGCGCTACTGTCCATGTCCTGTAGGACTGACACACCACCACCCAATGCTGCCATCCCTTGTTGACATCAAAGTATAGTGTGAGATATGCACATGTGTATATTAATTGATTGAGTGATGTAATTTTTGCCAGAAAGGGTTGCAATTCTTGGATGGTCTCAGCACCTCTGCACATGCTTTGCACTTATATATTTACAAAAGCATTGCTTTTAAATTTGGAATAAGGAATTTGGTCACTTCTGAAGATCAGGATCCACCCCTATTCTCAAAACAGTGAATTCCCCTGTCCTTTACAAGCATTAAATAAGAATAACATGGGCTAGTTCCCAAGACTGTAGCAGGCCACTTGAATAATATCCTGTATACAAATGCTTAGACTTGTTTTATTTCTTCCTTCAAGCACACAAAACTCCCTTTTCCATGTTCTTTTTCAACAACAAACCAAAAAAAAAAAAAAATTCATGAAAAACTTACATCTGGAGGACGTAAAATATTCTGTCTCCAACAGACAGCTGGAATAAATGAATTCCGCTAGCATTTCCAACCATTTCTTTTGGTGGGTAATTATCTGGCCTGTCCAATAACGCTGAGTACTAAAATATTCATGGAATTATACAGAATGAGCATTTTGATGTTGTTTTACAAATATAACAGCGAGTAATATTTATAATGACGTCCGTGAAAGAAAAAAACCACAGTAGAGAAATACAGTAAAAAAAAAAGTTAAAGAAAGATTTACACACACATACGCTAATCAGTGTCAGCTCCGTTATCCCCTCTGACACTGGTTATATCATTTATTTATTTATTAAATAAATATTTAATTAAAAAAATTTTAAAAATTCCCAGTTCTTCCCACCCAACCAACAAAAATTAGATATTTCACAGAGGAGGGCAATCTCCCACTCGTCTGTATCCTTGCCTGTGGGGGTGGCATAAGCAAAAAAAAAAGAGTCCAGCAGGAGAATTCTCGGGCTTGCCAATAGATGAATGTAAATTTATCAACTGTATGTTAAAATTTACTAATGAAAATGTCAATGTTATCAAGAAAAAGAATACAAGTAATTATAATATTCCATGTTTTAGCTAATTTTGTCAAGTATGTCTTGTATGAAATTACAGAGCTCTAAATTAATATATTTTTATGCAGTTATTTTTATTGATAACAATTATGTTTTATGATATAATTATAATACCGGTTTTGCTATTGACTCCCTAGACTTAGAGGGGCTCTGTCATCATTGCAGTGTTAGGAATGTAGCTTTCCATCAGTGGTAACATATGAATACATCCATATTTTATGGTTAATAAGAGCCATACATCCAGTTTATGTACATGTTACCACCTGGGCAGCAATTTTTCTAGGCAGATACACCCATAGGAGATGTTATGATCTCTGGTTTCTGATCATATCCCCTCCTCTGTGCTGGCACGCAATATCAGTTGCTACTATGCAGAGTGGGTGTTCTTATTTGCTACTTTTCCAATTTATTGTAGAGATGGACGTATTTAAGTTTGGCTATTTTCAGATATAAATTGGTCTAAATTTGTCTATTTTCAACCATAGATTCATCTAAATTCAGCTAGTAATCAGTCCTGGCAGTGCTTCATGCATCATAGAAGCTGTTTACCAGTTTGTATGCTGGTCAATTGCAACATTAGCATATTATGCCGCACATTGCCATTGGTGGCCACAGTATGCAAATGTATGATGTCATCTTGTTAATATTTGTGGATAAAATAGCTTTATTACATTACATGTACAACTGTGAAAACCACAGATACTTTTCAATTTAGTTTTTAGTTCTTTATTCCTTGAATGTATGTTGTCTGTTGACCCTTTAACTTTGGCCTCAAGCCAATTTTTTTACCGGCCTGTAAAATACCAGCTGGATAGCAACCCTACATGTGTTGAGATAGATGGGGGGGAAAAAATACTGAAAATGTTAAAAAGATCATTCCTGACAATACCTATTGTTCTAAATGATAATGATGAATGGAACTAGCCAGTTAATTGTTAATTCCAAGTATATTCATCAAGTGGTTACAGTCAAATAATAATAATAATAATGTTCTAAGAGAGCATTGTGCACGGTGCTATGTAAAATGTAGTAGACACCTTACGCGTTTCGTGTCTAGCAATGCGTATTCATAAGGGCACTCACAGGTATCCATTGAACCGAGTATTGATAATATACATACAACCAAGACGATTGGTTTTATGAATTACTGTTTTATCCTCTATTCCTCTTTTGTGTCATCTGAGCACAAATTATTATATATTTTTTATTATATTGTTATCTTAATGAAACTGAATACAAGTTATGGTTTAACACAGAGGGGGAACCTTGTCCACAAATGTAACTCAATGTACGTGCACCTTATACTATCGTTCCAGTCGGAAATCACTACAAACTTACTTACTGTAACTGAAAACCAAAGCAGAACCAGATATGTATAATATTTGAGTTACTGATGCAAATTTTTCTTAAAAGAGTCATCAAGTATGAAAACCTGGATTTGTTCACTAAACTCTGCTGCCGTGTGGCACCATCCAATAAAATACCTAAACATGTGACATTATGATGACCTGTCTAACTGGTTGCTTGCAGTCTCTCTATATTTCTTAGGGTTTTATGTGTATTGTTGGTCACCATTCTCCTTCAGGGAAGTTCCAGGCCAGGCCCAGAGATTATACCTAAGAGATAGTCGATGCTATACTGTCGGAACACCGCAGAGACATAGATGTTTTCTTGTATTAGATGATGTATACATAGCGTAGGAAAGAAAGGGCAGATTTCCCCATGTTTCTGAGCTAATTACTTGGTGTTCCACTGCCTGCTTTTATGCTGGCCTCCCCTCGACTACTATAGTGCAGTCATAACCAGTGCTAATTAAGGGCTTCTGTATTAAATGGAGACATACCTGCTCTAAAATGTAAGTGTCAAAAGCTTCCTGACAGGAGTCCTTCTTAGATTTACAAAAGTGTTGTCAGAAAATCAAAAATCCTTGGTTAATTGGATCCCAAAATTATACTTCTCGTATCTCCTGTTGAAAATGTACTTCACTTGGCGAGTCGAGTGTCACCTCATTTTGTCCATTTGAGATCAATGGTTTTATTCTGTGGTCATCTTAGCAGCTGATGCTACCAGTATCTTATTTATAGCCAGACAATAACATTAGTTGTTGGCGCCACAAGAGCAATTCTTGACCCCAAGTGTCGTCTGTGATGGAGTGAAGCACCCTACATTGTTGGGCTTTTTCCTAAGACTAGTGTCTTGTTTGTTAATGTTCTTAAATACATTCCATAAGCTGTGCTGAATGTTTATGTAAAAGCTGCTCTCCACATGAGGTAAAGCGCAATGTACGGTTACTCTTGAGGCTTGTGAAACTATTGAAATGCAGACTTGGATATTTCGCTCTTGTTTCCTGTTGGAATATGCCAAGAATATATTTGTGCACATGAAAGAAAACCACATATGGGACTGCTATCAAAGGGTCCTATAGTTCACACTGCTTTTCTACCAGGAGGGTGCACGACACGATAGAAGACAATGTGGGTCACGATAATCCGAAAGCTAGAAGAAAATTCTGGATTTGTCAAACGTTTAGAAAATGCAGACAAAGAAAGTAGTTATTTTATAGAATAATACAACAGAACGTTTATTGGTACAGAGTTGGTTCATGGTTTTAATGCGCTTCAGGCTTAAAGAAATCTGCTCATATACTTCCACTGTTCCACCGTTAAAAGACTCTGTACAGGTCCAACTTAGATTTGGTGGGGGAGTTGATAAGTTAAGTTACAACATAACAAACATTTTGTACTCGCATATCAGGCCTGCTATTTTGTAATCTTACTCTTTTTGTCAGGCATTTCTATTTCCTATTGATCTTCCTAGTACAAATAAATATAGTAGATAACTGCTCATTAGTAATTTATTGGTAAAATATGCTTTGCCTGTTATTGGATAAAATCTGAGATACCCACTGGAACGAAATGAAGGCATAAATACAGGCACAAACCTTACTTCATAAATATTTCTATTGTAGAGATAAACACTCAAGAGAAATGTATGATATAATTTGTACTGGCTGGTTATACTGGATTGAAGGTTCTACCCCATAGTCAGGGTAGTTTGGAAAACCTCCAAAAAAATACCTACCTGTGTGTACGCTAAAAACAGGGATGAAAACTTACATTTAGCCTATTATTTGATAATATAGAGCAATACCCGCTGTCTGGGGAGAGCCCTGAAGCACAGCGACACCTTGTAGGTGTTATTATTAGTGGACTTTTATAGGTGAATTCTACCGTATGAGTATAACTCAAATGGTACTGTACTGTATCTAAAACAAGCATGAATTGGATGGATATATTAATTGTACAGAATTTGAGTATGATGCGATTTTATTTGATATTGCTTACTATTTATAACAAAGAAGTGATTTAAAGTGTCAACACCTCCTGATAATGGATAATATAACAAAACTAAATAACGATTTATTCTACTTAAAAAGTATACACTTTCAGTTAAACATTATCATTTTTCATTGTCTACACTTGTTCTTTAAAGGGGCAGTGCAAACTCAATCATTTTCTGTATGGTGTAAGTAATTTACAGTTCTTTTCCAGTTTTACATTGTAATTAATTGCACTGTGTTCTCATAATTTAACTGCATTAAATAAGGAGGCATTGGAGAAATAGACATTTTTTGCAGTTTTTAGGAGACGTCTGATACGACAGACCTGTTTATTTGATGCAGTACATAAATATATATATATATAAAAAATATTTTATCTGACATTGTAGGGGTTACTGTCCCTTTAAAGGTAAATTTGATTACTACACGTTACTGGGTAGTTTACCTTTAATTTAATGGTTTAACACTATTATTATACAGTATTGAGTCACTGAAGGATGTTATTTATGTATACAGGCACTGATAGACCACAGGGTGCCACTTCTAAAACATATAAAACAAATCATCTTTACAATTCAAATTGTAAATACCAAAGATATTGGTCAGTAACTGAATACTTTATTTTTTTTAGCTATATCTTACATTTAGTTTTTGTATTTAGATGTTAAGACAGCAAGAGCTGCGTATGGTGCTCCACTTATTCTGAACTCATGCACTGTTTATATTGTATTTCATTCCCAAGTAAAGCCCCAAATAATTTCTTTTAATATCCTCTTGTTGTTTATTGTTGGTGTTCCAAACCAAACATGACTATATGACCACAAAAGACCCAAGACTTTGAGGCCTAGGAGAGATTGTTGACTTTAGACAAGGGAGGTATTCAGTCACATTGACTGTATCTCAAACCTATTTAGATGCTAAGAAGATTCTAATTTCCGTACTTACCAACATTAACAAGACCAACACAAAACTAATGCCAAGGTGATCTTTTCTCAACAGGAGGATGAAACCCAATCACGTTACTCCGCTTTTCCCATACATTTTCAGAGACGATCTCACGTTGGCTTTGTGGAATATTCTATTTTCTTTGTAAACTTGTCTGGTCAGTAATTGTGTGTATTTTGTGCTGTCTTTTAATGGTGTTTGTTTAATTTTATTTCTGCGCAAGCAAAGGTTGGTCTGGAGAGATTGAGGATATAAACTTCAATCAGAATAGCTTCCCTGTAAAAGTATGTTGCAGAGGCCACCCAGGAGATGGGGAGTCGGGTTTCACCTTGTAGATCACGTCATACGTCAGACTATTTTATCATTGAATTCATATTTAATGTTAATAGATATGATAGTAACTATACAGGGTACCTACCTTTCAGCACTGTTATGATAGATTTGATAGTAACTATACAGGGCACCTACCTTTCAGAACTGGTATGATAGATATGATAGTAACTATACAGGGTACCTACCTTTCAGCACTGTTATGATAGATTTGATAGTAACTATACAGGGTACCTACCTTTCAGCACTGTTATGATAGATTTGATAGTAACTATACAGGGTACCTACCTTTCAGCACTGGTATGATAGATGTGATAGTAACTATACAGGGTACCTACCTTTCAGCACTGGTATGATAGATTCGATAGTAACTATACAGGGTACCTACCTTTCAGCACTGTTATGATAGATTTGATAGTAACTATACAGGGTACCTACCTTTCAGAACTGGTATGATAGATTTGATAGTAACTATACAGGGTACCTACCTTTCAGCACTGGTATGATAGATTCGATAGTAACTATACAGGGTACCTACCTTTCAGCACTGGTATGATAGATGTGATAGTAACTATACAGGGTACCTACCTTTCAGCACTGGTATGATAGATTCGATAGTAACTATACAGGGTACCTACCTTTCAGCACTGTTATGATAGATTTGATAGTAACTATACAGGGTACCTACCTTTCAGCACTGGTATGATAGATGTGATAGTAACTATACAGGGTACCCACCTTTCAGCACTGTTATGATAGATTTGATAGTAACTATACAGGGTACCTACCTTTCAGCACTGTTATGATAGATTTGATAGTAATTATACAGGGTACCTACCTTTCAGCACTGGTATGATAGATTTGATAGTAACTATACAGGGTACCTACCTTTCAGCACTGTTATGATAGATTTGATAGTAACTATACAGGGTACCTACCTTTCAGCACTGGTATGATAGATTCGATAGTAACTATACAGGGTACCTACCTTTCAGCACTGTTATGATAGATTTGATAGTAACTATACAGGGTACCCACCTTTCAGCACTGTTATGATATTTGATTGATAATAACTATACAGGGTACCTACCTTTCATCACTGGTATGACTTTGGCAGGCACATCTTTGCTTGGGTCTTGCATACTTGGGATATAAATGAATAAAATGGCCAATGTCACGGAACACGAGACAAGATTTAAACTAAATGTAAGTATTGCCATATGGGGCATTGCTAAAATAAATATCATTGGATGATCTAAACATAATAGAAGGGGATGGTACAAGATAAACTGAAAGCCTCACAGCATCCGTGCTTTTTGTAAAATAGAAGAGATAAATATTAAATATTCACAAATAAACAACTTGGTTCAGCGAATGGTTCACCTTATGTGTTTACTATCGCAGGAGAAATTGTTCACAGATTTCAGTATCATCTCAATCAGTGGAATAGTGTGAGTGTGAACGGGAGAAATTGTATGCAGTCAGGGCCAGTGCTTCCTATAGTAGAACTAGGCGTTTGCCTAGGGCGCCAGCTTTGTGTGGGCACCTGCAGACAGGCAGGAGATTTCCCCCCCCTCCCCCCCATCGCCTGTGTAGCACTAGGGAGGGGCTGGCGGACTGGTGCCCAAGTGAGCGGGCAGCATCAGCTCTGTCCGTGCTGCTTGAGCTCCCTGCGCATAATGTTGATTCATAGCATCGGAAATACACGAGCAGCAATAGGCATTGGAAGGGAGGGAGGGGGGATGCCCCACTTGCCATCGGGCAAGCTCACACCCTGGCCAGTCCGCTACTTATCTTGAAAGGTGGTTTGAAGGAGGTTTGAGGTCCGCCCCACAGCAACAGTGAGAAAAGGCCTTTATTCAGCTGAAAGGGAGACATTTTCCAACTTGGCTACTTTGGCCTTAACTTTGAAATGCCCTTCTCAATTCCCTGCAATTCTCTCTTTTAAAAATAAAACTTCTAAGAGCAGCAGCTGACTGTGTTAATTGGTTACAATGACTATATATATTATTTATGTAATAAGAAACTGTTTTCCAATTAAGGGTGCATTGAAATGCTCTCTTGTTTCCAAGAGATGTTACCATTGTCTAACATTCATCTCAGATTAATATAACATGTGTTTTCAACCTCAGATGGACGGATTAAAGGCTGAGCTGACACCACAATGAATCAAATCTACAACCATTAGGATTCAATATATTCTACAATTAGTGCATTAGCCACTGTGCCATCTCAATTTACATGGACAAAAACAGTTTGCCAAATCAAAAATAGGCTAACCTGCTGTAACATTGCTCTATTGCTACCAGAGCCGGCCCTATATAGGGTCGGGTGGGTCCCAAGGAACCAGACACCACCATTTGTGTAGATTGCTACACAAATAGGACTTAAGAACAAACGGAGATAGTGTCCTAATCTGCTATGAAAAACTATCTGTATTATCACGAGTGACTGTTTTTTAACTCAATATATTTCAGCCAATTGTGATGTATGATCACCATCCTAAGGTCTACTAAGAGTCTACTAAGGACCTATGCAGTTCTGAAATTATTCTGATCTCCACAATGTCCCACACAAGTGTTTAAGAAATGTTAGGCTGTAATAAATCCCAGGGATCTCAACATTCCTTCATTCATTTTTAAAAGTTTGCTAACTTGTGTGATGTTTGATGAGTATAAAAATGTTATTTTAAATAGAGCCAGATGTGAAAGGCCTATTTTTCTTTCCAAATGCAAGGATGACAGTAGTAATTCACATATAATGGTACAATGACCCACATAATCTGTTGTATTATGAGACATTATTACAGTCATTCTAACATTAATCAAGAGGACATGTTTTTCAGATGTCATAACTTCCATAACATTCTTACAGTCACAAGCATTCTGGAAGATATCTCAAAGATTCCAAAAGGTTATAGTGAGAGGAAGCTAAGATTTTTGGCAAAGGCTCAAGGAGTCTAATGTTGGGGACTCTAACATTACATCTATGGAGATATTAAAAATGTTCCAACTTCTTGTACTTGTGTGTTTCAAGTAAATATCTGAATTTATAAACACAACTGGGTCCATTCACTAAAATTTGAGACTAGCTTGCGGAGGTCGAATTTCATTTTGAGACTTAGTCAAATTCAGCACCCTAGACTGACTTAGTCTCAAAAATTGCTTTGATTACGACTTTCAGTGGGGGAGATTCAAACCTCCTCCTCGATTTCCTCGAGCTATTCTCCAATTTTAATGAATAGACCCAAATGTATCGGTATCCAAGAAAAGTCTGCATCTGGTTATAGGTGTTTGCCATGAGTAGACAAACTGATGGCAGAAACATATCTAAACATATCGCCATACTTGATACACTGGAGATAGAATGTTTGTTCCCCTAGACAACACTAGGTCCATTCCTCAAATTGAAATCTGAAAGCCAAATACCCCCCCCCAAAAAAAATCACCCCTCTGATTTTGAGTTTAAAGAATTATCCAACTGTATTCAGCATGGTTTGGTGGGCAATAAATGTTGGCTCAGGGGTGGTATCATGAGATTAACAATAAACAAATTAAAAACAGTCTAAGTTTTGGCAGCCAGAGTATAAGTTGGTTTAGAGGAACCAGCTCACTAAGTCAGGGCAGGCTGCATGGGGAAACATATAAAGGGAAAAGAAACTAGTCAAGTCAGAGAATCCTAGCTGTAAGAAAAGGCACATGACCTGGTAAATGACAAGGGGCTACGGGAAATCAGGGATTTATTTATCAACCTATTGAAGACAGGTTTAATGTTATTGGAAAACATGTTGAAGTCATAATATAACCCTGTGCTTGCTTATTAAGGTACGTAGAGATGTGCCATCTTAGCATTTCTTTGGGTAACAGTACATATGCATTTCACAACCCAAAGAGCCAAACAGATCCAGGCCCGCCATCAGGGGGTGACGGGCAATACTGGCGTTCCGGGCCCAGAGGGTCCAGGGGGCCCGGCGGGCCGAGGTCATACCAGGAAAAAATAAAAATTCCCCCTCTGTTAAGCCGGTCCACGGCTGTGAGGGAAGTGTTCTGCGCTCCCTTCCAGCCGCGCAGCTTCAATAAAGGTTGTTTTTAAAAAAATGCCACCGGTATTACTCAAGAGTTTAATTGGTTAAATCCAGGCATATTAATTGGCAAAATCCTGGCATATTAATTAGTAAAATCCTGGCATATTAATTGGTAAAATCCTGGCATATTAATTGGCAAAATACTGGCATATTGAGGGGCAAAATACTGGCATAGTGAATGGCAAAATAGTGGCATATTAAATGGCAAAATAATGGCATATTGAGGGAAAAATACTGACTTACTGAGTGGCAAAATATAACTGGCATAATGAGTGCCAAAATATTACTGGCATAATGAGTGCCAAAATATTACTGGCATATTGACCAACTGCTCCCAACCACCCTCAATATTACATTAGACCGGAATAACATGCTTGTGAGGGTAGATGGGGCGAACTGAAATTCTTGGTGGCGGCCCTGAACAGATCTCTCTGGTAATGAAACTGTAACATCAACACAGCTGCTCAGTATTGAAAAGCAATTGCTAAGGCTGAAAAGTGAAATACTTTAGGAATCGCAAGGCTGACATCTAAGTAAGGAAGCAGAGAAAAATGGTAATTGTGATACCTGAGTTATAGATAAATCCTTAGAGAATCTTCACAAACAGAAAGAGCTTCAGTCTTCGCCAAGGTCATGGTACATTTTTCAGATGACCCATAGAATGCATTTAAACTAATTTTTGCTACTCCACAGAATACATTGTTTCATTATCAACACCTCCATCTGCATTAAAAAAAAAATGGACCAGGGATGTCTTCACTGGAACACGGAACAATGTAGCATATACACTTAAAATGTTTTATACCTTTTTCCCTCTTCTTTCCCACTTCTGTTTTATGGCCTCAAAGCTGCTTCTCTTTTTCACCTTGCATCCGTTTATTTACAACCACCGACTTCCTGTAAACCTTTTCTTTCCTTTCAATACGTCTTCTCTGCTGGGACACATCTCCTGTGACCTTCCTGGCCTACCTGTTCAACTCTTCCAGGAGAAAAGATTAGTAACATTCAGCTGGCAAACAGAGAGGTTCCTAACTTTAGATGTAATAAATAATATGTTTCATCTGTTTTAGTTATCATTTATACGTTCCCTCAACATATCTTTGTTTGGCTTGTATATCTGCCATTATGTTTGTAACAGTGAGCTTTCTAGAATATGTTAGTGCTCTCATCCAAAACATGGGCACCAGTCACATGGGAGACCACCAGTAACATATGTTTTGACATGGAATTTCTGTGATGTTTAGGGGGGGGGGGGGGAACTCATGATAACTGCTTATTACTCACTTCCTTTTGCTGTTCACTGAAGAATATGAAATGACATTGGGGAATCACAGACTCATCTGTCTCACACAACCAACCTCTCTACGTTTCTCCCCTTAGTGGTGAAGATGGCCATTTCTGAATGTCAGTTATAAACGTTTTAATCAAGTTTAAAACATGCAACAATCACAATGGAAACTAATGGGACATTCTACCCAACTGGTCCTTCTTTAGACATATAAAAAACAAAACAATCAGAGAAGCACAGCAAACAAGCATAAACATTAATAATAAGGTGCATCACCCCAAGGGGAGTCCACACAGCATCCCCACTTACAAAAATACAGAAGTTTATTAGAATAAAATTAAAAAGTAATACAGAATATAGATACCAAAGGAGATCAGCAAAGCAATAAATACTTACAAGCAAAGAATAAGCAAAAAATGAGCACTAAATGATACAAGAAACAAATAGTGCATATAAAAAGTAAAGGACAGGAGGGACACACTATGCAAAAAACAAAAGAAGGGGGTCACCGACGTTTCGGCTAAACAGCCTTTATCAAGGAGACCACCTTCTTTAGACATATAACTGACCTCTACTACCAATGTGTCCTGAGTATGTCATGTGACATCAGTTGGACAAACGTATTGTTACATAGAATGTGTCGGCAGATAAGTACCATTTGGTCCATCTTGTCTACCCGATATTCTGCATACTTTAATTCTTCCCTGGAGCGTTTCACGCACTTGGAGCTTAATCATGAGCTTACGAATAAGCGTCAAGTGCGCGAAGCCCGTCAGGTTTGGTACTGATCTGGTTTTGCACAAATCCTTGCTTGCCGCTGTGGATTTGAACTCCTTGTATTTCACATTAAGTGTTTTCACTGCCGATTGTTTTCACGGGTGCCGATTCTGCCTTTTGCTGCTCTTACTATTGATACGTTATGCTCTCTGACCTATTATTTTATTAAATCGTCTTGTTGGGTTTGACGGTGATGGATAGCACGCTTTTCATTCACAAAGATTATTGTAAATGCATGATTTAAATTGTTATTTTTATATAGATTTTTCAGGTGTCTTAGCCATTTGTGGACATTAGTTTGCAGTGACCGTGAGTACAGCCGTGTGGGGGAACCTAGCACACTATCCATGGTGCGTCTGATTACAATTGTTCTTTTTATTTAAGTGAAGCCGAAATTTCTTTGATGTTTAGCCTTATGCATATCTTCACATCGACTGTCAGATAAGAATGGTCTGCACAAGACACAGGAAACTGCAAGCTGTAATAAAAATACAGTAGAAGAACAAGAGTCATAGGTTTACGATTAAGTGCAGATTAATGCATGAAACGCATTAGGTGGTTAGCCCCAACGAGTCTAACTATACACGCATTTTGGTCCTTTTGTGGAAATGTTTATAATATTTGATTAATGAAATGCTCTAAGCTTTTAAAAAGATTTGCAATTTGCTGCTGCAGTGGTTGGGATCTAATTTTTGCTGCCTTTTTGGACCCCCAGAACTATCTTCCAACTCTCACCTAGTGAGAGTGATGTGGGCCCTACTTTGTTACTGACCTAACCTCATAGATCTTCCGTTCTCTAAGCTTTTGTTTGTAATAAAAATTCACCCACAAAAACATTTTAATGATCTCCTTAAATAATTAAAAGTTTGTAGTTTTCACAATATTTACCATTCTAACAGTGGCCAAAACTGATAAGCGGCTCAGATAATGAAGGCAATTCCTCCACAAACACATATTAAATGTTTCTGAAATGTTGCTTACCGCAGCAGTGCTCTGCTTTCTCACACTGGCTTGTAGTAGACCTCGATGGAGATATAATCTGAAATACTATCCGTACAGCGTCTGTGTCCTTAAGCCGAAACTTTTTTTGTAGTTTCTAATTTCCTGCCTGATGAAGTGAGTAATGCCAAGCGTTTGATGAGGGCAGCGGAACAAAGATGGGAACAGAGCAAGAGTGACATGCACACAAGTTTCCTGATTTCTTTATTTAACCTGATTAAGTCTTTGTAATTTTTAGAATGTTTGTATACACAATGCCTTGTGGGCCTTCAGATCAAAACAAGGTACAGAGTTTTCAGTTTGAACGCAAACCAACAATATGAGCTACTGCGTTACCATGATTAAGACATCCTATTTTGTGTCAAGGAAATCAGCCATAGCATTATGACCACCTGCCAAATATTGTGTAAGTCCCCTTTTGACGCCAAAACCGTCCTGACCCTTCGAGGCATGTACTCCACTAGCCCTCTGAAGGTGTGCTGTGGTATCTGGCCTCAAGACATTAGCAGCAGATCCTTTAAGTCCTGTAAGTTGCGAGGTGGGGCCTCCATGGATCGGACTTGTTTGTCCAACACATCCCACAGATGCTGAATTGGATCACGATCTGGGGTATTTGGAGGCCAATTCAACACCTTGAATTCGTTGTTGTGTTCCTCAAACCATTCCTGAACCATTTTTGCTTGGTGGCAGGACTCATGATCCTGCTTAAAGAGTCCAATGCCATCAGGGAATACCGTTTCCATGAAAGAGTGTACATGGTCTGCAACAATACTAAGGTATGTGGTACATGTCCAAGTAACATCCACATGAATGGCAGAACCCAAGGTTTCCCAGTAGAACATTACCCAAAGCATCACACTGCCAATTATGCAAGATAATGGAACTAGGGTAAAAGAAATGGGTCTATCGGTGATCACACAGAAGCTATTTTTCTATATGTTGTGCATATGTTTAATATATGTGAAATGCACTGGAGAATGAAATCAGGATCGCAGGATTGCAGTGTCATATCGTGCTACCCCTCCGAAGTCTACCTCTGTCCCGAAAAAGCAGGAGAGAGGTAGAGCTCAGCCAGAAAGCCTTCCAAAATCAGGACTGTCCCAAACAATGCAGGACAGTTGGAGGCATGCTATTGTTCTCAATTACACCATACCAATCTGAGTTAACATTTGCCTAATATCCATTTACACCATTAGTAAGTTACACAACACACACATTTGCCTAATATCCATTTACACCATTAGTTAGTTACACAACACACACATTTGCCTAATATCCATTTACACCATTAGTAAGTTACACAACACACACATTTGCCTAACATCCATTTACACCATTAGTAAGTTACACACCACACACATTTGCCTGCCTTCAACAGCCCTCTTTACCTCTAAAGAAATATAGTTGCTCTGTTATCTGATTTATGATCTATGTGGGTTAGTATTTTTCTATGCATTTTTAACATTTTCAGTACAATCATTATTTGAAACAACAACCAAATCGAATTACTTATTCTGAAATGAACCTTTACTTATTTTCTTCTTGTGTTTCCGATGTAATAATGTTTTGATAACATAAATATATAATATACAAGATCCTGCTTTCCTTTGATTGTTTGAAATGCGGTTTAATCTGATAACATTCCAGCAATATGCTCCAGGTGTTCTATTCAGTGCTCTAAGTAGGGTCAATGGTACTCAGAATTTGGATGTACAGAATCACCCCAGCCAGCTGGAAGGAAGCGAAATAAAACTTTTTTTATTTTTTTTTTTGATGAATTCACATGAACTCACCAATAACCATTACAGCTGTCTGACAAAATGCATGTTTTATGTTACTTTTATTATCAGTTGTAGAATTATGAAATGTCCTTATGTTTTTCACAGCAAGGACACTGTTTATGTAATTTTAATAAAGGTCACTATTTGATCATAAGTTTTTTTGGGGGAAAGATGTCCTTTTTGTTGACATTTTATGCACAGGTTTCCACATTTTTCTACTACATGTTTGTTGCTTGTTTGTAAACCTGTGACCCTTGGGGGGCCATGGACTAATAACTGGTTGCTGGGCCTCTGGGTCTTCTATACACTGGGCACAGACAGTATAGATAAGCTTTGCCCGCTCGCTACCCTGACTCTATGTCTGTGTTTGCAGGTTCTGTTGAGTTTTTTCATGTCTGTCTTTGCTTGGGGTGGCCATCAAAAATCAGTGGTTTTAATTTGTTGATGCAGGAGCTTCGCCAGCATGCGGCTCTTTCAAACAAAAATAACGTGGAGCACTTCAGTATAAAAAAGTATCCAAATTTGTTGCAAACCGTATCTGAAAATTAAAATCCACAGTGTATATAGGAACAGCACACAGACACGCACAGTCTGTAATCACCCAACGCGTTTCATGCCAATCAGGCTTCATTTTCTAGGTCAATCGAGTTAATCCTGCACTCTATTGCCCAGGACTGATCCTTTCATGCCATAAACGGAAGACAACTGTGGACACTGCCCCTGCCGTACTAATGTCAAGGGTGGGCAATTATTTCCAATTTTTTTCCTACAAACAGACTGGCTTGAATTCTGCATTTTGCAGGTTTCATTTATTATGTGAGCAGAGACAGTTCTTTCTCAATGCAGCTGTCCAGTTATCCTCATTTATTGTTTATTGGTACACCAGGGGTATATGATACTCTGAATACTTTCTACATGCACAAACTTACTGCTCAGGCCACTCAGCTTCTCAATCTCCGTCTCCATCACCATAATTTGTTGTACAAAAATTTAATTTTTATATTATTTTGAATATATTTAATTCATTGCTATGTAAGTGTCAATAACATCTTTAAAAAAACAGATTCATAATAATTACCTAGATTTTTTTTTTAGAGAGAGAATCACAAACAAGCCATGAGGTAGACCAAAACACACCCAAAAATGTAATTGACAGCAATTGTTCCAGATTCCCACCACACATAAATACTGACTAGTCTCATGTCCATTGGAAACAGTCAATGTACTTCAAATAATTCCAGTGCTCTACTTGCATCGGGCTGGAGACAGGGAGAATGGACATGGGATCGCTACTGAGAGAGGGGAAACAGGACAGATAAGAAGAATGAAGATAAACAGTTATGTAATAGAAGGGAGGGAATATAAGTACAGAATTAGGTATAGGTCAGGGGTGTTCAACAGCAGCCATCCAGCTGATCATGGTCTACATCAACTATAATACTTTGCCAGTCAAGAGACTGACAGTGGAGTATGGGGGGTTTAGTTACCCCACAGTTGGAGGGCCGCAGATTAACAACCCTGATATATGTTAAAGTGAAGTAGGACATTCAATGAAAATACAAAGGTAGAGAAAACAACCATATAATCCCTGTATTATATTTAACTCTTCATGTGCCTACTTAATGAGCAAGTTTTGTAAGTGAGAGTATTCACAAGGTATTATTAGTCATACAGATGGCGCTATGTTATGTTTGTCTTTCTTTATTTTTCACATATACACTGCAATTCTTTATCTTTTATATCGAGATAAGTATATTTTTATTTTGTATTCACTGGTTGGTGGTGTGATATCCAACAGTTACTTCTTGCTCACCCTATAATAGTTATTTTCTCGACATTTGTATTTTCAGTTAATGGGGCACAGCTGTAATTTGGCCTAGACCAATAAGGCCTCGGTCTAGGGTGGCACTTTACAGGGGGTGGCATAAAGAGCCACACCTACATGCCCGCATGGTCAGACGCCTTCCCATCACACAGCACCAATACCATTCGTGACAAAACTAAAATGTGTTCCATCTGCCCACTCAATAATATTTGTGGGTGGTGCCAAGCAATCACTCTTTCCCATGAAAATTATTGAGTGGGGGGGGGGGGCGCAACGTCATTTAGGTTAGGCGTGATGGACAAGAGGAATTAGTTTTCAATGCTGTAAGTCTCCAACGATGTCGCCAGGGCATCCGGTCGATGAGCACATTGGGAATCTGTTTTGGAGCAAAAATGGCACTGGGGATTTCCTTGGGGGAAAGATGGCGAAGTAAATTTGAATGGGGAGAAAAGTTTGCATTACGGATTTGTTTTGTGAGAAGAGATGGCTCTGATTATCTATTTGGGGAGCAAATATGGCACAAGAAATTTGGGGAAAAATATGGCACTGGGAGTCAGTTTGGGGAGCAAAAATAGCAATGGGTGTCTGGGGACAAAGATGGCACCCAATTTGTTTGGGGACAGTCATGGCACTGGGAATCTATTTGGGGACAACAATGACACTGGGTAACTGGAGACAAAGATGGCACTGAGTATCAATTTGGGGAAATATGACTATGGTAATCTATTTGGGGAGCAAAGATGGCACTGGGAAGCTTTATGTGAAAAAATATGGCACGCGGTTTGGGGGCAAATATGACACCGGTAAGCTATTTGGGCACACATTGGCATGGAAATCTGGAGATCAAAGATGGCACTGGGAAGATTTTTGTGGACAAATATGGCACTGGATAGCTGTTTGTGGACAATTTTGGCAATGGGAAGCTGTTTCGGGACAAATGTGGCACTGGGAAGCTATTTGGGTACAAAATGGCAATGGGAAGCTGTGTGGGGACAAAGATGACAATGGGAATCTGTTTGGGCACACAAATGGCACTGTAAAACTGATTGGGGGCAAAGATGACACTGAGAAGCTGTTTGAGACAAATACAGCACTAGCAAGATGTTTGTGGACAAAAGAGGAAGGGGTGGAATTTACAGATGTAGGGGTGGCTCTCAAACAGGAAGAGGTGTTGTCTGGGAGGTTAAGGTGGGGCATATCAAGATTAAGGGGGTGCATGAGTTTAGTTGGGCTTAGGGCAGCGCAAAATCTAATTACACCACTGGAATGGGGGTAGTAATTGGTTAGGGTTTGCAGAATTCACTTGTTTTCTGCTTTTCTGGCTGTGATTACAATAAGAATGTGCTCTATTCTCAGGAGTACCCCTTTTTCCACATTCACTCAAAGCCCCACAGACACAGATTAGAAATCTGACTGCTGACTCCGAGGGGGTCGAAGGAATGCTGTTTAAATAGTAAATTAATGTAAATAGTGATGTGGATGGAGGAAAGAAAAAGTATTTTTAAGAGTTGCTTCTCTTTTTTAGCTTTGTGCATTACATGCATTACACGAATAACTGCTGTCAATGTGACAGGAACAAAGTAAACTACAGAAGAATTAAAGCACTGACACAAACCTGTAAGATTTCAGCTTGTGCCTTTCTTGCAAACTGTATTGCAGAATTTTTTTTACAGGAATTATTTATTTGTTTTTGTAAATCTTTGTATATTCATTTTACAATTGACAGTATATTGACCATGGGAGGGCGACAAAAAAATATAAAAATACACTGACAAGAAGAGCCGGTATAAGTGTCAGAGATGGGAGAATAATCAGACAAGAGTGGTGAGGAGGAAAGCTGAAAGAGACAGGAGAGTAAGGAAAGGTCAGAGAAAAGATAAGTAAAAGTTGAAGTAAGAAAATGGGGAAAACAGCCTAGGTGGGAAAGACCACCCCTGGCAGGAGAGTGCCCGGCAAAAAAAGGGCAGCAAAGCCACTAGCGTGGCAACTCGATCCCATCTCCGGCCGTTATTATCACGGAGAGTCGAGGGGAAAAATGCATGGAGGAACAAATAACAATGAGCATTAGGTAGTGTGAAGGCATATATAACAATCATAACAGAACAAGAGAGTAAACGGTGTTGTCTGAGTCAAACAGAGTCGCTAGGTAAGTGGATGGGGTCGACCATTCAGGAACCTTGATGTTCGGTAGTCCCAAACCACTTAGAAAGGAAGGTAGGTCTGCCGGGGGGCATAGGACATGAGCTCTATTATCCTACCGTACAGTGAGGGCAAATGGCGTGCCCCAGAAGCAGCTCTCAATTCCGAGGTAATTGGTTTCAGAGCCCTCTGGACCTGCAACGTAGTACGTGAGAGGTCTGCAAAAAGAGTAATGTCAGTGTCCCGTACCTTAATAGTGGGTATATTCCTATAGGATTTGTAGCAGTGCATTCTGTTCATGATGGTAATGCAAGGTGCAGACCACATCGCTAGAGGGGCCGGTAGATGCACCTTTCCTTTGGAGCTTATACACCCTTTCAAGCTCAACAGAGTTGTCAGGATTCCATTTCAGTAAGGTATTTTACAGGGGTTTCAGATCCTCGAGTGGTGTCTTATTTGGTATGCCAAGGACTCTCAAATTGCCTTTGCGGCTACGGTTGTCGAGTTCTTCGACTTGCTGCTGCAAGGTATAGATTTGGTATTCCTGCTTTTGAATATGGGAGTTTAGGGCATCCACCGTGTTATGTGAAAGCAGGATGGATTCTTCAAGTGTTGCGACTCTGCCTTCT
Organism: Pelodytes ibericus; assembly: GCA_036172795.1. Classification (NCBI taxonomy): domain Eukaryota; kingdom Metazoa; phylum Chordata; class Amphibia; order Anura; family Pelodytidae; genus Pelodytes; species Pelodytes ibericus. The sequence continues at coordinate 199,059,908 of CM069859.1, forward strand.
ATTTGCCGCAGATTATGTCAGAGCTCCGTCAAGTCGACACATAGGGGCTAGAGTGCCTTATCGATGATATAGGCAATGTTCATTTTTGTTGGTAGGTTTCAAAACGCCTTCTGCCAGTTTAGGTGGGTGGCTTTTAGGTTGTTGGGCCCACGAGGTGGAGGCTTGCTTCTGTCCGGCTACCATTTTATTTGATGAAATGGGCTCAAAGAACAGGGAAAAAACGCGCCTGGAGGTGGCAGTTCTGCTCCAGATTTGGTCTTCTTTAGCTTAGGAGGGTCAGCCACTTTGTTTTAAAGTAAGGTGGATAGGTCAGTATTTGCTGAAGTTCAGTCCTTTGGTACAGAGCTGCTGTAGCATGCAACAGCCAAGTTCAGTCGCCGGACACGCCCCACCAGGGAATTTTTTTTTTGCGTTTCTTTGATTCGTAGACCAATGTCGTAGACCAATGACATCACCTTGTGGCACATCGGCTTCTATGTGGACAATAACTGATTTACATATGGTATTTCCAGGTATGTCATAAATGGGAGACAACACCAAATTTACTATTTAAATCTATCTATGCATTTTGCTGCAATTCTGATAAGACACTGTACTAGTCACGTCCCGTGTTATACAGTGTCGCTATAATCATCAGATGCCAAAGACCCTTGAAGGGAAATATAATAAAAGGAAACAGTGGCCTTTACATTCAGGTCCATGGCATCCCTCGCTCAATAGAATGCGGGAATCCATTTATAGAAAGGTTAAAAGAACACTATATTCTAAAGCCGCCGTTAGCCAGTTCTAATATTTCCAATGTAAAGTTGTGTGTATGGGAAATGACAACTAATATAAAACAGAAGGTGACAACACGTACAGCTGGTTTAAACATACATATTACTATCCATTATTTGGGTGAAAGATTCCCTTTAAACCTCTGACTTCAAGGAGGTGAGGAACACAATGAGTTGCTCGCCAGTCTGGTGCTCAAAAAGTTAAATCAGATCCTTTATTTAAAGGAACCTTTTATCTTTCTCTGTGTTTGACAGGATTACATTATGCTGTTTACATTCTAATTGAGTGTTACTGACGCATTCCTTAAAATTATACGTTGATTGTGATTTTAGAGTTGGTGGCACCAAGTTAAACAGTTCAAGATGTCTTTATTACATCAGGTTCCAGAAAGAAGAATTCAATAAATTGGCAGCTTTGTCTAATTAACAAAAGAACCTAAACTTTAAATTATCAGCTATATATTTCTCTACCCGTGATTGGGATGATTTCAGGGGTAATTTCTGAGGACATCGAGCCCGAACACTGTTCATAGCAATTTAAGTATTTTTTTTTCTATTTAAACCAGATTTCCTGGAAACTAAAACTAACTATGTCTAGCAAGGTAGGCATGGAGCCTTTAATCCCCTTTGTGACTGGGCTGTTAGCTAATACTGAAAATATCTGTTTTAAACATTTCTGTGGTGTTTGTGTTTAGCTGTAATTTTCAACTGTCTCTTTTACTGCACCGATACAAATGATAACTTGTTTTAGTTAAGATAACAAGCGCTTTCTTTAGATACCGTTATTTAAATTCTTATTAAATATTTTGGAAAATTAAAAAAACAAAACCCCTTTTCAACCTTTTATTTAGTATATTCCAAACCATTTTTTTTCTAAATGATATCTGTCATAAATCTCCCTCCATGCCCCCATTTTCTAAATGATTACAACCCAGAGTATTCAACTCTGGGTAATTTGACACTTTTGATGCAGCAATTTTATTTTATTTTATTTATTGCAGAGGAAATTTTGTGTGTGTGTGATTTGTTAACCCACTTCACAATTCAGATATAAAGTTACTGGGAATGTAAAGTGTTATTGCTAAACAACACCCCAATATGTCTTGAGCAACATCTCCTGAGTACAGTGATACCACCTATGCATAGGTCAGTCAGGTTGTGGAAACTTGACCTGTGGTCATCAAACCAATCATTTTAAAAAAGTAGACAGGGTGTTTTATATGTAACACTTCCAAACAATACCTCATTATGTGTTCAGCATGTTTTTAATGGGTATTTTGCTGGAGAAGAGCCAGGCATTGGTATATCACCTATTCAAATGCAACATCTGATATGGGCAGCAGCCAATAAGACAAGAGAAGGAAGAACCAGCTCTGCAGGAGATTGTGGATGCAATCAGTGCAGTTAGAGGAAACAACATTACTGTCGAGGTGGTGAAGAAATGGCAAGTGCATCCAACATCCAACTCATACTCATGTTAAATTGCGCTACACAGATAACGCACACGCCTGTAGTTGATGTAACACATGTATTAGCTATGTGAAGGCTAGTTAAGACTGTACAGACAGAGAATTTTGCACGTGAATGCACATGCTAAAATACCTATCACACAGGTATGGGTAGGTGCAGTAGCTGCTCAGAGAATGTTAGCTGTAGATAGGCTGGGCAAACAACACATTACTGTAATTAACATCTAGTAATGCAGTCAGCAAGAAGCTGTGGGAGTTGCACTACAAAGCTGCAGTAAAAATGAATCTATGTGTAGTAGTATATCTGTAGATCTGTGTTAACACATGTACATAGAAGTGTGTATACATGTATATATCCACATCAGTATGTACAGATGTCAGGATCCATCCCGCTCTCAGGGTCCATCCTGCATGCAGAATCATCTTTTATCCAGTTTGTATTCACTTTCTCTGGTTTCATCTCTGCCTTTGCTATTCTATTCTGCTGATTTGTTATTCTTGTACCTGGGTTCTTTGTTATTCTGTTATACTTGTGTGTTCTGTACATCCCAATCCCGGCCACATGGTGGCATTTCCCAGTCCCGGCCACATGGTGGCGCTTTCCATAACTTCCTAGTTCCAGCCATAGAAGTGGTGCTTCCTAGTTCCAGACAACGATGGTGGCATTTCCCAAGTCTCTGTCCTTAGTGGCACCTGCCTAGCCTGGCCCCAGAGCGGCTATAGCCAAGAGCCATCTGCCTAGATTGGCCCCCAGGGTGGCACCTGCCCAGCTGGCTTCAGAGAGGCTTCTGCCAATCTCCAGAGTCTCTTAAATAGGGTGTCCCGAGTCCCTTAAATGGGATGTCCCGAGTCCCTTAAATGGGATGACCCGAGTCCCTTAAATGTTTAAAGTATGTTATTCTTTGTTAATATTAGTTAGAGACTTCCCTAATTGTGGGATACCATAACATGGTTGGAAAGCCAACATCTAATTGGCCAATAGGTAAACCAAATCCCCACCATTATACCATATTTAGTGCTAGGCTAGTTCCTGTATTTATGTTATGTTCCCTGACCCTCTTTCCCTGAAGCACCTGAGGATTCCAGCTGTTTTATCCTCTCCCCATATCCCAGATCTGGTTCCCTTATAAAGCGTCTGAGGATTCTGGCTCCTTACTCCGTTCCTTGTTCACTTATTCCTTAGCCCTGTCCTTTGTATGTAGTCTTAGTTATATCTGTGCCTTTCCCTTTAAGTTCAGTATCATTGCCCTTTATCTGTGCCCTGTATTATTCTTATGTTAGTGTCTAGTGTGGCTTTTGCTTTATCATGCTTTTGTCTGTCCTGTTGCCCTGCACTCTGTATTTCTGTTCTATTCTCCCTTAGTTGCTTTTCTGCTATCGCTCAGCTTGGTTGTCTCTTAGTTCATTCTGTTTTAGCCATGTAATCCAAATACAACAGCTGCTACTACAGGGACTTGAAATGTAGCCACAGGAACCTGGGGTCCCAAACCACCGGGGGAATACTGTTACCCAGCTTCAGGCCCTGTCTCTCTGCTCCTTCCTTTGGGCTCCTGATATCCGGTGCTCAGGGGTCCCTTACCATCCCGGACCACGCATGACAACAGATATTTGTATTGACATAGGTATAGATGGATGTAGAAATGTTTTTTGGTAAACTGGATAACATATACAGATAATGTTTGATAGGGTACAAATAGCACTGTCCTACTGGTATATTTCAGATACTTCGAAATCAAAAAGCAGGTGAATAGGAAGCTATACACGGCAGCGGCCCTCTAGAGCTATGTGACATGCTGGAGTTCGAGGACTAGCTTCTCCAGTTCATGGGGACCGAACTCTTCATGGTGATTGATGGGGCTGTAGACATGGATGCCCCTGATTATAGGTATTCAACACCCATTGGTATGTTTTGTATGGTAATTGCTATGTATGAACCCCAAGTAACACTGGAAGACAATTCCCATGTGGCCTGAGGAGGCCGCATGACATCTGCTACCTCTTCGTTGTCGTTCACCAGGTCTGTTATAATTTATTATATGCCCATAATCCATATGGGGAATGTTTGCATCGTCAGTCTTCGTCATGGTAGTTTTTTTTTTTTCACATGGATACCATATTTTTCGGTACCTTTAGCAGCAATCACTAAAACTAACTCCTGAAACCCAAATCTAACTGGATAGATGTTTGGAAACTTCATATACCATTATGTTCAGTCAGCTCCCGAACATCTGCAGTGCCAAGGTTAGCCATCTCTGCTCTAGATAATAATTGCTTATAAAATCATTCATTATAAAATTATTAAAGCACCGTTATCGACTTAAAATTATCTTTGATTCAAGATTGCATCAAGTGTAAGCATTTTAAACAGAAAGGCTTAAATAAAGAAATAGAAATAAATAACCTCAGTGAGCCCTCTTTGCTTCAATAGCCCCATCAGGGGTCAGCCATCTTGTCTCAGATGAGTCAGATCTTTCTTTATCTGACCCATTTTACCCAGGATTCTAAACAACGTGTCCTCCCCCGAAAGACTGGACAAAAAGGGCTCAATAAATTTCTTTATTTGTATTCTTTTGTTAAAGGATTTCTATTTTAAATGCCTACACTTGATGCCATCTTTAAATTAAACAGAACTTTTTTTGCAGATAGTTGTCCTTTAATAATGTCCGGATCCAGGTTATTGGGAAAACTGGGCCACCTTCTTTAGAGGGTCCATCTTGTAAAGCCCTGAATTCTCTGAGTGAGAGATATGTGAGGATAGTTGGGAAGAATGACATCCTGACATGGCTAACACATGTAACAACCCAATCTAATTTATATGAGCAATTAGCTTTGTTACATTCTATAATCTGGTAATTACATCTTATAATGTTTTTTTGAATTATTTTTCTTTGCCGGTGAGACTGTCAAACTCAACTGTATCCAATAATTATGTTTATCAACTAAAAAGAGGATGACATTGCAATTCCTGTATACAATCAACTGACATAAGTCACCTTCTCCTAATTTGGAGGACTGACAAACAGTATTATCTTTCTGTAAACCATGTCCAATTCTATAACTGCTTCTTTTGTAAATACAAAACCCCCAATTTAAATAAAGGAAAAAGTCACAAAATGTGTCCATTCTCAGTAACAAATGTCTGGACAGCCATGCTTCGCATGTATAACTTTAATAAAAACTTTTATTAAACTTTAACAAAAAAATCCCATTGACAGCTATGGGGACTAGATAATATTGAATTGGAGCCGAAACCCCAAACTGTTTTGCTAACTTTAGATTGGCCCATATTGTTGGTGAAACAGTCCTACTTAACTATCCATTGTCTGTCAGCTTCCAAGTTTCTTATTGCAAGAGAATGGAAACAAAATAAAAACATTCTGTGGTTTCAACTCAAAAACAACTATTATGGCAGCTAAAAATGGAGACACACATAATCTGCATTTTGAATACATCGTTATGCCCGTCTTCATATCTGCACTGTATTGCTTTTAACCCTTTTATTCATGGATTACTGTTAAAGAAAATATCAAAAAGCGGGGAGAAGAGGCATGCGAACAAAATCATTCCCCTGCAGCTGCTCACCGTCTGCTGGACCCCGGGTCCCGAGCCCGGCCGTAATCGGCAAAATAGAGAATAAGGAAGCTCAAGAATGTCCAATATGCAGAAATCTCACGAAGCTTGATCCTTATAAAACATAACGTTTAATCCAATAGAAAAATAAAAAATAAAATGACATGGGGGTAGAATTAACACCTAACGCGTTTCATCCATTCGGACTTACTCATAGGTCTGGAAAAAAGAGCTTTGTATTGTGGACCATTTTTTTCCCTTCCATCTGATGTCCGCTAGCATTCCTGTTTCTCTGATGCACATTACATATACTACAGTCAGATTGTCATTTAAATATGCCAGTCACTCTATAACTGTTGCCATACTCTCTTCCTTTCCTTCACTCTTACGCTTCATTCACCTTTCAAGTCTCTTACTCTCTCCTCTTTTACAACTTCCCCCCCCCCCATTTTTGTTAAATTTTTATTATTAATTATTATTTTTATTATATTGTTTATATTGTAAACAATTTCTGTTTATTATTTCGCAGGGGTTGTATTATCCCCTGGGGCACTGCTTTCCGGAACTCCGGAATTGGAGCCGGAGGCATTTTTTCTGGCCGTCAAGTATGGCCCAGAAGCCCACTCCTTTTGTGCAGTTCCTTTTGACCTGCCGGTGCCACCACGCTAGGTGACACCCTTTAGCCTCTATTTTCTTTCACAACATTCTCTGTACCTATTTTTCTGTTTCTCATTCACCCTCTAAATATATAAGTATACATTTTCCCCCTTTTTAAGGATATTATCCAGTTATTTTAGTTGAGTTTTTGATCTATCTAATATTTCATGTTTGCCGCTGTATTAGGTTATTAATATTTGGCGATCTTGGTGATAATTCCATGGATATGATGGTTACTGTTTTGTTTTACACTAATGATTTTTAATTATCTGTTTTGGCCAACAGATACTTCTACCCCTCTCATTTTGTACCTGACGAAAGGATTTTCTTTTATTTCCATAATTTAAAACATTTTTGAGTCTTTATATTTTTGGGTGCTCAGTTTTTATCTGCAGTATTGTCTTTCTGAGTTATGTGTACATTGTCGATACCCTACTGCTGTGATTGATATTTTCTGACTCAATAAAATATAAATTAAAAACTAAAATATGCCAGTCAGATTGCCCATTAACATATGCCACAGTTAGATACCCCTTAAAATATGCCATAATCCGTTTGCCCATTAAAATATGCCATGGTTAGTTTGCCCATTCATTTATGCCACAGTCAGTTTGCCCATTAAAATATGCCACATACAGGAGCCCATTCAATATAATAAATATGCCACATACAGGAGCCCATTCAATATAATAAATATGCCACATACAGGAGTTCCGTGAATCCATACTATCCATAGGGGCACACACAGCAATTGCAACAAATGTATAACAATACCTCTTGATGAATATCAGACGTCTGTATTACGTTGGTTTTGCAAACAATTCCAGGTTGCTCCTGCGCCTGGAGCTGTATAAAATATCAGCTGCTTGTCAGTGCAATAAAGTGTTGGGATGTAATAAAGGGTACAATTAATGTTATACATAGAAAAACAGCAATTGTTGATATTTTATACATAATATGACTGTGAACCACAAGATTGCCGAGGACAGAAGGTTACATTCCTAATACCAGCTGCTCTCATCTGCATAGACACAACTGTACTGGAAAGACCAAATATTAGGAAGGGGTCCCACTCCATCAATCCCTCCTATTGTGAGAAGTGGGATGCAAGCACAAGACACACTGGGCTCCTGATCAAATGAGAGGGGGGGGAGGGGGGCTTCTTGTTACAATCACTAGAAGAGAGAGAGTCCTGGACTCTTGATACCCAGAAAAATTAATTCTGTCTTGCATACAGTATATAGTAGAACAGAGAATGAGTGCAGTGGGATACAGTGTTAGAGTATGGACTCTAAATCCCACCAATATTTGTTAACACTTGTATTACATTATATACAAACTCTTTCCCTCTGGCTGGTTAAGGTTAGGCCAGACCTCTCATCATGTAAAAGTCAAAATATTCAATCACTGACACTTCTCTAACTGTGCTTCTAATGGTAATAATGGCTGTTGGGATAGTTGCTTTTGATGACTATGTCATCCAGAAAGTGCGGATCTTTACTGTTCTGCCCTGTATTCAATCATAGCTGTCATCAGGAGTTCAGAAAAAAATCCTTGGGGTAAACCTGCTAATAACTGAAAAGATACAGAGAGCTGACGAAAAGACACGCAGATAGTTGGTTCTAATTTTTTATTTAAAAAAAAAAACAAAAAACCTTTATTCTATCTCTTTTAAAATACAATTGAATTAAAATTGTGCATGAATCCAAAGTTTCCTACAATTTTCATCTCCATTCTTTGTTTGGCTGCTAATATTTTTTAATCTGTTATAGCCATGACAACGCATTTCACTTTATTTTCTCCCATATACGTAGACTGTACATTTAAAAATGTTACTACATACAATAGTTCGTTAAATGTGTATTATGTAATTCTGTGAGTTGAAAGAAAACAATATAGCTATCTCTATAAAATATACAACGGGTAATATTGGTGCTATCACTGCATGCTCGGGGAGTTTGTGCTAGGTACACCAGCACTACCCGTGTATAAAGAATCAAGCTCTTCTGAGTGGCTGAAGAGAGTCGGAGAACCTCGGACGCATCCATCTCCGCATACAAAAAGCAGGAATCACCACATACCAAACGGTAATTGTGCTTTTATTTAACGTTCAAACACTGTCATGTCGTGAATAACCGCAAAAGTGTTATTGCCAAAATAGCCATTTTTTACAAGATACATGTAACTTTTGCATGATGCTCTGCATTACATAGAAGGGATTGTACATACTACATCCAGATCAGCTCTGTCTTAGCCAAGAGTAAACCTGTGTGTATCTGTAAAGGGACATGTTGGATGTATTCCATGCAGGTGGTACCATGATTTTAAAGGGACACCTAACTCTTTTTTTGACTTGTACGTCTATTATAGACCTGGGTCCCCTCTGCTTAACTAGGTGCTCTCTGCTGATCCCATGTAAAAAACGAGGATCTCTCTATGCACCAGCAGAGTGAGAGATCCCCACACACGACAGACCTCGGCCAGCCTCCGACACAGGAGGTAAGACATCTGGCTGAGGATTGTGGCATGTTGGCTCTATGAATCTCAGGTCAGGACATAATTTCAGGGAAGGCAAGAAAATGTTAAGTTGTTCTATTAAGTTGGGTCACAACAAGTATCAGAGGCGTCACTAGGGTTGGTGTCACCCGGTGCGGTAACTCATGGTGTCACCCCCCTGGATTTCCCCCAATACCATGCCAAACTGATTTCTTAGTAATGCCAGTTAGAAGGCCCATTAAATATGCCACATACAGGAGCCCCACAAATTATGCCACACACAGGAGCCCATTAACTATGCCACAAACAGGAGCCCCATAACTATGACACACACAGGAGCCCCATAACTATGACACACACTAGAGCCCCATAAATTATGACACACACACAGGTGCCCCTTAATTATACCACACACACGCTCCCCATAGTTATGCCACACACAAATGTGCCATAATTATGCCACACAAAAGAGGATCTCTCTATGCACCAGCAGAGAGAGATCCCCACACACGACAGACCTCGGCCAGCCGCACTATGATTGGCTGTGCTCGCACTGACCCTATCAGCACTGAAGAGGAGCTTCATTTTTTTCAAACCTTGCTTGTTGTAAGAAGCAAGGGTTGGAAAATAAAAAGTTTAGTGTTCCTTTAACTTTTGCTCCTATTACAGCCCTTGCTGCAGAGGTTGATGTCTCTGACAAGCGATACCTTAATAACTAGCTTGGCTTGTAGTGTTATCCTGCACAGTCTGGTTTAGTATTCATGACTCAATTACCTTTCTTTATCCTAAGGATGAGCGACTCTATTAATATTGCCCTTTCTATGACTCGGTAACCTGGGATCATCAATAAAAGATCTTCCAAGACTCTCTTTTACTCTGGAGTCTGAGAAATGGATAATGAAGTGCAAATCTCAACCTGGATCCATTGTTCCAGTACCACTCTTAACCCTTCACCGGCTAGAAGTACTTATTGTTCAGTTTAAAGCAATTATACTGGAGTTTGGTCCCATAGGCCGCCTACTGATAATCACAGGTCCCACTATAACTTTAAATAAATCATTGCTCTTGTGAAGTCTACTTTTCCATGGTGCCCCTTGTGCATATTAGTGCACGGTCAAACAACTAGTTAAAAAAATTGTGCATGCCATAGAGTATATCTATTGTACACATTGACTGCAGCCCCGAATAAAAACAGCACTTCATTTCTGGCAAATAATACCTTAGGAACCTTAAGGTTAGGTTTTTATTCTGGGTATGTAAACATGTAGAAGGATTTCGTTGCTTTAAATACATTTAAAATAAATGGTCAGTGATTGAAATGCAGACGGAAAACGATTGTTTTCCAGATCTTTTACTGCCCTCTGCAGGTTAACAGAGGAAACGCATGGAAAATAGCTATGATGTAGGTTGATTTATAAAGAGCCGGAGTCTTGTATTTTTGCTATCTCTCTCTTTAATCTCCCTCAGCAGCAAAGGTATAGAACAGTAGAAAACAATGAAAATTAAAACAACCAATCAATACATACATATAACACCTGTCTCCTCAGTGGTGTATCTTGATTTTGTGCTGCCCTAGGCAGACAAAATCCGGGCACCCCCCTACCCAAGCTGTACACCCACGTTACGCACCTAAGACATGCCCCATCATTCAGACTCACATCAAGCTCATACTCCCATCACACACACACTCCCATCACACTCAGTCACACACTCCGACTCCCATCACACTCCGTCACACACACTGTCTCCCATCACACACACTCTGACTCCCATCACACTCAGTCACACACACTGTCTCCCATCACACACACACTCTGACTCCCATCACACTCAGTCACACACACTGTCTCCCATCACACACACTCTTACTCCCATCACACTCAGTCACCCACACTGTCTCCCTTCACACACACTCTGACTCCCATCACACTCAGTCACACACACTGTCTCCCATCACACACACACTCTGACTCCCATCACACTCAGTCACACACACTGTCTCCCATCACACACACACTGTCTCCCATCACACTCAGCCACACACACTGTCTCCCATCACACACACACTGTCTCCCATCACACTCAGCCACACACACTGTCTCCCATCACACACACACTCTGACTCCCATCACACACACTCTGACTCCCATCACACTCAGTCTCTCACACACACACACTCTCCCATCAGCACTTACCTTTCCCTGGCAGGCAGGCAGCATGGTCCCTCCATGCTGCCTGTTCGGCTTCCCGGCGATTGTGCCGACAGGCCACGTGACCGGGCGCGCGTATGACGTCAGCGCGCCCGTCACGTGACTGTCGGCACTTCCGTGTCGGCACACTGCACGGGGAGCCGAACAGGCAGCACGGAGGTTTCTCCGTGCTGCCTGTTCGGCTCCCCGTGCAGCCTGGCAGGCAGAGCGATGGTGAGGGGGGATCTTCCGATCCCCTCTCACCTCCGTCTCTGCCTGCAAGCGCGGTCTATTTTTTTTTTTAAAGGGCCGCATTTTTTTTTTTTTTTACATTTTTTTTTTTTCAACATTTTTTTTCTTTTCAGTGCTGGGGGGCGCTGCCGCCCCCCAAAATTTGCCGCCCTAGGCATCCGCCTAGGATGCCTCGCGGTGAATACAGCACTGTGTCTCCTCCCCCTTATAAAAACCCAACTTGCACCAGCTCCTCCTCATTTATTGTATCATTCTCCTGTCTTGGACACAGGAGGTAAGACATCTGGCTGAGGATTGTGGCATGTTGGCTCTATGAATCTCAGGTCAGGACATAATTTCAGGGAAGGCAAGAAAATGTTAAATTGTTCTATTAAGTTGGGTCACAACAAGTATCAGAGGCGTCACCCGGTGCGGTAACTCATGGTGTCACCCCCCTGGATTTGCTCCAATACCATGCCAAACTGATTCCTTAGTAATGCCAGTCAGATGGCTCATTAAATATGCCACATACAGGAGCCCCACAAATTATGTCACAAGCAGGAGCCCTTTAACTATGCCACACACAGGAGCCCATAACTATGCCACATACAGGAGCCCCACAAATGTTGTGACACACAGGAGCCCATGAACTATGCCACACACAGGAGCCCCATAACTATGACACACAAAAGAGCCCCATAAATTATGCCACACACACAGGCGCCCTTTAATTATGTCACACACAAGCACTCCATAATTATGCCACACAAAAGAGCCCCTTAATTATGCCACACATGGGGCCCCATAAATATGCCACACATGGGACCAACATTAATTATGCGACACACAGGAGGTGACAATTGTACAATTCTAAAACAGTACATATCTATGCACACAGACATCTCTGTCTCGCTATAACTAGTTGCATTTATACTTGTTTGAATTTTTTAAAATATTATATTCAACTATTTTCATATGTAATAAAAAATGTATTTAAAAAATGCAATCCTTGTTTTTATTCCCTTCCTCTGCACCCACATTGCACTTAAAGAAGTTAACACAGCACGTACAGTACCCATAGAACCTGCCATGCACCTATATTGCACCCACAGCACTTGACTTGCACGCATATTGCACCTACATGATTTGGCATGCTGCAGTGTCACTTTGCCCCACAGAGCTAGCCAGTGTCTCTTTCCTCATAGTACATGTTATTTTGCCCCACAGACCATGCCACAGCATCACTTTGATAATAAACCAGTTTTCCCATTAATATGCCAGTGTTTGCCCATAAATTTGGCACATCCAATTTGCCCAATAATATGCCAGTATTATTTTGTCATTCATAAACCACAATTTATACAACAAAGCAAAGCTACGTATTGGAAAAGACCGGGGGTAACCCGAAGGGTAAATATTTAGACAAAGAGCACAGAACACTTAAAACGACAATTTTATTAAATTATGTATTTAAAAAAATAATATTAAGGTGGAGAGCCACCAAAAATATCGGAAGGCTAAAGTATACCTAGAACAAAAAGTAGGCAAAGAAAAATATATGAATAATAAATATATCAGAATAGGTAGGCACACGTAAATTTAAGCCTAAGTGAATAGTTAACACATACAAGTACATGGAAAGATATAAATAATAGAAAATCACTAAAGGTAAGTACAATATATTAAAATCATATATCATACCATAAGAGAGGAGAAAGTAAATCCAAAATAAATAAATAAAGAAAAAAGGAGAGGTGCCCTATAGAAAGCACTTGTCTATAAATGATCAGCAGCTATTAGGATATCCATCCAACTGAGTAGTTAGAGATATATATAAGAGTAAGAGAAAAAGAGGGTGGTAGATAGCAGTAATGGAGGGTAATGGGAGTCCCTAGTCTCAATGTCTGATAATTCCTGTTCTAATGATTTCCAGCGATACACAGAGAGGTAAGAGAGGTAAGGGAAACACATATAATAATACAGCTGCAGAAGCGACAGGTGAAGGATCTAAAGCATAATAATAGAGGGCAAAATATAAACTAATAAAGAAAAAAAGGGAGAGAAAGAGAGAAAGCGCCCGACGCGCGTTTCGCCGTGACAGCTTCGTCAGGGGCATAAACGGGACTGAGCATATGTGAAGTTTAAATAGACGCGCGCTGTGATTAGCTGGCGTCTCAACAACCAATAAAAATTAAGTGGGCGTAAACGAGCAATCGGATTGGGTAAGGCGGGAGGTGTGTGTATCTGTCAACCCGAGTAATCCTACAAGGTAAGTGGGCGGAGCTTAAGCGGGGCTGCACGGAGACCCGCTCTCCAGCATACAATAGGGGAAAAGAATACCATACAGTATGTCATACAGAAGGACGAATGTCCCGCTCCCAGTAGCTTCATATTGGCAATAAAAAAGAGAGAGAGAAGTATACAGAACTTGACCTTGCTGGACCCACCTCTCATCGATGGTTAAAAGGTCATCTATATAACCTTTGTGTCATCTATATAACCTGCATGTGGAGATATTGTCAGAAATGGATATGAGTGTAGATGTAGATAGGATTCATTATTGTTACCCCTGAGCAGCAAAGGGGACTTATTTTAGTTACTTAGTTACTAGTCTAATGGATGAAATTAGTCAGTAGATTAGAGCATAGGGATAGTAGGAATCAATGTCATCCTCTAAAGTATCTAATTAAATTAAAAATCTGTATTCTTGAGAAGGGGAAAACCGGAAAGTATATGTACTTAATTAATTTTATGATTTAGTTACTAATAAAATAAATGAAGTTAATTCATGGGTTGGGAACCAGAGGTGATGGAAACTGATGTCATCTACATAGACCTCTAATGGTATTGGGTCTCTATCTATATGACAGAGATAAAACAGAGAATATATACATATGTACATACATACATACATATGCATGGAAATAAACCAAAGAATACACACACACAGATATATATAGATGGTTGTGCGTGTGGAGAAGTGGACTGACAGGTAAATATCGATATAGGTAAGGCATCTTATATAAAAGAGGTATAGTTAAACCCCTCATTCAGTCCCTTAGGGGTCAGAGTCTGGAGTTTGTATATCCATTTGGACTCAAGTTGGAGAAGGGATCGGTTTCTGTTACCTCTCCGAGGGTTCCCCCTTTGATGATCAATAGCTCTAAAGTGTAGGCAATTGGTATTGGAATTATGGCATAGTTTAACGTGCCGAGAGATTGATGTATCCAGATGACTAGTAATACAGTTTATATGTTCTAAAATTCTTCTCCTGAATTCTCGAATCGTCTTTCCGACATATTGAGCCCCACATTCACAGTCTATCAGATATACAACATATGTGCTCTTACAGTTAAGGAAGGTGTTGATAGTATATACCTCCCCTTGGCTGTGACTGGTGAATACTTTTGATGGAGCAACAAACTTACAAGCTTTACAGGTACCACACCTAAAACATCCCTTAATTGGTTGTAGCCAGGTTTTTTGGACATCGGTAGTGTATGCACTATGGACAAGCATATCCTTCAGATTTTGTCCTCTCCTAGCAGTTAGGCTTACGCTGTCAGAAACAGCACCCTGGAGTAAAGGCTCTGATTTAAGGAGTGGCCAGTAGCGTTGTAATACAGTTTTGACCGAATTCCAACCACAATCAAAATTGGCCACACATCTAATGATGGGAGCTTGTTTTTCATTTTGTCTCCCTACATGGGAATTTGATAAAGTCATCAATTCTCTATCCCATGTTAGTGCTTGCTGATATGCTTTCTTGAGCCATCTAGAGGGGTAGCCGCGAGATCTGAACATCTGACGTAGTTTATTTGCCTCTTGTTGGAAAAGGGTTAGGGAGGAACAATTTCTTCTAGCTCTGAGGTATTGTCCAATAGGGATGCTGCGGCGTAGGGGTTCTGGGTGATAACTTTCCCATGATAGAAGATCATTAGTGGCGGTAGGCTTACGAAAAAGGTTAGTTTTTATAGTATTATCTTGATCAATAAAGATGTTTAGATCAAGGAACACTAGGTCTGATTGATGGAAGACTCTAGTCAACTTTAGACCCACATCGTTGATGTTGAGAAGGTCAGCAAATTCCAGAAACAGGGAAATGGGTCCTGTCCAGACAAGAAAAATATCGTCAATGTAGCGCATCCATTTAGCTACATATTTGGTATAGTTAGACATGCTATCAATGAACACATGCTTTTTCTCCCACCATGCTAAGAATAAGTTGGCATAGTTCGGTGCACAACAGGTACCCATGGCTGTGCCTCGAATCTGATTATAATACTTTCCATCAAAGAGGAAGTAATTATGACTTAAGACGAAGTGGAGAAAGGATAAAAAGGTGTCCCTTTGTTTATCAGAGAAATAAAGAGAAAACCAGTCATAACATGCTAAGAGACCTTTGTCATGAGGGATGTTGTTGTACAAGGCCACCACATCCAGACTAGCAAGATATGCTCCCTCTGGAACTGTAATATTCCATAGTTTTTTGATGGTGTCAGATGTATCTTGGACATAGGACTTGGTTTCCTGCACTATGGGTCTCATGATCTTATCCAAAAAGATACTCACATTCTGAGTGATACATTCATTGCCTGAGACAATTGGTCTCCCAGGTGGATTAGCTATGTCTTTGTGTATTTTCGGTAGGCAATAGAAAGTGGCTATTCTGGGGCAGTGTATCATCATAAAATTGAACTCATCCCTGCATATAATCTCATCTTGGAGGGCTGGTGTTAGTAGAGAACGTAGATCGTGTAAATATTTTGTTGTAGGATCACCAGCCAATTGTTGGTAACCCAATGTGTCCGATAAATGGACCATACACATATTTTTATATTGTGTTTTATCCATAATAAAATTTATTCCATTTATTATGGATAAAACACAATATAAAATATATACAAGATCTACGTTCTCTACTAACACCAGCCCTCCAAGATGAGATTATATGCAGGGATGAGTTCAATTTTATGATGATACACTGCCCCAGAATAGCCACTTTCTATTGCCTACCGAAAATACACAAAGACATAGCTAATCCACCTGGGAGACCAATTGTCTCAGGCAATGAATGTATCACTCAGAATGTGAGTATCTTTTTGGATAAGATCATGAGACCCATAGTGCAGGAAACCAAGTCCTATGTCCAAGATACATCTGACACCATCAAAAAACTATGGAATATTACAGTTCCAGAGGGAGCATATCTTGCTAGTCTGGATGTGGTGGCCTTGTACAACAACATCCCTCATGACAAAGGTCTCTTAGCATGTTATGACTGGTTTTCTCTTTATTTCTCTGATAAACAAAGGGACACCTTTTTATCCTTTCTCCACTTCGTCTTAAGTCATAATTACTTCCTCTTTGATGGAAAGTATTATAATCAGATTCGAGGCACAGCCATGGGTACCTGTTGTGCACCGAACTATGCCAACTTATTCTTAGCATGGTGGGAGAAAAAGCATGTGTTCATTGATAGCATGTCTAACTATACCAAATATGTAGCTAAATGGATGCGCTACATTGACGATATTTTTCTTGTCTGGACAGGACCCATTTCCCTGTTTCTGGAATTTGCTGACCTTCTCAACATCAACGATGTGGGTCTAAAGTTGACTAGAGTCTTCCATCAATCAGACCTAGTGTTCCTTGATCTAAACATCTTTATTGATCAAGATAATACTATAAAAACTAACCTTTTTCGTAAGCCTACCGCCACTAATGATCTTCTATCATGGGAAAGTTATCACCCAGAACCCCTACGCCGCAGCATCCCTATTGGACAATACCTCAGAGCTAGAAGAAATTGTTCCTCCCTAACCCTTTTCCAACAAGAGGCAAATAAACTACGTCAGATGTTCAGATCTCGCGGCTACCCCTCTAGATGGCTCAAGAAAGCATATCAGCAAGCACTAACATGGGATAGAGAATTGATGACTTTATCAAATTCCCATGTAGGGAGACAAAATGAAAAACAAGTTCCCATCATTAGATGTGTGGCCAATTTTGATTGTGGTTGGAATTCGGTCAAAACTGTATTACAACGCTACTGGCCACTCCTTAAATCAGAGCCTTTACTCCAGGGTGCTGTTTCTGACAGCGTAAGCCTAACTGCTAGGAGAGGACAAAATCTGAAGGATATGCTTGTCCATAGTGCATACACTACCGATGTCCAAAAAACCTGGCTACAACCAATTAAGGGATGTTTTAGGTGTGGTACCTGTAAAGCTTGTAAGTTTGTTGCTCCATCAAAAGTATTCACCAGTCACAGCCAAGGGGAGGTATATACTATCAACACCTTCCTTAACTGTAAGAGCACATATGTTGTATATCTGATAGACTGTGAATGTGGGGCTCAATATGTCGGAAAGACGATTCGAGAATTCAGGAGAAGAATTTTAGAACATATAAACTGTATTACTAGTCATCTGGATACATCAATCTCTCGGCACGTTAAACTATGCCATAATTCCAATACCAATTGCCTACACTTTAGAGCTATTGATCATCAAAGGGGGAACCCTCGGAGAGGTAACAGAAACCGATCCCTTCTCCAACTTGAGTCCAAATGGATATACAAACTCCAGACTCTGACCCCTAAGGGACTGAATGAGGGGTTTAACTATACCTCTTTTATATAAGATGCCTTACCTATATCGATATTTACCTGTCAGTCCACTTCTCCACACGCACAACCATCTATATATATGTGTGTGTGTGTATTCTTTGGTTTATTTCCATGCATATGTATGTATGTATGTACATATGTATATATTCTCTGTTTTATCTCTGTCATATAGATAGAGACCCAATACCATTAGAGGTCTATGTAGATGACATCAGTTTCCATCACCTCTGGTTCCCAACCCATGAATTAACTTCATTTATTTTATTAGTAACTAAATCATAAAATTAATTAAGTACATATACTTTCCGGTTTTCCCCTTCTCAAGAATACAGATTTTTAATTTAATTAGATACTTTAGAGGATGACATTGATTCCTACTATCCCTATGCTCTAATCTACTGACTAATTTCATCCATTAGACTAGTAACTAAGTAACTAAAATAAGTCCCCTTTGCTGCTCAGGGGTAACAATAATGAATCCTATCTACATCTACACTCATATCCATTTCTGACAATATCTCCACATGCAGGTTATATAGATGACACAAAGGTTATATAGATGACCTTTTAACCATCGATGAGAGGTGGGTCCAGCAAGGTCAAGTTCTGTATACTTCTCTCTCTCTTTTTTATTGCCAATATGAAGCTACTGGGAGCGGGACATTCGTCCTTCTGTATGACATACTGTATGGTATTCTTTTCCCCTATTGTATGCTGGAGAGCGGGTCTCCGTGCAGCCCCGCTTAAGCTCCGCCCACTTACCTTGTAGGATTACTCGGGTTGACAGATACACACACCTCCCGCCTTACCCAATCCGATTGCTCGTTTACGCCCACTTAATTTTTATTGGTTGTTGAGACGCCAGCTAATCACAGCGCGCGTCTATTTAAACTTCACATATGCTCAGTCCCGTTTATGCCCCTGACGAAGCTGTCACGGCGAAACGCGCGTCGGGCGCTTTCTCTCTTTCTCTCCCTTTTTTTCTTTATTAGTTTATATTTTGCCCTCTATTATTATGCTTTAGATCCTTCACCTGTCGCTTCTGCAGCTGTATTATTATATGTGTTTCCCTTACCTCTCTTACCTCTCTGTGTATCGCTGGAAATCATTAGAACAGGAATTATCAGACATTGAGACTAGGGACTCCCATTACCCTCCATTACTGCTATCTACCACCCTCTTTTTCTCTTACTCTTATATATATCTCTAACTACTCAGTTGGATGGATATCCTAATAGCTGCTGATCATTTATAGACAAGTGCTTTCTATAGGGCACCTCTCCTTTTTTCTTTATTTATTTATTTTGGATTTACTTTCTCCTCTCTTATGGTATGATATATGATTTTAATATATTGTACTTACCTTTAGTGATTTTCTATTATTTATATCTTTCCATGTACTTGTATGTGTTAACTATTCACTTAGGCTTAAATTTACGTGTGCCTACCTATTCTGATATATTTATTATTCATATATTTTTCTTTGCCTACTTTTTGTTCTAGGTATACTTTAGCCTTCCGATATTTTTGGTGGCTCTCCACCTTAATATTATTTTTTTAAATACATAATTTAATAAAATTGTCGTTTTAAGTGTTCTGTGCTCTTTGTCTAAATATAAACCACAATTTGCCCAATAATATGCCAGTATTATTTTGCCATTTAATAAGCCAGACAATTTGCCCAATAATATGCCAGTATTATTTTGTCATTCATAAACCACAATTTGCCCAATAATATGCCAGTATTATTTTGCCATTTAATAAGCCAGACAATTTGCCCAATAATATGCCAGTATTATTTTGCCGTTAATAAGCCAGACAATTTGCCTAATAATATGACAGTATTATTTTGCCATTTAATATGCCCCAGCCAATTTGCACAATAATATGCCAGTATTATTTTGCCATTAATAAGCCCCTGCCAATTTGCCCAATAATATGCCAGTATTATCTTGCCATTAATAAGCCCCTGCCAAATTGCCCAATAATATGCCAGTATTTTTTTCCATTAATATTCCCCAGACAATTTTCCCAATAATATGCCATTATTATTTGCCATTTATAAGCCCCTATCCCCCAGCACTTACCTTTTTCCCTGGTGGCTAGTGGCAGGAAGCATGGCGTCCTCCATGCTGCCTGCTCGGCTCTCCGGCGGTTGTGCAGAGTGGTCACGTGACCCCGCGCCCGTCTGACATCAGAGCGCTGGTCACGTGACCTGTCGGCACTTCCCTGTCACACTGCACGGGGAGTCAAACAGGCAGCACAGAGGTTTCTCTGTGCTGCCTGTTCGGCTCCCCATGCAGCCGTTGGCAGGCAGAGCGATGGTGATGGTGTTTTGTTTTTAAAGGGGAGGCTTTTTTTTTTTGTGTGCGTTTTGTGCCGCCCCTAAAGGCATACAAGGCAAGTGCTGCTTGTTTGCCTCGCTCTAAATAAAGCGCTGGGTGGAGCACTGCAGCTTCCGTCACGTGCTTGCAGCCAGAGAAAAGAGCAACAGACGGAGAACCAGGCCAGCTGCCTGCAGAATACAGGTAGGAAATAGACATGTGCAAAACTAAAATTTTCGTTTCGTTTTCGTCCATTCGGACGAAAATGTTATTTATTTCGTCTAAAACGAATTTCGTTCATTAGTGCATTCGTTTCAGACGAAATTCGTTCATTATTTTCGTTTCGTTAATTTTTTTCGTTCGTTTTATAGAATACAATGTAATACTATTGGCTTTCTATAAACCGAACGAGAGCCCCATTCATAAGAAATTCTTATGAATGGGGCTCTCGTTCGGTTCATAGAAAGGCAATAGTATTACTTGTATTCTATAAGCCGAAAGTCTATAAACCGAACGACTTTCGGTTTATAGACTTTCGGCTTATGGAATACATGTAATCCTATTGCTATTCTATAAACCGAACGACTTTCGGTTTATAGAATAGCCATAGGTTTACATGTATTACATAAGCCGAAAGTCTATAAACCGAAAGTCGTTCGGTTTATAGGCTGTCGGCATTTAACTATACAGAGACAGAGTCTCCATTCATAAAATTATGAATGGAGACTTTGTCTCCGTGTAGTAAAATGCCGACAGCCTATAAACCGAACGTTCGGTTTATAGGCTGTGGGCATTTTACTACACGGAGACAAAGTCTCCATTCATAATTTTATGAATGGAGACTCTGTCTCCGTGTAGTAAAATGCCGACAGCCTATAAACCGAACGTTCGGTTTATAGGCTGTCGGCTTATGGAATACATGTATTCCTATTGCTATTCTATAAACCGAAAGTCGTTCGGTTTATAGAATAGCAATAGGAATACATGTATTCCATAAGCCGACAGCCTATAAACCGAACGTTCGGTTTATAGGCTGTCGGCATTTTACTACACGGAGACAGAGTCTCCATTCATAAAATTATGAATGGAGACTTTGTCTCCGTGTAGTAAAATGCCGACAGCCTATAAACCGAACGTTCGGTTTATAGGCTGTCGGCTTATGGAATACATGTATTCCTATTGCTATTCTATAAACCGAACGACTTTCGGTTTATAGAATAGCCATAGGATTACATGTATTATATAAGCCGAAAGTCTATAAACCGAAAGTCGTTCGGTTTATAGGCTGTCGGCATTTAACTATACAGAGACAGAGTCTCCATTCATAAAATTATGAATGGAGACTTTGTCTCCGTGTAGTAAAATGCCGAAAGCCTATAAACCGAACGATCCGTTTATAGACTTTCGGCTTATATAATACATGTAATCCTATGGCTATTCTATAAACCGAACGTTCGGTTTATAGAATAGCAATAGGAATACATGTATTCCATAAGCCGACAGCCTATAAACCGAATGTTCGGTTTATAGGCTGTGGGCATTTTACTACACGGAGACAAAGTCTCCATTCATAATTTTATGAATGGAGACTCTGTCTCCGTATAGTTAAATGCCGGCTTTTAACTATACGGAGACAAAGTCTCCATTTATAATTTTATGAATGGAGACTCTGTCTCCGTATAGTTAAATGCCGGTGTTCTGACAAATTTCTGGAGCAAATTCTCCTGCGCAATCGCAGGAGAATTTGCTCACTGCGCATGCGCATAAAGTTACAGCTGATAACTCAGCTGTAACTTTGTGACCACCGCGCATGCGCCAGCTGCGCAACCCACCTCCCGCCCCCTCACACCCCCTGCACACCCCTTCTTACCAGATCATCGACCACAGCGATACACAGCGCATGCGCACGCCTATCCAGCCGTTTGGGAATGTGCGCGTCCGTTGTTGTGTTCTTAAGGTGGTAAGTAACATGGGGCGTCGGGACATAAGGGGGCAAGCATCCTGGTGAGGGCTGCCTCATCTTGATGGGATTTGTGATCCTCCTGCTGCATCAATAATACAGCAGGAGGATCACAAATCCCATCAAGATGAGGCAGCCCTCACCAGGATGCTTGCCCCCTTATGTCCCGACGCCCCGTGTTACTTACCACCTTAAGAACACAACAACGGACGCGCGCATTCCCAAACGGCTGGATAGGCGTGCGCATGCGCTGTGTATCGCTGTGGTCGATGATCTGGTAAGAAGGGGTGTGCGGCGGGTGTGAGGGGGCGGGAGGTGGGTTGCGCAGCTGTCTCATGCACGGTGGTCACAAAGTTACAGCTGAGTTATCAGCTGTAACTTTATGCGCATGCGCAGTGAGCAAATTCTCCTGCGATTGCGCAGGAGAATTTGCTCCAGAAATTTGTCAGAACACCGGCTTTTAACTATACGGAGACAAAGTCTCCATTTATAATTTTATGAATGGAGACTCTGTCTCCGTATAGTTAAATGCCCACAGCCTATAAACCGAACGTTCGGTTTATAGGCTGTCGGCTTTTAACTATACGTTTGTCTCCATTCATAAATTTATGAATGGAGACTCTGTCTCCGTATAGTTAAATGCTATTGTATTCTATAAACCGACTCTATTTCGGCTTATAGAATGCAATAGTACTACGAATGGACGAATGAACGAATGATTTTCCTTTATTAACTATTCGTTCATTCGATTTAGTTAGCTTAGCATTTTCGTTCTTCGTTTTTCGGGCGAATGGACGAAAATGCAATTTTCGGACGAAAATGCATTCGTCCGAAAACGAATGCACATGTCTAGTATATATTCACATGTAAATTGCTTTTTTAATAAAAAATTATGATATAAATAAAATCTTGTTTTTATTTCCTTTTATGTGACAAAGCTGCCTCTCTCTTTCCCTTGCCCCCAGATTTGTCGCTCTCCCCCCCTTAGTGTTGTCTCTCTCTCACCCTCCCTTTGGCTCCCCCCTCGCTCCCCTTGTGTCTGTCTCTTCCCCCCTTCCCTCCCCTTGTTTCTCTCTGCCCCCCCCCCTTGTTATTCTGTCCCCCCCTCACCTGTTTCTTGCTCCCTGGTGGCTAGTGGGGGCAGCCGGGGGATGTATGCACTATACATAATAGACGGAAGTGTCGGGCAGCATGGAGGTTGTCTGCACGATTCGTGCAGACATCCCCCAGCTGCCCGATTCTCCCTGGTGGCTAGCGAGGCAGCGGTGGATGTCTGCGCGATGAGCGAGACCTCCCCTGCTGCCGCCCGGAACGACAGCCAGGACTTTTATGAGGAAGCCGGAAGTACCCAGCTTCATCATAGAAGTCCCGGCGGTCATGCCGGGCGGCAGCAGGAGAGGTCTCGCTCATCGCGCAGACATCCTCCGCTCCCTCGCTAGCCACCAGGGAGAATCGGGCAGCTGGGGGATGTCTGCACGAATCGTGCAGACAACCTCCATGCTGCCCGACACTTCCGTCTATTATGTATAGTGCATACATCCCCCGGCTGCCCCCACTAGCCACCAGGGAGCAAGAAACAGGTGAGGGGGGGACAGAATAACAAGGGGGGGGGGGGGGGCAGAGAGAAACAAGGGGAGGGAAGGGGGGAAGAGACAGACACAAGGGGAGCGAGGGGGGAGCCAAAGGGAGGGTGAGAGAGAGACAACACTAAGGGGGGGAGAGCGACAAATCTGGGGGCAAGGGAAAGAGAGAGGCAGCATTGTCACATAAAAGGAAATAAAAACAAGATTTTTTTATATCATAATTTTTTATTTAAAAAGCAATTTACATGTGAATATATACTAGACATGTGCATTCGTTTTCGGACGAATGCATTTTCGTCCGAAAATTGCATTTTCGTCCATTCGCCCGAAAAACGAAGAACGAAAATGCTAAGCTAACTAAAGCCGAATGAACGAATGGTTAATAAAGGAAAATCATTCGTCCATTCGTAGTACTATTGCATTCTATAAGCCGAAATAGAGTCGGTTTATAGAATACAATAGCATTTAACTATACGGAGACAGAGTCTCCATTCATAAAATTATGAATGGAGACTTTGTCTCCGTATAGTTAAATGCCCACAGCCTATAAACCGAACGTTCGGTTTATAGGCTGTGGGCATTTAACTATACGGAGACAGAGTCTCCATTCATAAAATTATAAATGGAGACTTTGTCTCCGTATAGTTAAAAGCCGGCATTTAACTATACAGAGACAGAGTCTCCATTCATAAAATTATGAATGGAGACTTTGTCTCCGTGTAGTAAAATGCCCACAGCCTATAAACCGAACGTTCGGTTTATAGGCTGTCGGCTTATGGAATACATGTATTCCTATTGCTATTCTATAAACCGAACTTTCGGTTTATAGAATAGCCATAGGATTACATGTATTACATAAGCCGAAAGTCTATAAACCGATCGTTCGGTTTATAGACTTTCGGCATTTTACTACACGGAGACAAAGTCTCCATTCATAATTTTATGAATGGAGACTCTGTCTCTGTATAGTTAAATGCCGACAGCCTATAAACCGAACGACTTTCGGTTTATAGACTTTCGGCTTATGTACTACATGTAATCCTATGGCTATTCTATAAACCGAAAGTCGTTCGGTTTATAGTTTAGCAATAGCATTACATGTATTCTATAAACCGAACGTCGTTCGTTTTAAAGACTTTCGGCTTATAGAATACTATTGGCTTTCTATAAACCGAACTAGAGTCGAGTCCCCATTCATAAGAAATTCTTATGAATGAGGAGGGACTCTAGTTAGGTTTATAGAATGCCAATAGTATTCTATAAGCCGAAAGTCTTTAAAACGAACGACGTTCGGTTTATAGAATGCATGTAATGCTATTGCTGTTCTATAAGCCGAATGTCTTTCGGCTTATAGAACAGCAATAGCATTACATGTATTCTATAAACCGAACGTCGTTTGTTTTAAAGACTTTCGGCTTATAGAATACATGCTGCTATTGGTTGTCTATAAACCGAAAGAGTCCCCATTCATACGAATAGGTCAATTGACCTATTCGTATGAATGGGAACTCAATTTCGGTTTATAGGAAGCTAATAGCATTACATGCATTCCATAAACCGAAAGTCATTCATGTCGGTTTATGGAATGTAGTACAATGCTATTGGTATTGTAAACCGACTCTATTTCGGTTTAGAATGCCAATAGCACGAATGGACGAATGGACGAATGAACGAATGATTTTCGTTTATTAACCATTCGTTCATTCGGATTTTGTTAGTTAAAATTTTCGTTATTCGTTTTTCGGACGAATGGACGAAAATGCTATTTTCGTCCGAAAATGCATTCGTCCGAAAACGAATGCACATGTCTAGTAGGAAACATGAATGAATGACATTAACGGTCACATGGGGCAGAAAAGGTAATGAATGGTGAAATGACATGAATGATGGATCATGGACATGGAGGCAGAAGGGATGGGACAGAACAGATAATGGAGGATTAAATGGCATGATATAGATGGATCATGGAGGCAAATTGCAGACAAAACGGTGACATGGGGCAGAAAAGATATAATGAAGGAGGAAAAGAGGTGAAAGGCACGGAGGAATAAAACACACAAATTGATGGGGAAAGAGATGGCAAACATGGAGCAATGTGGCAAGGAAATTCTGTTGCTGAGGGTGCAATTTGGTGCTGTAGCTAGTGTTGTGGGTGGTATCAAGGGCTGCGGCACCTGCTGTGGGTGCAATCTGGTATCTGATGCTGTGGCAAGGGAATTCTGGTGCTGAAGGTGCAATTTGGTGCTGTAGCTAGTGCTGTGGGTGGTATCAAGTGCTGTGGCAACTGCTGTGAGTCAGTGGCGTACTAAGGGGGGGGCGGGGGGGCGGCCCGCACCGGGTGCCACTGACTAGGGGGGTGCCATCCCCTGGATGCGGCCGCCGGGTTAAAAAAAAAAATCAAAGCGACCGGAGGGAAGACTGCACGGAGGAGGCATCAGTCCGGGGACACGGAGCAGCCATTCGGTAAGTCATGGGGAGGGGGAGGGTGGTTTAAAAACGAGCACTTTAATGGCACAATATTCCTGGGGCCTGAGTCTATTACTGGGTTCTGACTGGCACAATATTCCTGGGCTCACTATTACTGGTTATTATTATTATTAGTGGCACACTATTACTGGGCTCTGACTGGCACTATATTACTGGGCTCTGACTGGCACTATATTACTGGGCTCTGACTGGCACAATATTACTGGGTTCTGACTAGCACAATATTACTGGGTTCTGACTGGCACAATATTACTGGGTTCTGACTGGCACAATATTACTGGGCTCTGACTGGCGCAATATTACTAGGCTCTGACTGGCACAATATTACTGGGTTCGGACTAGCACAATATTACTGGGTTCGGACTAGCACAATATTCCTGGGCTCTGAGTGGCACACTATTACTGGGCTCTGACTGGCACTATATTACTGGGCTCTGACTGGCACTATATTACTGGGCTCTGACTGGCACAATATTACTGGGTTCTGACTAGCACAATATTACTGGGTTCTGACTGGCGCAATATTACTAGGCTCTGACTGGCACAATATTACTGGGCTCTGACTGGCACAATATTACTGGGCTCTGACTGGCGCAATATTACTAGGCTCTGACTGGCACAATATTACTGGGTTCGGACTAGCACAATATTACTGGGTTCGGACTAGCACAATATTACTGGGTTCTGACTGGCACACTATTACTGGGTTCTGACTGGCACAATATTACTGGGTTCTGACTGGCACAATATTCCTGGGCTCTGAGTGGCACAATATTACTGGGTTCTGACTGGCATTATATTATTGGGCTCTGACTGGCACAATATTACTGGCATCTGACTGGCACACTATTACTGGGCTCTGACTGGCACACTATTACTGGGTTCTGATTGGCACAATATTCCTGGGCTCTGACTGGCACACTATTACTGGGTTCTGACTGGCACAATATTACTAGACTCTGATTGGCACAATATTACTGGTATCTGACTGGCACACTATTACTGGGCTCTGGCACAATATTCCTGGGCTCTGAGTGGCACACTATTACTGGGCTCTGACTGGCACACTATTACTGGGCTCTGACTGGCACAATATTACAGGCATCTGACTGGCACACTATTACTGGGCTCTGAATGACACAATATTCCTGGTATCTGACTGGCACAATATTCCTGGGCTCTGACTGGCACACTATTACTGGGCTCTGAATGACACAATATTCCTGGTATCTGACTGGCACAATATTACTGGTATCTGAATGGCACAATATTACTGGTATTTGACTGGCACAATATTACTGGGTTCTAAGTGGCACAATATTCCTGGTATCTATAATCGTACAATTTTCAAACATTGCTCTAGGTACGCCCCTGCTGTGAGTGTAATCTGGTGCTGTAGCTGGTGCTGTGCTTGCAATCTACTGTGTTGCGTGGAGTCAACTGCGTTGACATTATGTGTGTATGAATAATGTGGGGCATAGTGTAAACATAAAAACAGATTGAAATTGCTAATCAGACAATGGAAGCTTGATCCTTCTATAAAGCTTTTACATAAGGTTTACCAGCCGTTTGCATGCTGCACTGATAATGACTAAGGTTCTCCACTTCATGATAACTTGTCAAAAAGAGGCGCGGCGCAGCAAGGACGGTAAAAGTATGCCCCCCCCCCCAAAAAAAACTAACTCTGCGGATGCCCATGCTCTCCCCCCATCTGTTCTCTCCCCCATCTCTTCTCGCCCCCCATATATGTTCTCTCTCCCCCAAATCTGTTCTAACTCTTCCTCCCCCCATATCTGGTTTCTCTCTATCCTCCACTCTGTTCTCTCCCCCCCATATTTGTTCTCTCCCCCCATCCGTTCTCTCTCCCCCCTATCTGTTCTCTCTTCCCCCTCCCTTCTTGCTTGAAGTTGCTGCTTCACTGGGGAGTGCACAGCATGAGCTCCGTGTGTTAACACACGCAGAGCTCAGTAAGGTCTGCTGGCACTCCCCGCACATAGTGATGACGCAGGGCATCATATTTCCTATGCATTGAATCATCACTACGCTCGGGTAGCGAGTGCAGCATTTACTGAGCTCTGCAGAGCTCATGCTGCGTGATGGTCCACAGTGAAGCAGCTGCTTCATATGGTGGGGGCGGACTTGCCTATCTGCCCCTAAGACTTGCCAATTAGGGTTGCCACCTGGCCAGTATTTTACTGGCAGGCCAGTCAAAAACTGTTAAGTCTATGGAGGTAGTAGCATGGACGGTATTTTTCTGAAGATAAGGTGGCAACCCTATTGCCAATTCGTTCCCAGATTTGCAATCTGCCCCTCAGAATTTTTGCCAATCTGCCCACCAAACTCACAACCAGGACATGCCCCATCACACACATTGCATACCCAGGACATACCTCAGCACCCACATTGCACACCCAGGACTTATCCCAACCAGCACCCACAGTTCCCTGGTGTCTAGTGGCAGGCAGTATGGTGTCCACGGGTTACCCAGTCACACAGACATACTACCATGCCTGGCAGCGCACAGGCACTATGCTGCCTGCTCGCCTGCAGAGGGCTGGTGAGGGGAGATATAGCTCTAACAGGCAATTTGGGACAAATATGTCAAAGACAGCCTGTTTGGGGGCAAAGA
This sequence comes from Pelodytes ibericus, assembly GCA_036172795.1. Classification (NCBI taxonomy): domain Eukaryota; kingdom Metazoa; phylum Chordata; class Amphibia; order Anura; family Pelodytidae; genus Pelodytes; species Pelodytes ibericus. The sequence goes on from CM069859.1 coordinate 199,088,910, forward strand.
TGGCACTGACAGGCTGTTTGGTTACAATGTTGGCACAGACAAAGTGTTTGGGGCAAAGATTGCACTGACAATTTTTAATATTTTAAACCTTTTTACCCTGGTCCTTGTTAAAAGAGAGCAAATGAGGTGTTATTTTTGTCATTTTATCTCTCTTGGGTAAGTGATTCACCAATGCCATCTCAGAGTGCAGTGCTATCACAGGGCTTAGTCCTACGGGGCTGACATTTCAATATAAGGACGGACATGTTTAGTAGCAATGTCAGTATTTTACATTTTTTAGGTGGATTTCTTTTGGGCGGGATAGCCCCTTAGAAGGAATTTACAAGGAACAGAACATAAATGGCATTCCTCACACGATAAAAAAGTTATGTAGGATAAAATGCTTCCAAGTATTCAGGCAGCAACTCTTCCATTAGTTGTTTATTTTTTTGCATTCTACCAAACAGACACTAGATGGCATTAGAAGTGCATATTCTACATTACAAGTTCAAAATGCTTAGCTTTTTCACTCTCAATCCTCAAGATTATGTAATTCAAGAAGGCCACCAAGTTCAATCATCAGGTCACTGAGAGTTTATTCAGGCAGATAATTTCAGCCTGTTCAAGCATTCTCCTGGTAATAGGGGATAGCAAAAAGCGATGTAAGGTAAAGCTGACAAAACTGGCTATGTCAAAATTGATGTGGGGCAAAGCTGGCTTTATGGAAAGTAATGCAATGTAAAGCTTTAACTATGGAAGATAATGTGGGGCAAGGCAGCAGCAATGGAAAGTATTGTGGGGCAAAATTGGCACTGTGGAAAGTGATGAGGACAATGCTGGCACTGAAAAGCAATGTGGGGAAAAGTTGGCACTGTGGGAAGGGATGTGGGGAAAACCCAGCACTGTGTAAAGTGATGTGGGGAAAATGTATCACTGATGGAAGGTGATTTGGGACAAAGCTGGCACTGTGGATGGTGAGTGTGGACAAAATTTGCTCTGTGACAGGTTGTGTGTCACGGTGGAAAGCTTGAAACAAATTTGGCACAGTGTAAAGTGATGTGGGGTAAATTTAGCAGTGGAACGCTTGAGACATATTTGGCACAGTGTAAAGTGGGGATGTATGGCATTTGTGGAATTATTTGCTGATGTGTTACATAGTGGCCCTTTGGTTTCTAGGTATGCCCTGTACTCAAGTCACCAGAATTACCATTTTTCACAGTTAGAATGTATCTGTTATGAAAATATGACATGGTCACTTAATTGAAAATAATAATAACAGTTCTATTATTTTTATTTCTTATGCTTACAACTAGTCTTTCAGCATAAAACTTCCAATTGGTAATTACATTTCATAATGCTGAACATGCAACGTGATTTCAACAGCAAATATATAGTTTCAGTGTCCACAAGTACGATGACCTTTCCATATATAATGCAGATTACAGGATCTCTTTGAAGGGACACTCCAGGGAAGTAAGAAAGAAAGAAAAATATTGATCTAATCACCAGTGCTCATTGTACTGAAGGGTCCACTCAATATAGAGCGATCCAAAATGATGCCAGACAAGCAAAAACCTGTGAAATTTGGGAAATCCCATTTTTGGCTATTCAGTATAATACAATTTGTTCGAGACTCTAAACTTCAGAAGGATTCTGATCAGGGCAACTTCGCCATGAAAAGTAAAGCATTTTGACTAACCAATATGTGCTGATCACACCTGAACAAGCTCAGAATTCAGGAAATATCTACGAAATTCGTCCATATCAATTCTCCATGTATAAGCTGAAGAATTGAACTTTAAAGGGCAGAAAAGTATAGTATAAAATATTTGAAGGTAGTGTTAGGCAGCATAACACATGCAAGTACCAATTAATAGCCACAATGAAAGGAAAGGTGTAGCATAATCTATATAGATAGATAGATAGATAGATAGATAGATAGATAGATAGATAGATAGATAGATAGATAGATAGAGATAGATAGATAGATAGATAGATAGATAGATAGATATAGATAGATAGATATAGATATATATGTAATATATATTATATAAATATATATATATATATATATATATATATATATATATATATAAAATCCAGTTTGGATTTGTGTGTATATATATATATATATATATATAGTCACTGTTATACACAAAGCATCGCCTGTGGAATAGCAAGGAATATAGATATATGATGGTGTTTCCCACTTGTTCATGTCTTCATTCTCCTCCTGCTCATGTCTTCACTCTTCTCCTGTTGATGTCTTCACTTTTCTCTCCCTATTTGCAATGTTAATAGCGTGATCACATGACAGCTGTTGATGAAGAACAATACTAGTGATGTCATGTCAGCTCTATACTCAAATCACGATACTGGATATTCATCATCACCAGTAACTCTTATGATATGTGTACCTTCTCCCCTTATGTGATGTGTAGTTATGAATCATTTCATATCCCAAATGTAGATGCAAGCATTGATTTGCAACGTAACATTCTACACTAGAAATAAAAGGGTACTTTTAACTATGCGTGTGTGAGGTGTGGGTCTACCTATGCAAACAAAACAGGCACAAAGAGATAAGTTCAAATGAATAGTTTTTATTCATTTTGTAATTTTTAATTAGAATTAAAAAGCCCAGGGCAGGGAGGGGCAGTGAAAGGGGGGAAGATATTTTTTTCTGCAGAGGATTACAACTGGGTGATTGGAATGGTAAGTAACCAAGGTTTCCATGTCTACTACCAAGATGCAACAGTGTGATTTACTCATCATCTTCTGATGAAGAGGAGGAGAATGTACTTGGCAACTGTCTAGAAGTGTCAGTATCATCGCACTCCATCATCTAACTTCCAACTACTTGTGCTGAGGGAGGTTAGATATGGTAGTTTCCTCCAGAGCAGCTTATGCTGTAACTTAGCACACATCAGGGCCAATTTTGCATGTTTGTACCTCAAACGTTGGCTGCGGTGTTCAGCTCTAGCCTGACACTCCTGCTTGTACACCAGTCTCATCAGCTCCAGATGGGCAACTTGCACATCTAAGCGACTAAGGAACTGATCTTGCCTCTCAATCGTCTTGGCATGCAACTGTTTCTGGTTACTCACTATCATTGTCAGTTGCTGGTTCAACACAGTGATGTCCTGCTGAGTCCTAGCAGTCAGACCAAGGACAGCAGCATCAAGTGCCCTTATCAGAGGAAGGGTAGGAGTATGGGCTCCTGATGTGCTTGGCAGATCTTCAGTGCTGGGATTCACCACATCGAGAAATACTTTCTTCTCCTCCTCCTCCTAAACAGATGTTATTGCAAAAAAAGATGTTTAGGACATTGCAATACTGACTGAATGCATCACATTCTTTGACAGTTAACATGCAGGGTCATCTGCAGCCTGAACTTTTGTACATTGTCTTTGCAGCTATTATAGTGATTTACTAATTAGTTTCCGGATAATCACAAAAGCCCACGCTCTACTGATTGTTTGCTAATCCTGTGATTGAGCCTATTAAGAGTTAAACACTGTAATCATGTTAGGACTATCACAAGAGCATAGATGTCATACACATTTCTGTGTACATAGATGCACATTAATATGCAAGTAGATGGTGTTCTACAAGCAAGTAGTTATCTACATCTGCATTAACATCTAACGAGAATGATGTGGTGTAAATGTGAATACTTTTATCAGAAAGACGAGCTACATTTGTCCTAGTATGTATGCATACCTCCCAACTTTGCCCCCCAGCGAATCGGGACACTGGGGGTGGAGTCTGGGGTGGGTGGGTGACAGTGCTTTTTCATCCTGGCTACTGAAGTCAGGATCACTACTGCGCATGCGCACAATGCTGGTGTCTGGGAAACAGGACGGCGGGATTGTGGTCCTGAGGCCCGAGGTAGACCGCGGCAGACTGTGGGACAGCGGGACATGGCTCTTAAATCGGGACAGATGGGAGGTATGAGTATGTCAAGCATTTGCAGATAGACAATGTTGCTTTAAAAATATAACAGTAATAATTCTGCTCCTGGATCTAAATTACTGCACATTGGAAACAATTCTGAAAGGGTAATAAAATCTGCTTCATTATTACAATTCACTAAATCACACGAAATAAATTACACAGGAAAAAAATCAATAACTCCAGTGGTGAATATCATTTAATACCTTGCATGTTCCGCTAGCAAAAGGTGATACTGAATCCTGTGCCAAAATCAATATTGTTAAAACAGAAATATTAATTGTATATTTTCATGACAATTCTTTATAATTTCCTCTTATCTCTTACTTTATACATATAATTATAAGAAGCCCTAAAGTAAAAAAAAAAAAAAAAAGAAATTACCATTACAGGTCCACTCTGACTTGTAAATTACCGAACCTTTAATGCATATTAAACTTAAATAATTATAAAAATGTATGCATTTATTGATAGTTTATTATTGTAACCGCTTGGTACCCTATTTCCGATAACGTCTTGATTGCATAGAATTTAACAATATGAGATAGATCGGCAGATTTCTCTATTTAAATATATAAATAATTGAGAATACAATGAAAAAATAGGGAGTTGTAAGCAATAACCTTTTGTCTTTTAAAATATTTTATTGAATATAAATAAATATAGACAATGTATAAAAACAGCTTAATAATACATAATAAAGGCAGAGTAAATAAAGTAAAATGTATATGCGTGCAATAAGTAAAATAAAATCACATACCCTCCTGGTTGTTTACAGGTTAATCTCTCATTCTTGTGTTAATGCTGTCGCATCAACATAGCCTCCTCATTCTGTGTCAACTAACTAATATTTTTTAGATCCGTTCATTTGTGAGCAGGAAAAATACCATATGATACATTAAAACAGGTAACTATGGTTTACTTTGGGGTAAATCTTGGTCAATCAAGAAAATATTAATTAACCTTAAGTCTTGATTTCTTGGCAAACAGACAAGGCCATGGCAAAATAATGAGGCACATGTCCTGGTCTAGCAGGACAAAATGGCGTCTGTAGTCTAAACATTTTACTTGCGAAGCTGGGCGTGAAGCCAGTTTGATAACAGAAAGAACACAGTTGAAGCTACAAAATTTTCCACTGCAAGTAACAAGGTGGAAGAAGGGGGGAAATGGAACCTGTCATTTCTGCAAGTGCCCATAACATTATGTGTATAGAATTTTTTTTTTTTATTTGCTTTCAAATATTATCTTTTCAGATTCTAGTGATCCGTCCGTTCAGAGCTCCAGCATTTGGCTGGAAGATGGGAGGTAAAACGAAACAAAAGGTTCTACTCAATAAAGAGAAAATTGCAGGGAACTGAGATGGGAATTTAAAACTTAATGTAGCTGAGTTGGAAAATTCTCCCATCCAGCTGTATTTTTTCCATCTCTGCTACATTGGCCTAAAGACTGAAACACCCAGGACTTCCCTCAGCACATGCCCGCTCATCACATTGCACACCTAGGACTTATCCAAGCACCCGAGTATATCCCCCATCACCATTCAATGAATGCCTGCAGAGAGGCTATTGCCGGTAAGCTTTTTTAATTTTTTAAAAAATGTTTAAAGGGTTCCCCAGGGCTGCCAGGTCTATTACAGGCATGTCACCTGTTACTGCCTGATGATAGTGGTCCTGTGTTCAATGTAGAAAGTTATGTATTTTTGGAAAATATTAATAAAAAAAAAAAAGATATACTTTAAATACTAGTACCTCACTGAAAAAACTCTCCTTATAAGAAGGAATAATTGTAGCCAACAGACTTATCAACTTCAGTCAGCAGCTGCAAAGAGCAATAAGGTATTGCCATGTACAAAATGAGGTTTTGATTCTGTGATGCAACATTTGAAATAGCTTAATTAGTTGGGGAGTGCCTTCTTTCGGATCAACAGTAGAAGCATGCAAAGGCAAAGGGTTGAACTTGATGGACTCAATATTTTTTCAGCCTAAATTATTATGTACCATGTATGCGTGTCTGTTTGGAAACAAATTAATTATAATAAAGAATTACCTTGATTAATTCATCTGTTCCCCTGTGAAAACATATGATTTTTTAATCCTCCAGGACAGTGTGTAAATATTATATATGTTCCTAAAAACCAGTCCATTTGGCCATTTATATTCCGCTGTAAGCGTGGAATCTTTAACATTTAAGAGTTAAGCGAGTTAGTTAAGGTAAAATATAATCATGTTGGTAGCAAGTATTACGGTAACAAATTTGCAAGCTAGAGGAATGAGAGAGCTGGCTGCTTATGTTACCAATAATGCTACTTAAGTAACAAAGCAGTGGATTTGTATTTTTGCCTGGGCTGGGCCTTTAAGAAACGTGTGGCACTTTTTTTTACATATTATGTATTATTTCTTTATAAGCGGAGCTTCCATGTTTTTACTAGTATGACTTTCTAATACCTATTCCATTCAGCCTTGAAACAATTATACCCGCAGAAATTAATACGCAAAGACCACCATTATTAGTTGTGTGATTAGTGAGACTTATTGCAATCTGTTTCAATAAAGAAATAAAAAACAATGGGGTATATTCAGTGGCCTCTGTTAAAAAACAGCATCCATTAAAGTTATAGTCCCAAACGTTCTTCTGATTGGAATAATGTGATTCTATGGAAACACACACTGATAAAATACTGTGCATTAAGGCACAAGGTCTAATTTAACGCTATGGGACTGGTGGTGTGGCCACCCCCAGTCCCATTGCGAACCAGTGCTGGACAAGTATCTCTACAAAAAAATTAATCTAATTATATTACTTGGGGCCACCAGGTAAGCCCTTTTTGCACACACACAAAAAATGATTTGTCCCATTAATGCTGTGACCCGGCACAATGCCCAAAGACCCATTAACAATAAAATAATGAGCCTGCGACAAGCTTAGTGCAACAACAGCTTTCTTTTCCCTGAAAGTACCCTACTCTGCCTTATCAGGGTAACCTTCTTTTTAGGAATCTTGGGTTAAATTTGTCAGAACTTCTCTCTTCTGCCCCAGGATAAAGGAAGAGCTAACCTAGGACTCTGAACAATATGCCTGCCCTGTGGTAGAGCTATACTTAGCAAATAGCTACTTTGTTTGTATTCTTTCACAAGCCAGTTGCTGGCATTGGATGTGCCTGGCACGTCCTGCAGTTCTGATAGTCGCATGCCAGCTGGCATAGCGTGATTGGGCTGTAAATGACCTGGCTGCCTCTGGACCAAGGCACTGCAGCCATGTCGGTTAAGGTCTCTGTGACACAACTAGTGACAGCCAATTCCAGCATAGGTCTCCCTGTCCTACAGCATGGGAAGTCTGCCCCTGGGTGCCAAGAACTCTTCCCAGCCGCCCCATGGCCCTCCCAAACTTTTTATTCATAAAAAAAAAATCTTCACTCAGTGAAGCTTAGGGTCACAATCGAATATTTGGTCATAATGAAAAACAATTGTGGGGGAAATAGCAATGCGCTACTTGTACTTTTGGCCGTGTAAGGAAAAAAACTTTAAAAAATGGGGTCCCAAACTCAGGATTATTGTTTGAATCTATTTTGCAGGCTTTTTCATTAGCTTTTGTAGATGAGTAAAATATGTTTTAATTAAAAGTCAGAAAAAGAGTTTTCTTTTTATTATATTCTTTTTAATAAATTATTTGATATGATCAAAATAATGGTGTCTAAAGAAAGCCCTACTCATCCTGAAAAAAATACATTATTTGTGTTGGTACAGTAAATGAGAAAATTACAGCTAAACACAAACACTGCAATTTTTTAAAACAGCCATTGTCCGGCACAACAAACATTTTTCAAAAAGTCTGGTCATGAAGGGGTTAAATGCCGACTGTCAGCAAAAAAATGAGTGATGTTTAATTTGAAGATTGCATTTTTTATTTTGTCGATTTAGCAATTGTGGCTGATGTGGCTGTGTAATTTTGCCTTGCGGAGCTTCCAAGACATGCGACTTCTCACCACCAAAGTCATCTCTGAACCCGCATGTTGTTTTTTAAAGTTGGACAATTATAATTTAATTTGGATACTATACACATTTACATTTAGTATTCAACATACATTTAAAATGCGAGAATGTTTTTTTTCTGAAAAACATGTTTTTTCACTATTATTCCGATAATTTTCAACACTAGTACAACGCAATCACTAACGCACTTACCCAAACTAACTAACTAACTAACTAATGGAAAAAAAAAACCCTATCCCCTATTAAAAATTATGGGGGGCCAGGGCAAGTAGCCCTGATCCCCTAATGATAAACAATACTGGGTGCTGGTCAAATGTGTCCCAGGTCCCATAATATGCATTGTGGGGCCAGGTAAGATTGCCACCTTTTCTTCAAAAAAATACCAGCCATGCTACTACCTCCATAGACTTAACATTGGGGTCAAGCCAATTTTTTACCAGCCTGCCGATAAAATACCCGCCAGGTGGCACCGTTAAGGCCAGGGCAAGTAGCCCTGACAACCCCCAACAAATGCTCCCAGCACCTACATTACATACATGGGGCGCCAAGTTTATTTGCCCTGCCCCCCCTGACAAATAATGGGGTGTGTGGAATAAAAATACCGGCCAGGTGGCAACCCTAGGGCCAGGGCAAGTAGCCCTCACAACCCCCATCAAATGCTCCCAGCACCTACATTACATACATGGGGCGCCAGGTCTATTTGCCCTGCCCCCCCCTGACACATAATGGGGCTGTGTGGAGGTCATTTTTATTTTGTATGGCCAATAAAAGAGTTGAGTGGACACCTGGATGTTCTGGTTCGGCAGGTTCGACAGAACTTCGAAAAAATGTCCGGGTTCGTGCTCGAACTTGACCCCGAACCCGAACCCCGAACCCGAACCCCATTGAAGTCAATGGGGACACGGACTTTTGACCACTAAAATGCCTCTAAAAAAGTCGTGGAAAGGGCTAGAGGGCTGCAAAAGGAAGTAAAATGTGTGTAAGAGTAGGACAAGTGCCCTGCAAGCAAATGTGGATAGGGAAATAACTTAAAATAACATAAAAATTACAAATACAGCTGAGCCATAAAATAGCACTAGATGGAGTCTTTGATTTTAGCTTTGGAGAACATAAATCTAAATCATGGCTGCCAGGAGGATCAACAGAATTATCCATTTGAGAGAGGGTTGGAGTGCAGGGTATTCTCTTTAAGTTTATACTAAGTGACCCATAGGTTGAGGAGGCGGTGACCGTGGCGGTGTAGGTGGAAGCGGCGCTGGAGGAGGAGGAGGTAGCCAACACTGTTTTTTATTTGTTTTTTTTTTGTTTATTGGTAAGCAAAAAATGCACCGCAAGACATAAATGTACTATTTAGCACAACAATTATAATTTTTCAAAGTGCGCTGTAAGCAAAGTATTGGACTGTTCTATTTGACTCTCAGATATGAAGTGCACCGCAAGACGCAAATGTACTATTTACCACCCAAAACAATTAGAATTTTTCAAAGTGCGCTGTAAGCACAGCATTTGACGGTTCTATTTGACTCTCAGATATGAAGTGCACCGCAAGACGCAAATGTACTATTTACCACCCAGAATTTTTTTTAATCTGTCCCTCACAGCTGCAGCATCCAGCTTATACGGTATATAGAGGCTGGGTCACATGCTGCACTGGCCAATCACAGCCATGCCATTAGTAGGCATGGCTGTGATGGCTTCTAAGGGCAAACAAGTCAAACGCTTGTTGATTGGCTGCCCTGCAGCCTTTTAAAACACGCCATTAAATCGCCGAACCCCGAACTCCAACCCGAACATACAGTGAAATGTCCGTGTTCGGGTCCGGGGTCCAAAAACCGTAATGTTCGGTACGAACCCGAACAGTGCAGTTCGGGTTCGTTCAACACTAGCCAGTACTAAAATAATAATGATGCTGGGTGCTGATGCTGTGTATATTTTGTGATGCTAGATAAATATATAAAGTGCTGCTGCTGTGTACATAGTGATGCTGGGTGCTGTGTAAATATAGAGATGCTGGGTGCTGATGCTGTTTATATAATCATGCTAGATGCTGATGCTGTGTGCATATTTATATATGTGTGTATATACATTTATATATATATATATAAATATATATATATATATATATATCGTGATGCTGGGTGTTGATGCTGTGTATATATTGTGATGCTGGGGGCTGATGGTGTGTTTATACTGATGCTGGGCGCTGATGCTGTGTTTACAATGATGCTGGGTGCTGATGCTGTATATATAGTGATACTGGACATTGGTGCTATGTATATTGTGAATTTTTGTATATATTGGTGCTGGAAGAACAAAGTCTCCAGAGTGGGGACCCCTTAAAACACAAATTGTATTCCAAAGAAAATTCAGAAAGAGGACGACTTTGTGCAATGCCGAGAAAGATAAATATTGTTTGTTTGTCTTTAAGTAATGTTATTGTCTATAGTATGTTTATAGTGATGCTGGTTTTATAGTGATGCTAAGTGCTGATGCTGTGTATACATAGTGATGCTGGATGCTGTGTATACATAGAGTTCCTGGATGCTGTGTTTACACAGAGATGCTGGGTACTGTGTATACATAGAGATTCTGGGTGCTGTTGTTTATATATTTATGCTGATGCTGTGTATGTAGTGATGCTGGGTGCTGATACTGTGTATATAGTGATGCTAGGTGCTGATACTGTGTATATAGTGATGCTAGATGCTGATACTGTGTATATAGTGATGCTAGGTGCTGATACTGTGTATATGGTGATGCTTGGTGCTGATACTGTGTATATAGTGATGCTAGGTGCTGATACTGTGTATATAGTGATGCTTGGTGCTGATGCTGTTTATATAGTGTTGCTATATATATATATATATTGATACTGGGCACTGTTGACGTGTATATATATTGTAATACTGAGGAATAATGCTGTATATATTTTTTACGAGGTTAGAAAAAAGTGACATGGTCAACTTACTGGAATGTGTCATGTTTTATTTCTGTAAACAGACATAAATAAAATGGTAATAACATCATCTTGCTTTATGGTGACATCACCATTACACCAGGGCTTCCATTATTAATATGCATTTTTCCATAAGAATCCCTGAATAACCAAACTATGGTGTCACCCTGTACTACAGTGCATACAGTCTATATGGTGACATCACTATTTGGTCAAATGTAATCTGCAGACTGTCTACATGTTCGAAAGCTGCTCTGAAATATAATCCTGCTGCAAGGCGTTTATAAGCCTGTCTTATTAAAATGATATCCTAACATTCACATTATCTATGTTTTATTTATGATACTGATTTAATATAGCTCGCTGGCCATGACATTAGAGACGGTTTTAACATATTTGCAATGCTTAAACATTAGATTTGGATATAAAACAGCAATTCTCAGATTGGGACTGAGACAAACCTATAAAAGATGATGTAGTGTTTAGGATTTTTAGGACCCTCCCCATGCAGGGGATATAAATGCAGTTAGTCACATGTCCAGCAGATGGCTCCTTGGCTGCTCCTTATCACCAGGAGTCTGGATCATTAATAGTTAATCCTGTTGGAGCAGTTGCAATTGTTCAGGGAGGAGGAGGAAGAAAAAAAAAAAAAATCAGTGAGTGAGGGATGCAAGGAGAGTAATACAATACACTGAGAGGAGGAGTGCTGCTCTGCAATATGGAGGTCTGTGCTGGACCCTGATGCAGCATTGTGATCACCCCTCCAGGGTGCAGGCATTGGTTGCATGCTCTAGTCCTTGTGTACTGTTTCCTCCTGGATCCTTACAGGCAGTGAGGGCTGCAGCACATCTAGGGAGACAGAGGAAAGGACATGATCAGCTCCCCGGCGGCCATTCTCCTCTGTCTGCTGGGCTGCAACGTGTGGAAAGCAGTCACTAAAACGTTGCAGGAGCAGAATGCAGCAGTGCAAGGTCAGTGGGTGCTGCTGGGCACATCCCTCACCCCCCTCCACAATGCATACAACAAAAGAGGGCGACCACTCCAGAGTGGTGGGGTGGGCTAATCTGCAGTGTTTTTGTCTGGCACTTAATTGGTTTGGATGCTGGTATAGTTCACCCCGTTATGGTTAGCCCTTGGCTCTACAGCTGTTGTGTACTACATTTCCCATCATGTTCAACCAGCCGTCTGGCTGAGCGTGGATGAAATGCTATAAATAACATCTGGAGCGCCGCATCCCTGGATTAACTCATTTCATGATAATTGATCTTTCCTGTTAGGGGGCCAAGCATATAAACAGCCATTCTGTGGTGAAGTGCTAATTGTGCAGCAAGGTAATTTCCATGGGGATTGCTTCACGTTTGTCACTTTGCGAATGGTTGTTCTATTATTCTTATGGCCCTTTGTATCTTGAATTTGAGTAATTGTACATTACTGCTGATACCAGCACCTTTTTGACTAAAGGAAAAATTCTGGGGCAAAGTTCTAAATGCAATCCTCAATCATTGGTTTCCATAGTGAACGTTACTGCTGATTAGCACTTTATATACAAGCCCTATACAGTAATGGGTAATATTTGACACATTACAGTTCTTCTGAATCATTTGGTTAGTAGTGCATCATGGGAACTGTGGTCCACAAGAGCTGCAGTGCCCCAAAAAAATAGACATCTTTGCCCTATGTGTTTTTTATTGTTAACCTCTCTGTGGGGTTTGATGGCTAGAGACTAGCTAACACTGAAATTGTTACATGTTCAAAGACGAGGGGGGGAAAAATATGTTGACAAGAAAAAAAAGGTCTTTATTTTCCCAGTAGGAAAGAGGCTAAGTGATATCAACTGTTTCCTTCTATTGTTCCCTGTGTCATTTGCTCAGGAAACTTTGGCGCTTTTCATTCTGATGCAGGGATGGAAATTGGAGAACCTGTTATTTTCCCCTCCTTCATACTTATAGGCCGTTAAAAATGAAAACAGTTTTTAAATGCTCATGACACTCCCCCTTGGCCTATCAACAAAAGGGAGGGGTACCTCAGACTTGATCTCAAGGGAGACTGTCCTGCCTCAGGGCTATAGATGCGATGTGATGGCAATATCTATTATTAGGTTGTATATGATGTGCCAACGTATTCCGTAGTGCAGTACATTAGAAAAACACAATATGGTGATAAACCAATACGGGGAACAAAAAGTGACGATGGACATTTATACTGCTGCCTTATTGCCCCCCTCCTAAACAGCTTAGTAACTCATCATCACTGTAAAGTTTGTTCAGAGTGGCATCTGGCTTTCCTGCTGGTACTCTGATCCTTTTTATTGTTTTAGGCTTTCCCCCTGTGTGAATTCCATTTGGCACCCACTCCATTTTCTCTTGTGTATCCATTTAGCCTTCTGATCTTACATAGCATGTTCTAGACCCTTTAGACTCATCACAATAATCCATGATTTAATAAGCGTGCATGTCTGATGTGGATTAACCCCCCCCCCCCCCCCCTTTCTACTAATTCATGACATCTGTCATGGAGTTCACGTGAACAGGAATGGAAGAGGTTAATCCATTGCTTATGTGGCAGAAAAGCAATTAATATTTATGAATCTATTTATGAATGTTCTGCACGTTAATAAGGGTTAACTATATATTTAGGATTTGCAACAGCAGTGTGTGTGTATAAATGTGTGCTTTTTTTTCCTTTTTTTATCAATTACTCCTATATGTATGTTTTCATTTTTTTTTTTTTTTTTTTTTTAACTGCTATATTCAAAGTTTTATTGCACAGATCATGTAAATTAATCTGTAATGAAAAATAAGAAAGCATTGTAAAAGATACAAAATGATGATACAAAATGTGTTACTAGTATGGATAAAATGTGAATGCATATCCAGTATCTTTGTTCAAAGCGATCGCGTGACCTATGACGGGAATATGGTGTACTGTGTGGAGGAATGCATATCTGTCTTAACTATGGTTGCCAGTTCAAAGTGTTTTTTAAAAGTGTGGATCTATTTTTCAGTCACCGTATTATGCTTATTTTGAATGCAACCTAATTTAAGATTAAATAAAAAGTACACATCAGCAAAAAAAACATAATTTATTAATTGATATGTGATCAATTTCTTCCCCCAAAATGTGAATTTGACAATGGTAACACAACTCTCACAGTCAATATCTTTTTATCAATACTGCATATCAAATGTGGAAGCCTGCATGCAAGTCCCTAGCTGCTATTGACTTCTAACTCCCACCACCCTCAGTAAAGCTCTGTATGGCCTTTTACTCAAGTGAAATCCTCAGCAACTGCACAAAACTACCTGTTTTTTTATTTTTTTATTTTAATCCCTTCACGGTTATGTAAGTGCTGTGATATTGCATCTATACAATAACTACCATTGTGATGTCTGCTCACTTATCGAGAGAAGGATGACCTATATATATACCCCCTCCTAGTAAGGTTTGCAGACATCATGGAAAGATATGCTGGAATAGTAATGGCTGCTGGCCTTTGCCCTCCAGCTGTTCTGAATTTTATTTCCCAGCATGCCCAGTCAGCTAGTCTGTAGCCATGGAAAATGTTTGTTTATCTTGCAGTAATGCAAATACAGTCGGAAACGGTTTAAATCCACTGTGTTCAAGCAAATCTTCACATTTTAATAGCTAATGAGACTTGGTTTTTAGCTGGGGCACACATTGGACGCACCTGATCCAGGACAATTGGGTCGCCAACGTTTTTCCATCATAACTTATTCAACTTGTTCAAGAAAATTACTTGTATGTGTTTAGTTGGTAAATGGTCCAGAAGAGTCGCAGGTTTAGTTCCTGGTAGGCTGAACTCTGCCGTTTCATCCTTTCGAGGTTGATGAAATGAGTACCATTAAGTTGGGTAATCAACATCTGTGAGCTGTCAATTAGTGATGCCTGAGAGCATTGTTTTGGGTTTTTTTTTTTTTTTTTTTTTTTGAGGGTTTGACATACTGAAAAAGCCACGGAGCCATAACACTTAAAATACTTGCTACTGGCTCCTAATTTAGGACTCTATTGGAGCACAAATCCCCTGGCCACTACAAATCACTAGACTGGCTCCTGAATTTTGGCTCCTAATGTCTACTGGTATTTGTCACACCCTGAGCTACAGAGACAAAGGACAGATCCTGTCGTTACTTTGCATTGCAAAGCAGATAATAATTTTCATCTGTAACCATGAATACATTATTGGAGGTTTGTACTTTTATTAGTGTTCAAATATGAGGAAATGGAACCGGTATAACCATTTGCAAGTTTAATGTGCTCTGCTTGCCATTAGATTATAATCTATTTTGGTTAAATAATTATCTTGTACTGTAATAAATGTATTCGGATCTTATTCTAATAGCTAATTTGACAAATATGAAATGCCCTACTAATTTATAAAAAAAAAAAACCAGTAAGAATTGCAACTTTATCAAAGGGTGAAATTGATGATCTTGGGACAGAGGTAGAGTTCGGCTTGACAGGGGAATGACCAATATTAATCCCCACCCCATAATAAGACATGGCTGGCTAAAAGGTTGCAGGATTTTGTTGGAAATATACTACATCATATCATTCTTTATTTGCTAATAAATTAGCAATAACTTATAAATATGTAAATTGATACTAACAATTAGTATCAATGACCAGTACCATAAAACGGGTACTAATAACGTAAACATGGTACTATAAGCACCCCAGAACCCAGAGCGGTAGCGTATTACCGTGACAAACATTCCAGCTTACTAGGATGGGATCCCCCAGGATCTGACATAGGTGCAAACCATATCTTGGGCTACTGGAGTTCCGTTCTCAGCACAGTATCCCGGCTTCAGTCCCTGGGCTTCCGCCCTCTAGGGAGCCCATGCAACTAGCTCACCCAGCTACTGCTAACCGGGTTGGCCATACCCCAGCACTATGGTCAGACCTGGGGGACCGCCTGCCAATAAATTGAGGGATGGGAGGGAGGGATTTAGTTGAAAATTATTCTCAAGGGGGAAGTGCACTGATGGGCACTGACAGTATATGGCTAATGTCCAGTCCATTTCCATACCATGCCCAGCCCCCACAGAGCACTAACTGGCCAGATTAATAATATACATAACAGACAGGATGATAAGGCAGGGGCTATCTTGCCCAGCCTTGTCATGCTGGCCTTACACATATTGCATTGTAACAGGCCACTACTGGACAGTGGGATTCAGGACCACAATCTAACAGTACTGATTGCATTCACTGGAGTCTAGGAAACCAGAGCTACCCAAGCTTCGTTCTTGATTTGCTAGGGGGAAATGTTGGGAGGTATGATGTACTGCCCCTAGTATGAGGATAAACTGGCGTCCGTCTCTTTCTGCTAGTGCATTGAGACACCCTCACGTTTACATTGAATCGACAGAGGTCACCTTAACTAGGTTCCATGTAAAAATGCAGGTATCTCTGCACTAGCAGAGCGAGACCACTCTCCGCGCAGACCACAGTCTGCCCATGCGCGTTAGCCTCCTGACCCGCTGTGTGCTCTGAGGGAGAGCGGAGTGTAACCCCGCGTACACAACTTTAGTTGTCCTTTTTAGCTGAAAAGTGTAAATCTGTAGAACATAACGGTTTGTTTTCATTGGATGGATAGCTCTCCAGTTTTGCAAACTAAATATGGAACGGAGCATGTTTTTCATATGACAAAGTAGCACTGAAGAAGGAAGAATTGACCGACGCTTAGTCAGAACGTTAAATCCTGGTCACTGACCTGAAAATTTTCAGAGGAATATAAATTAATGGCTGCTCCGTGTATTACTCTGAATGAGCTCTCTGCTGAAAAACAGCATTTTATAAGCTGAAGCCTTACTGTTAATGAGCAATGCATGTTTATTCTTGAGGGGGGCCGGGCCATTAAGCGTGGCCACTGTTTTTACAACGTGCAGGGGGTTAGACTGCCAGAGCTGTAATAGCTGGGATTTCTTGTGCCTATCGGCACTGTGCCTACTGTGAATGTGTAACTCTTCACTAAGCACGATGTGCAAATCTCAGCATAATTCAGGCCTGGACCACATTAAGTCAATGATGTAATGCAATAGCAGCTAGGTGTTTTCAGGCAGGCTGGGGAGTCCTGCAGAAAAGACCAGTTTTACAGTTGTGATCTAGAGCAGTGTTGTACAGCTTTTTAATGTGAAGTGCCACATACTGCACATATGGCTGGGCTGGGCGTAGAGACGGGTGGACACAAACTCAGGTGGGCCTAGAGGTCTAGTGTCACACATGGATTCCCTTTTTTAATTTTTAAAAAATTAATGTTGATTTTGGATTTAAAAACATTTATATATTAATATGTAGCAGTATGTGATGATGGGGTGACATGGAAATGTATTTATTTTGTGTTTTTATTTGAATTCCCTTTACTACTCTCCATTCCCTTTTTTTTCTTGAAGAATTTAAAAACATTTTTTTAGTGGGATTTTTCTACAGAATTCAGTGGATGTGCCTCTTGCCAGACTGCTACTAAAGATGATTTGACTGCTGAACCAAATTAAGACCTTTTTATTGATGAAAGCGAGGCTTGAAAGGAGTCTCAAATTTAAGGCCGAAGTAGCTGAGTTGGAAAACTTCTCCCATTCAGATGAGAGGTAGGGAGTGTGCATGTTCAAATGAGTGGGAGAATTTTTCCAACTTGGCTACTTTGTACGTAAAGGGAAATCTAGTCCCCAAACTCACTTTGGTGCAAGCTGAAGACTACTGCTTAACTACATAAATCACATTTTTAATATTTGACTGAAGCCCACCCCCAGTGATTACTCTGCATTACAGGTGCTGCAGCAATGACTATGTAAACACTGAGCATATGAAGTAATGTTCCATTTAGTACCTTCCTGTGCTGCTGGAATACAATTCATTGTGTGGAATCTTAGTAACCTTGCTCTTGTACACAGTAGGATCTCTTAAAGGACAACTAAACTTTTTTTTTATTTTTTTTTTGGCACAGTGTTTTTCAACACTGAGTCAATAATTAACTTAAACTTATTTTTTGGGGGGGCAGAGCGGACTTATGTTTTACTTAATTTGCTTAAAAGAGTCCCTGGCCCCTACTATTTTCATCTCTGACCCCTTGGCTCAGTTGTGTTGCCAACACACATGAACCAAGGTGCCGAATATGGCATCTGAATTTAATTTCTGACACCGCCTGTGTTAGGAATGCAATTCTGTATGATAACTGAACTGAGCACATGCCCAGTCGCAGCTTTTGAACAAAAGCAGAATCAATTGGAACTATAGTTCAGTGGAAGAATTGCGCACATAATCGCACATGAGCACGCACAATTCAGCAGTCTGGTATCTTCCGAATTGCATTGCCGACACAGGCTGTGTAAAAAAGTTAACTTGTCCTCTACTAGTGCAACACATTGTCTAATGCCATCACTAGAGAGACAGGGAATTCCATTCATTTGAATGACATTATTGTCATTGGTTCCTGCAACAAAAAAAAGGAAATTGACTTTTAGTCAGCTAGTGTGGGCAGTCCTTGCTTCTTGCAAAATTCAGTAATTTCACAATTTCAACTAGCTTTTAGTATTTTAAATTTTAAGCAATGCAAGATATAAAACATGCGTTTTTTTTAAAGTACTTTGAAAGCACATTAATATGCATTAACATTTGGAAGATGCATTTTGGACTACAGGCAGTGTCTTTAAGTTTGACATTCCCTTCCTAATTCACTGCCATCCACTTTGGTGACTAATACCCTATGTGTTCCAGTAATGCTACAGAAATGTCACTCCTGCTTAATCGTTTCCTATCAAGGGCCCACCAATATCATCTTGCCTCAACCTTGCTTTACTGCTTACTTTTTAATCCCACGCCGTCTAATTATTTTTCCATACAGATTTGTAGTCCGGTGTCAAAATATGTCTTTCTATTTTAAGTTTTGGAATATCCTGATTTTCCTACTTTTATCCTTGACCAACATACTTGAACTTTTTTTTATTGCCTTATCTGATTGGTGGATTAGGCATAGAATTTGTCTAGGGCGGGGGGGATAGGCAAAATCTTACTTCTTTCCCATGTTGCTGATTAATTCAATTTCATGGCTTTAGATGAGATCTCTGGTGGTCTAGCATAGGGGAACAGAACCCACCCCACTCATGCTTTTATGATTTGTGCATCTCGATAGACACAAAGGAGAAATCGTCTCGGTCCATGCGCTAGACACAGGCCCTTCCCCCTCACCGCGATGCTACCTAACTCCTCCCCTGAATGCCCATTATCATTGGTAACTTGCTGGACGTACCAAGAAAGGCCCCTTAAAATAATTTAAAGGCGTAGATGGATGAATAGATTAATTTCAGTAACTCTCTCATTAAAACAGTTCGATGCATTGGTTGGCTGGATATCATACTACATACTTGAAATCCATTGTTCTATTTTTGATCTATTGTATAGGTATGTTAATCGCTCAAAAATTTCACTTTGTCTCAAACAGAAAGAAAATCAAAAATATTTCCTGGCTAGACACAAAGGGGTAAATAACTTGCTTCTTGATTTTTAAAGGTAGCCAAATTTTTATTTTTCTGTTAAATTATTAGAAACAGATAAATAAATAAATCTGTTCTAGTTTTCCCACAAGCACCTTCTCATTTCTTCTTGTCTTCCACTTGAAAAAATATTGAACCGTACATATGATCAATAAAAACATTGTATAGTTTGCCATTTCTGTTTTTACATGTTCATTCGCGTCTTATTCTATATATAATGGGAACCAAACAAGGAACATTCTGTATGTCATTGTGCCATTTAATTTTCGCTCTTTAAATTGTACGTGTTATCCATTAATTAATTGTCCAGTCTATGACCTGCTTTATGACTTAGATTCTTTTGTGTGTGTGTGTTTTTTTTTTTTTATATCTTGTATATGAATAATATATTAGGTCACACTTCTTGTATATTCAGCGCTCATTGTTCTACTTGGAATCTAGAAACAAAGCCATATATTTCCTAATAAACCGCTGTTGTGATTTTTTATTGGTAAGCTTCGCAATGCTAATTTGCGCTGTTCTTAAAATTCTTTCGCTGGATTAGATGTGTGCAGCATAAGCCGATTGAAAAGAATCTCTTGAAACGGAATGCAAGGATGCTTTCTGAAATGTCATCATATGCAGATATTTTTGGGACACTGATAAATAGACTGGAAACCCACAGGAATCCCCATTAGCAATGGAGCTCGAAAAATGCCCTGCAAAGCATCTGCTCCTGTGTGCCATGCAGTGTATTCTCATGAACGGTCTGTAGTCAATGCTAGTCTTTTTGGTGCAGATTACTCAATGTTCCCTCAACAGAGCCAACTCTTTACCCCTCACTTCTTTGTTTGGCATAAACTGCAAATAAACTAACCTTTTATACAGTGATAACCTGTGCACTCATGCTGCAGACTTTGTATGTTGATTTAATTTTTTCTTTTTAAGGAGTGTTTGTTTTATTGCCTTTTTTTTTAAATTTTTTTTTTTGTTTAAACCTTGTGTTGCTTACAATGTGCTTTTAAAGAAGGTTTCAATTCATCGCCTTACAATTGTAATGGGTTTCTCTGGTAACATCCTACAATAGTCACCTGCATTATGGCAACATAAAATGTTACTGTTGGTGCATAATTTATTGGGTTTTCTTTTTTGGTATGTGTTTCATTTTTCAATCTATGTAACTTTCACTGACTCCTAAAACAAAAAGACAAGTTTATTGCTCTGTCTGGTTCCTAAATGTTGTAAATAGTACCCTTGTCTCAAGGCATTAGTTCGACCTCCCACCAGTGTCAAGTTGCTCCAGCTAATACAATAAGCCTAGAGGAACTAAAGAGAATATACAATATCAATGTAACTCTGTAACCCAAATCTATTCTTACACTAGGTCCCACGTTTAATATGGTTACACCTGACTTCAAGGTTTTCAAAACAAAATGCATGTAAAACAAAAGGGTGAACAATGGTGTCTAAAACAACTATTCCTGGTAGAGTTGAAACCTTTTCATATTGTGTACAAAACAAAAGTGCAATGTTTATTTATTTTTTTTTTTTTTTAATAAGAAAACCCCTTTTCCTCGGATGTACTTACGCTCTACCCATGTTGTTGTTGTTTTTTTTTTTTTTTTTTTTTTTTATCTTGTAAGGACCTCTAAGGAGGAGGTATTAAAAAATGTTTTTTTTATTGAATGCACTATGGCAGGGATCGTCAAACCCCGGGCACCAGGTTGCCATGGCGACCAGAAAATCAGACCTGGCACTCGGTGCTGTTGATTGCACAGACTGTAAGCTCCGCCTCCTCACACAAGGCGCTCTAGTGCCGAGTGTAACGTGACAACACGACACTTCATTCAGCTGGAACCTGAATGAAAATCCCGCTGCAGAATAAATGCCCTCCTCCCCTGCAATGAGGTAAAGCAGCAGGGAAGGAGGACACCGAAAGAAATACTTTTTTTTTCCTTTTAAAAACCCTTCAAAAACTGGTGTGTGTATGTAACTGGCTATGTGTGGCTGTGTATGTGACTGTCTCCGTGCGTTTATGATTTTGTGATGTGCCATTGTCTGGCTCCTAAAACTAAATTAAGTTTGTCAAGCCCTGCACTACGGGTCCCTGTGTGGCTTTTTTGTTTTGTAGATTTGCCAAATGAGGAGAGTCACCAGTTGTTTTTAGCAGCTGCATTTGGACTTTAGAACTGGACTTATTTCACATTTTATTGCTCTTTGGGACTTTGATTTATTTTTCTTTTGGTTCTTATTTACATTGGACGTTTATTTTTTTTTCTTATTGCTATTTGTTTTAAAAGGACATCTAAACTTTTTATTTTTCACTTGTGCTTCTTCATATAGAAGTACAAGTAAAAAGTTAGTTGTCCCGAGTGTGATGATAAACTGGCATGTAAAAAAAAAAAAAGTTTAATTATCCTTTTAACAGTGGGCCTCCTCTGTGGCTCCTATAAATGCGATGTTGGCTTCCATATTTTACAGTTCTTACCAAATTAGTGATATTATATTTGTGTGTGAGATATATAAATCTCTTTAGAAACATAGAATGTGTCGGCAGATAAGAACCATTCGGTCCATCTAGTCTGCGCAATATTCTAAATACTTTTTATTTGTTCCTGGCTTTCTCATATCTAGGATAGCCTTGTGTCTATCCCACGCATGCGTAAAATCCTTAACTGTGTTTACCACTTTCTGGGCCGGCCTTAAGTGTTCCGGCGCCCTGTGCGGGCTTCCCCCGTGGCGCCCCCCCCGTCTCTTTCACCCCCCTATGTTTGTGTCTCTCTCCCTTCCCATGTTTGTCCCTTTCCTCTTCCTTGACATGTCTGTCTCTCTCTCCCTCTTTTCTGTCTCTTTCCCCCCTGTCCCCTGTTCTGTCTCTCTCCCCCCCCGTCCCCTGTTCTGTCTCTCTCCCCCCTGTCCCCTGTTCTGTCTCTCTTCCCCCCCCCCCCCCTTACCTTTGCCTGAAAAGGTGGCTCCAGGGAGGGGGCGGAGCTAACCGGCTGAGAGGTGTAGCTCCGCCCCCACCCCGGGAAGCAGAGCAGAGTCTGCTTCAAGGGGAGCCCCGGCCAGCAAGACTTTGTGCTGCTCGGCTCCCCATGCTTAATGCAGGCATGGGGAGCCGAGCAGCACTATCTCATGCTGCCCGGGGCTCCCCGTGAAGCAGATGCTGCTCTGCTTCCCGGGGTGGGGGCGGAGCTACAACGCTGTGCCGGTTAGCTCCGCCCCCTCCCCGGACCAAGCAGAGCATGCCGAGCAGAGGTCTGGTGAGGGGGGATCTTTTGATCTCCCCCATCCAGTGCCTCTACCGGCTTTTTTTTTTTTTTTTTTTTTACTTTTTATTTTTTTCTTTATACCGGCCGGGCGGGCGCCCCCTGGGGTGTTTCGCCCTGTGCGCTCGCACAAGTCGCACACCCCTAAGGCCGGCCCTGACCACTTTTGCTGGAAGGCTATTCCATAAATCCACTACCCTCTCAGCAAGTAATACTTCCTGATAGTCTTAAATTAGAGGGGTAAATATTTAAACGTAATATGTCCTCTATTTGTGTTTTTTTTTTCTTTTCTTTTTTTAAATATACAAAATTCATTTGTATCTTGATTCCTGGCTGCAGAGCCATGGTCTGGGTACTTCAGGTGATCTCTGCATCATGCATATGACCTCAATGCATAGTGTGCATGTCTAAGGCATCAATAGGCCTATTGTCTAGTAGACAGAGCAGAAAATGTTTCCATCATCTTAGCTGAATATGCTTATTTTACCCTTTGTGTGCCAAATATGCGATCTATGTCGTTCTATTGAAATGCATGGTTTACCCCTTTCCACCACTAACAGTGAGCAGCTTATGGTCATGACTGGCGGTGGGGGAGGAAGCTAGGTTAGATGGTATTGTGACTGACATCTTTGGTCCTTTGACAACCCGTTTCTGTTAACTACTTACCAATGGGAGTATGCAAAAACCAAAACCTTGCTTTATAAAGCACTTTACAAGAGTATTTCCTCTTGCAAATAGAACTATGGAATTAAATGCAGTTTTAATGGGGGCAAAGCAATTAAGTCTGTGGCGATAAATATTTATATTGCACACTGAGCGAGTCATCTTTGGTAAACCTCTAGTAGGTGTTTAGTATAGCTTGAACTTTTTTTATTTTTATTTTAGTTTTACATTTCTCTATCTAAGGTACCATTAAAAGGGTGATTTATTTATTTTATTGGAGGCCTTTTTTAAACTTCGTTTAAGCCTGTTCATGTCCTGTAATTAGATTTTGATCATACTGGGGAAAGCGCTGGGCATGTGTGACCGTGATGTCTGCATGAGCGATATGCAGTGTGTGGATTGTCACTGTGCAAATGTGAGATGCTGAAATTTTTGTGTTATCCGTTCTCCCCCATTGAGTCCCTCTCTGCATGGACTGTTCTAACACCCTTTTAGAAACTTCTTAGATGCTCGGAATGTCTAAAATACAAATAAACATAACTTCATTGTTGCCGACCGTTGTCCTTTTAATGAAGATTTACAGAAGATATATACACATCTTCAGTTTCCTTATGCTAGCAATGTGAGTTTGATACTACCTTAATACACCTGCAATGAAAATTCCATTGCTGCAAAAATCAGATAGATGGAAAGAGGTATTTACTCAGTGCTGCTCGAATGACGGCTGCGTAGATTTTTGTGTATCCTGTTTACCTGCAGCTCTGGGGATGTGCTACCTGCAACCTCCCACAATTAACTGGAGACCGCATTTATTTTATCTTCCGTGGCCGTTATTTAATCCCACCAGCAGATGCACTGCAAACCGGCATGTCTGTCTCCAAGCCCCTTGTTTATTACTGTTTGTGCATCCGCCGCATTGCAAGGGTGAACGTGTCGGACAGCGCTGAGCAAATCCCAAAAACATCAGGATGCCCTTGTCCTGAGATCATCCTTTTTATTGTTTCATGCTGGTTTTGGAAAAGTGTAAGAAGAAAATCTTTTAACGCTTAATTCAGACAAAGGTTTCTAATTTTGATAACTTGACAGGTGATTACACTGCTACAGGGCATATTAATATTTATGTTCTAGAAATGGGAGTTCATTTATTATGGATCTAAATTATCCGGTTTATGTGCAGTTTTCATGATTTGGATTTTGAAGCAAGCAAATGTGAATTTATTTTCAATACACAACGCTTTGCTAAATTTCGAACATAAGCCCCAAAAAATCTGTTTCGGTATAAGTGTATGTTTGCATGCAACGGCAATTTCCTATAATTCAAATCATTTGATGTTTGTACGCTCTTGCTATCCTTCCTTAGAGACTTGAATTACACGTTACCTGATTAGTAAGGGGCAAATTCCTGGCCTGAAATATTGGAAGTGACATACTTTCCCTGGCCCCAAAAAAAAGATTGAAGCCCAAGAAGGGATGCAGCTACTGCCAGTACTGCCTAGTGCCCAAAATGCATCTTCCAAATATTAATGCATATAAATGTGCTTTCAAAGCATGTTTTACATTTCGCATTGCTGAAAATAATAAATACTTACGGCTAGATGAAATTGTGAAATTACAGCAGTTTTCAAGAAACCAGTACTGCCCACACTAGCTGAGTAAAAGTAATTCGTGTTTTTTTATTTATCTTTTGCTGCAGGAACCAATGAGAATAATTTCATTCAAATGAATGGAATTTCCTGTCTCTCTCTAGTGATGTCGTCAGACAATGTGTTGCACTGTTAAGAGATCCTACTGTATACAAGAGCAAGGTTACTTAAAGGCCACACAATATATTCAATTTGAGGAGCACAGGCAGTGACTAAATGAAACTACTTTATATCCTCACTGTATAATCCCTGCTTCTGCGCCTACAGTAAACATGCAGAGTAATCACTGGGGACGGCTTAAGTCAAATATTAAAAATGTGATTTAACAGAATGCCTGCTTCAAATCAAACTGGGAAAAAGCCTGTGTACTATACAAGCAGTAATCTTCCACTTACACCAAAGTGAGTTTGGGGAGTAGACTGTCCCTTTAAGCTTGGCTTCCTATTTCCAGTTCTTCACAATGTGAGAGGACATAGTCTTAAATTAGAGGGGCACAATTAATATTCAGAAGTATTTACTATACTGGGAGGATGGTGGATGCATGGAATAGCCTTCGAGCAGAAGTGGTAGAGGGTGAAACAGTGAAGGAATTTAAGCATTAATGGGATAGGCATAAGGCAATCCTAAATAAGGGCAGGGATTAACGAAAGTATTGAGATTTTTTTTATTTTGCCGACACATTCTAGGTTTCCTGAATTTTAGCTACTGGCTCAGAAAAAGTGAATCTCTGCTGATTCAGTTTTTCGTGAGATGCGCTCTGCTCTACCGCGCTGACCTTCGTGGTTATCTGCTTTACCGCAGACCTTAATGGGATAGCAGGGAAATTTACAGGAATCAAACCTCTATCTGATTTCAGCGTGCTTGCCACATCAGGTACTGCCTGACCCCTATCAAGGTCAATGGGCATGTTCACTGGCATTCCTCTTGAGTACATTTAGCACCTTAAATAACTGGGATGTCCTCAGATAAATAGACCAGTGCTGATTCAATATCCTGCAGCGTGTCCCCCATAGCTGAACCCTACATGTTCTAGTTCTACACTCTTCTCTTTCTTCTGTTAAAGACCCCACAGTCCCTTCACGGAATGTTTTAGTTTTAATCCTACCTTTTTAATTAAGGGTAGTGAAAACATGGAATTGCCTTCCAGCGGAAGTGGTAGAGGACAACACAGTGAAGCAGTTTAAGCATGCATGGGATATCTATCCAAGATATAAGATAAGGCCAGGGACTAATTTATTTATTTAGAAAGTGTTTTACCAGGAAAAATACATTGAGATTTCTCTCGTTTTCAAGTATGTCCTGGGGACCCAGTCCAGAATGGAGTTACACAGAGTTACACATTTAACAGTAAATTCAAAAATACATACATACATACATACATACATGAAAGAATTAAGAAAATTGGACAGACTAGCTTGAAATTTGACCCCCCCCCCCCCCCCCTATATTTCTTAAAAAAGGAGCAAGACACAGGAGCTCTGGCTCCGTGCGATACTCGGTGGTGACGGAATTTCAGTGCAATTAAGCACAGTACATTTGCATGTGGGCTCTCATTTACATCGTAATAAGCATATTTTGCATAGTAAACAAGGCCGCAGCATCACCTGCTCCTTTCTTTTATTGATTTCTGCATTGGAAACCCCAAACCATCTGGCTAATAAATCTGCCTGGGCCTGCCATCTCCCCTAAGCCATTTACTTTAAATTAGGTCTAATCTTATTAGACCTATTTATCAGTGTAGGGAGTGAATTGCCTGTCATACCATTTTAGACACCTTTTCATGTTGCGATTCAGTTGTAACCCTCTGATGCCTTTCAGATGTAGTCCTTTCTTACACTCCGTTTGCCTGTTTAGTATCTCTGTTGAATAAGATTTCTAAAACAAGATGTGGACTCATGGGTTGGTTAGAATACATGTGTAAAGGTTTGCAAATTATTTTTTATTGGGCTTTTAATTTGTACCTAAAATATAACTGTATCTAATAGCAATATTGTGAATTCACTCGCCTTCCTTGCTCCTGTGTATCACATTGCTTTTTTTTTTTTACTTTTTGTGTATACAAATTATTATGTAACATGCTGTTTTCTATGTAGGCATGTCACCTTCCTCTTGTAATCTTCCTCTTTAGAGATGTTTAGATGATAACCTTTGCACACTGCAGCTTGTCCTGGGCATACCATGTGAAACATGGTCTTCAATCGAATGATTTAGTGCTCTAAGTGGGGGTCAAGAAGGTCACATGGATTTTCCTATTTAAATCCAATGTCTTCTCACATTGCCTTTGCTGTAGCAAAGGGTGGTTTGTGCTAATCTTTGCTCCCAGCTGCTTTAACCTGTATTTATTTAAAGTGTACTGAGCCTTGTTGCTGGTCGTTGACCTCACACCTTTTGTCTCCTGCCCTGACTTTAGCTTTACTTATTTTTTTTCCTCTATGCAGTTGTTTCTTCACAATTGTTTTTGATCTTGCTTCTTTTTCATCTTGCGGAATTCTAGATCATCAATGTCTCAACCCCTATAAGAAGTGGGGAGGAAAGTATTCACTATGGCACACATGACTCTCCCCCCCCCCCCCCCCCCTCTCTTCTACACTTATCACTATATAGGCTTTATTGTAATTTGTACTTGCGTAATGAGCACAGATCACATACAGTTTTTGGTGCAAACCTTTTCTGTTGCATTGGATATTATCGATAAAAGCCAACTCTTGGCCATATTAGTAAAAGTGGTCCCGTCACCATGGAAATCAATCGAATGTTCCTAAAGTTCAGACCTACTTTTTTTTAACTTTGCCCTAGAATGGGATTTTATAAATAACCCATTTAACTTGTCAGATCCTGAGGTGGACACCAACCTTGTTCATGGTGGACATTTTACTGGAGTTTTCGACTGACTAATGTTCTGTGGACCTCCACAGACCTTGCCAGGATGCTAGTGTCGCTGTATGGGCATTTTGTCTATCTCTGGTCAAACCAAGTAAATCCCAGCACTGACGGTCATGATGTTCTGTGATATTGCACCCTTCATAAAGGATAAGGTCACTGCAATTTTGTCAAATAGACATCATCCTCACTGTATATTTGGGTTTAGTTGCACCATCTATAATATGGTATATGAAGTGCATTTTGCAGCTAACTGGAAGTTAGGACAATGCAAGCAGTCCTTATCTGATCTCCATAGTGTTTTCAGTATGACAAAAACATTAATGACCCGTAATCATTTCAATGGGAGGAAGTTCACTTTATTGCATGCTGCCATTTATTACAGAGAACAATACAGCTCTTATTAAAGAACTCCGCTAACACGGCTGTGGATCACTATGCCTCCTGACCTCTCCATTATGCTTCGTCCTTTCTGATTTCTTTAGTAAAGTCTGTTTCCCTGCTGTAGGGGGGCAGCCAAGTGGCATGCCCCCTTGAAAAATCTGACTTGCCCAAAGGAGCATAGGTGTACAGACTTGTTAAGGGAATGAATATACCACAGCACCACCTCTGGGTTCAATGTAGATGATCACAAACCAGCATTATTTGAGTGGCTTCATTTTTTTTGAAAAGGATAATTTTAGGAACTACAGGGAGAGTAGTTCAAAATAAAATCATACTGACGGCACGCATGTGTCAAGGTGCCACAGCAGGGATCCACGCGCTGCTTCCACGAGCAACAAATGTGTCTATTTCACCACAGTGGCATCATATAAAGGACCTTTTTCAAGACATGAAAGTGGAGAAAACTGGCGCAATGTACCGCTTTTATAAATGCCAATATAATACAGTGCATAATACAAAAACTTGCTTAATGTCCATCTGTCATACTTCTCACATTTTATATAAACACTATATGGCCAGAAGCAATCTCAATAGGGCATCTCAAGATGTGCTGACCCTCAAGGAGGTCTGTTTGTGACGGCACTCGAGACATAAAAATTCGAGAACTACCCAAAATTGTGCAAAAAATAGGAAGTAATAATTTATTAAGGATCATAATAAGCTTTGATTGTGTACCTATCAAATATAGGTACATGTGTGTGTGTGTGTCTGTGTAGATTTTCGTTCTTCTTACCAAAAAGGAGTAATCAACAACTCCACAAACAAAAAACCCGATGACACAAGCGTCAGACACGGCTTTATTTACAGCCATGGGAGCATAAGCTCCAGGTTTATCCCGTATCATTCGGTATAATGCTGAATATTTAGCCGTCGCATATTGAAAAGAACAGAGGTATTAAAGGCTAAAGTGCTTATGGAAGTTAAACAGCTGCGTCTTCCTGATATTACTAATGTCAGGAGACCGTTCTTGATGTGGTTCGATTTAGTAAGGCCATCTCAGACCTCCCCTGGGCTTGCGTCTTGGTGGGGTCTCCATTTAGAGCACTAAGGTGTGTCTGCAGATCACGGAGAGCAGGAAAGGTTGGCTTTTGTTTGGGATTTAGTTATTGCTGGTTTAATAAAGAGAGGGATCCAAATCTTCCACTAACTTCAGATTAAA
Organism: Pelodytes ibericus; assembly: GCA_036172795.1. Taxonomy (NCBI): domain Eukaryota; kingdom Metazoa; phylum Chordata; class Amphibia; order Anura; family Pelodytidae; genus Pelodytes; species Pelodytes ibericus. The sequence goes on from CM069859.1 coordinate 199,118,338, forward strand.
AACTGTGGTTGCTAAATTAACCTTACTATGGCTCTTTGTAGATGGATTCAGGACCTTCCTAAATTTAACCATTGAGTCTGTTGCTTTTTAAAACAAGGTCAAAACCAATCTACATTGCATTTGTGGATATGTGTTCTTGTTTTTTTAGATTTATTCCGATGTTCCTTTGTGATTCATGCATCGAGTTTAAGTCAAAAGTTTTACCTAAAGCGGCTTTCCCCCCTGTTTTGCACAGAACAGATCAGGGGCAGCGTTGGTAAAGGCTGTTTGTGAGACACTGTGTTCCATGTGCTTCTTTTGAGGTCAATACATTTTGATATCTGCTGTCTGTACTTTGGAGCAGAGACTTCGATCAACCCTGTCTGAAAGTTTTTGTCGTAATCCAGCGGTTAATCTGGAACTCCTATCACTCCCAGCCGGAATTTAAACGATTGTACATTTTTTTGTGCTGTAGCTATCTTTCCCGTCCTTGTATCTGTGGTCAAGTCAGATGTTATATGCATCAATATGGCCTTGGCAGATGTAACACCGTACAAGGAAAGAATAAAGCATAGGCTCTTTTAGTCCTTATTACAGTCCTTGTTTGGGCTGCATGGGTACACTGGTTTTGTACTCAACCAGGGCAGATTTGTTCTTTTATCCATGTCCAACTGAAAAGACGCTCTTGCTGTGCTCAGGAGTGCTAATTATCTAGCAGAGACAGTCCTGTCTGTGTTCTGGGACATGGGGAAGACTCTGAGCTCTTTAGAGCAGGTAATTCCTCCTTATTCAAGTTAATTTATGTTTGTTGAACAAGACCCCTTGGGATATTCACCCGTCAGATCACACTTCAGACTATATTCAAATAAACATAACTCGGTTATATGAAAAGGAAAAATAAAACCGTTCTTGTAACTAGCAATAATAAAAGTAAAAGTTACCATGCCATCACAAAGCCTAAAGTGAGTCTGTACCCTAAACACTTTTTATACTAATCAGTAGTGTATATAGTGTTTGAGGACAAAATGTTTCACCACCATCTGTTATGTAGAAATGTCCTGATAAATTCCAATTGTTTTACCTATTTTATTTCTTGGTTGGTTGATCACTATGTGTTCAGTGGCAGGAATGCTAAAATGTAACTTTTTTTTGTTTATGATTGGGATCTGGCTCTGTTAAGATAAAAAAACAACACCTAAACATTCAAATATTTTATCAAGAATTTCTGCACTCCTGGCCATCTATAATGAAAACCCCAGTCATAGCACAGGGTCAATAATTTCGAAAGCACTGTCCATATTACAAAGGGAGTATCCTATTGACCTGTTCAGTGATGTGTATGTAACCTATAGGATTATAGAAAGCCAGAGGGAAGCTGGGCCTGTGTGTGTGTGATAAATCCCTAGTGACATAATTCAGTCACTGCTTTCATTTGTACCATTCCAGTCAGGAAATGAAGTTAAGCCATTAGAACGGGCCTTTCGGCTGTGTTTTTTTGTAACTGTTGTGGATATTAATTTAGAGTTTACATTTTGGAGGGGAAAACACACAGAAAACCCCACCAAAATCGACCCTTTTACATCCAATAAGAAAACATAATTGAAATCTGCACGGAATCTGGATTATTTGATCTCTTTTCTTTTGGGAAGTAGAATAGCTAGACAAAAAGGAAACCATTAAGGCTTTACTGGTTCTGTATATAGAAATCTACAACATATTCTATAGCCAAGTACAATGAAAGGCTGGCTAGTGTTTGCCTGAGGGCAAAAGAGTCTGCTAATTAACAAATGGCCGCCCTGTCTGAAAGACTACTGGGGGGTTTTATGTAACACTTAAAAAAAAAAAAAATGTAGTAGTAAAGTGTTCCCACTCCGTTTTCTTTTTTTTAAAAATTAATTTGCTGATATGAGACACCTCATGATCTATTTCACTATTCGGCTTTTCAAAGCTCTTGACAGGTTTTTACATAGACCAACAAAGAAGTGGTATCCCTCTTATCGAGAAAGGATAAAAGCTGAAATAGCCAACCTTCGGGGAGACCATTTTTCGTTTGCTCGCTTGCACCATTACAGAGGAAACCTCTTTATTAGCATATCAGACTGGTCCCACCCATAAGGGCCATCCAGATCCAAATTTCCTGGCAGGTCTCCCCTGCACGAGGATCACAGACCTACGTTTCGGCATTCATGGGCCTTGTCAGTGTGGTATGGCTGGTATCCCTCATGGGTTCCTGGCTCTCTGCACCTAATCTGGGCATACCCCAAAAAACTCACTGAGACTAACAAAGAAGTGGGATCCCTCTCAGCGAGAACGAACAACAGCTGAAATAGCCAGCCTTCGGAGAGACCATTTTTATTTTGCTTATTTTTAGCATATCAGATTGGTCCCACCCATGAGGACTGTCCAGATACAAATTACCTGGCAGGTCTCCTCTGCTAGTCCCCAGGTTTTTACAAAGCAAAAAGCTAAAATATGTAAATAAGATTTAAATATCAAGCAGACATTTTAGGAGCTAGACAAAGGGGGTCACTACTGCATTTTATGGAAGGCAATCAGAACATTTAGGACATTTGTCAATATATTGGCTCAATGGTCTTTTTAATTCCTCTTGCTTAAGGGGGTCACAGTTTCATATTGAGGAACTATCACATAAATAAGTAACTTCTTTTAATTCATGCTGCATGAAAATATCTTGAAGGTTACTTTATAACCGGGCTAGCAATCTGTTTTAGATACTGCAATCTGCTTCAAGAATCTGGCAACTGCTTGTGTAGCAGGGTGGGCCGAACTATACAAGTCATCACTGAAGTAAAAAAAATAAAAAAAAAGCCAATTTTTTTTTTGTCCAGATAATTGCCAGTAAAGTGTTGAACAAACAGAGATAACATATCTGTGAGCTTGCAGTTTGGAGAACACTTTAAAAGCAAAATTATCAGAAATGAAACCTCTTATGATGTGTGCCAGCAAAGCAAGATAACTTTATTTTGCTAATGTGTCTGTGTTCTATTTTAGGTTGTGTGCCTTATTGCAGGGCCCGACAAACCCCTGGCACCATGGTGACTAGAAAATTAGACCTGGTGCCCGGTAAGGGTCATCCCCACATGGCATCCACCGCCCTGGGATAAGCTAAAAAATAACCATCGGAGTGCGAGGGAACAGGGGTGCACACACATCCTGCTCCGCCCTCTCGCGCTTTAGTCTAAGAGCGGCAGGTGTCATGTGACATCCTGCCGGACACAAGACGGGCTGTGCCTGTGTGACAGGCATGGATTAGGCTGGAGCAGAATTCCCCCCCCTCCCATGGGATAGAGGTACTTTCCCCTCCCCTTTAAAAAAAAATAAAAATTTGTTTATGTGGCTGACTGTATCTGTCTCTGTGTGTGTGTGTGTGTGCATGTGTATATGTATGTGGCTGACTGTGTCTCTGTGTGTGTATGTATGTGGCTGGCTGTGTGTATGAGTAAGCGTGGCAACACGCGAAACGTGTAAGGTGGCGTTCCCTTACTCCAATATTTTAGTCCGTGGACTATGCCTTAACTCTGTTTGTCTATGCACTGAATAAAGCACTTTTTTTTACTGATTATCCTGGAGAGTGGAGTGCACATTTCCTTTTTGATATGTGTGTGTGTGTGTCTGTGTATGGTTGCGTGAATTTGCTGTTGTGTGGCTCTTTATTTTTTTTTTAGCTTGCTCCGAAGTCTAAATGTAATTTGTCACGCCCTGCCTTACGGGATTTGACGCATTAAAGTATTATTCAATATTGTTCAATACTGTATAAAGGCACAATAAAGAAAATGTATATTTATGACAAAACCAATGAGGCGTGGATTGTTTTTCATACAACTCCCATGGAAGTTCCATTTCCCTTGTTCCTAAAAATAACCGGGCTGGCCCCTGAATTTGTCTGGCTGGCTCCTAAAGTCTACACAATGTGTCCAGCCCTGCTCCAACACTGGCTGTACTAGCCTTGTTCTCTGAAAGGTCCAAATCCGCAAGAAAATGTTTAGGATGCCATTTAAAAGTTAGTTTATGTTTCATAACCACTTTGTATTGATTTAACCCTCCCTTTGGAATCTCTTTGGTAAAAACTTGGCATGTTTCACTGTATTTTATATTTAGCAGCAACCAGCAGTCTGATAGCTGAGTGTGTAGCTGCATCCATTGCTTCTGGAAAATCTAATCATCTTCTTTGTAACAACCATATGTTATTATAAACCTGTGGCATAGTTTACTTCATAAATAAAGGAGTTGGGTTGTATTTGGAATGTATTTCTCTAATAAACATAATTTAGCTGTTATAAGCATACACCTTGCCCTGCATACACAGATATAGCTTCATAAGTATCTTTTTTGGGGACAATTCAGGTAATTCAAATATTCCTGTTTGGGCCAGGTTTCAAATCTTGCCCCAGAATTCAGTTTTAGAAAAATAATCTCGATTTTTGTGTATGTTAATTGGAAGGATGATATTTATTTATTTGTGTATATGTTTATTGGAAGGATTATATTTGTGTGTGTGTGTGTGTGTGTGTGTGTGTGTGTGTGTGTGTGTGTTTATTGGAAGGATTATATTTATTTATTTGTGTGTGTGTGTGTGTGTGTGTGTGTTTATTGGAAGGATTATATTTATTTATTTGTGTGTGTGTGTGTGTGTGTGTGTGTGTGTTTATTGGAAGGATTATATTTATTTGTGTGTGTGTGTGTGTTTATTGGAAGGATTAATTTATTTATTTGTGTATATGTTTATTGGAAGGATTCATTTATTTATTTGTGTATATGTTTATTGGAAGGATTCATTTATTTATTTGTGTGTGTGTGTGTGTGTGTGTGTGTGTGTGTGTGTGTGTGTGTGTGTGTTTATTGTAAGGATTATATTTATTTATTTGTGTGTGTTTATTGGAAGGATTATATTTATTTGTGTGTGTGTGTGTGTGTGTGTGTGTGTGTATTTATTGGAAGGATTCATTTATTTATTTGTGTATATGTTTATTGGAAGGATTATATTTGTGTATATGTTTATTGGAAGGATGATATTTATTTGTGTGTGTTTATTGGAAGGATTATATTTTATTTGTGTGTGTTTTATTGGAAGGATGATATTTAATTGTGCATATGTTTATTGGAAGGATGATATTTATTTAGTTATTAATTTGTGTGTTTTTTTGGGTCTGTACCTCCAAAAGCAGAAGGGTGGGGTGGGGATTTGGAGAGTACAAAAGCCACTGATGCTCACTCACATGCTCATGCATGTGAAAGATCATAACATATAACAGCTTATACTTTGCAGATCGCAGGTGTCTGACGTGTTCTTAAGCTGGAATAATGTGGGAGAATAGGACTGGTTTCCTGTCTGTGACCCGCACTTTATTCTCTCCCATGGGATTTCTCCAACACAGCTGTAACCAGCAGAGTAATGTACAGCCCAGGACACACTCAATCTTTTATTAACCCCTCAACATGCTTGTTTTACACTGCAAACCTCAGAGCATTTAAGACGTTTGGAAGCAATATTTTGAACCTAAAACAATAGCATGTGTAACGATTATGTGGGTATGCATAAGAGATTTGATTGAAATTGTAAGTATTTTTTAATCACAATATATGTGTGTATATCTAAATATATAATCTGTATCAGGGGTATATACATATATGTGTGTGTGTGTGTGTGTGTATGTAAGTATCCTATGACATCATCATGCAGGCTTTTACAAGAATTGTAAAGTGAGGCTGGCTGAAAGATTTTGGATGTTGCATCATGGGAAATATTCACAGAATGGAGCCAGGAGATAGACACCTATTTTTTATTTTTCCTTTTATATGCAATTAATTCAATCATATAAAAAAAAAAAATTAGACCTATGAGTAATATATATGTTTGTTTTAAATTACCATTTTATCTAGTTATATCTTATATAAGTGGTCACTACCAGGATAGGTACATTCAGACATTCACTGGTTTCCAAGTACATTTTATCAACCTCAGAGGGATGAAGGGCTGAGACAACCCTGTCGGGAATTGAACCTGTGACACAAAGTTTTGAACGGATTATAGATATGATGCATTAGCTCGCTGAGCTAGCTCACCAGCACACTAAACCATGTGCCTGCTTATAATAACCGGGAGTCCATAGAGTCCTGTTGCAATAAAATTTCCCTAATAAATCGCAATCTTGTTACAACTGTGCTTCATGCAGTTATATCTAACGTGCCGAGTGCCTAATGTTTTCAGTATACCTTTATTTTAAATTTTTAAAGTTGGCTGAGGCAGATCATTTAACAAAGACTAATCATATAAGATGAAATGAGAATTAACATTACTGGGCTATATAAATGGGGACAATAAATCGACTACTGAAGACTGAGCTCCTTTGAACTCTACATGCTAGTGCTCACCACGTAAATCCTGTGGCACACTATATGTGGATCTCCGGGGTGTGTGTACCTTGTGTCAACCTGTGGGGCATCCGCTGCGAACTAGGGAATCCAGAAATGCCAAATATCCCTCGTTTTCATGACCTTCTAAAAGACAAATGGGAAAACGGACGCAAGGAAAGGTCAAGGTTGTTGCCAATAAAACTGATGGCATCTGAGGTTCCCATGGTTGTTGCCGTCTGTTACACCCAAATTATAACATTCAAGTCAGTCTACTGTTTTTCTTTGGGTCAGGGTTAGGAATGCTGGCCAATATGAGGAAGGCTATTTGTCTAGAAATTCGACTATTAAACAGAACTGTTATTTTATGTGGTTTTTTTTTTTAAGAGATAATCGAGCATAACTGTACAAAACACGTAGGTAAAAAGCGAGTGAGCTATTCAAAGAGGGACCAATTGGTCATCGACTGCCATGCACACCCTCTCAGAGCATGCAAATGCTTTGGAGAATGAGTATGTGGTTTACGAATGTTAGGATGAATGATTGACGGTGGAGTGGGCATGAGCAGGCTGTCTGAGGGAGACAGCTGGAGCCTCAGACGAGTTTCACAAGATGATGGTTCTGCAATAGGAACATTTTAGAGTATTCATAGGTAACTGGATTGTTCCTGCATATTGAACACTGAAAAAAGGAAGATATTCCATGTGCCTTATTTAATATAGATGATCTTTTATGGTTCCACTCCGTTAAAGAATTGAATATTGTGGGTAACCATACCGTGTACAAAGTCACACTGCAAATGTGCTAAAATATGTTGGTGTGCAGTACTAAGTTGTTGGTGGTGGTTGGAGCTTGATGTTTAGGTTTTATTAAGACTTTACCCCTTAACGCACCTGGACATATATATATGTCCTGAAAAGCATGGTCCTTGAGGACGTGTATATAAACGTCCTGAGTTTTCATGTAGCATCCTTAGCGCAATACTACATGCCGGCAGTTATTCTCAGAGGCTGCTTCGGATCCAGATAGAGGTAGTCAGCAACAATACAGTTAGAAGGTGGGGGGGGGGGGGGAGGGATGAGGAGAAAACTAACCATAGATCTAGGGTTAGGGTTAGTACAATTGTTAGATTAGGGGTAGGGGTAGATTTAGGGTTGGGGTCAAAAGGTCACTGTAGAAGAAAATGGTTAGGAAACAAAAAACACGAATATTGATTATTGCCCTATTACTTGAAATAAAATATTTTAAAAAATGGAAACATTGGTCTTTGTAAACTCAGGACAAATATTAGCAATATATAGATGGGGTCTTTTTTTTTATTTTTTTTATTTTTTACCATTTGTAATTGTTTAAAAAAAAAAAAAAAAAAAAAAATCAGGTCAAAGTTAGAAAGTGTTTTTTTTCTTTCATTTTTTTTTTTGGCATATGTTATATATATATTTTTTAACTGTAAAATATATCATGATGAAAATAATAGTATCAAATGAAAGGCCTATCCGTCCTTTATAAAATGATATATAATTGGTGTGGGTGGACTGAACACAGAGAAATTCACAGTTCAGCAAACGTATGACAAAAATAATGGAATTCTGGTCTTCAAGGCACATCAAATGCAGCATAGAACTCTGTCACTAAGGGGTTAAGAGACTGTTACACAGTGGTGATTTTATATGTCTGAGTAAGTTACTATGATATATTGCTAATTTACTCAAGAGTTAAAATCACATTGAAATACAACAATGTCCCTGGCATTTTAATGTTCTTGCATCACTAATTATTTGGATACCAGTGTGATCCCCAAGGACTGAATACTCTCTGTACCTCCCCCGTAGATTAAAAGGGAGAAGCAGCTGAGAGTGGCTGTGTGAAGCCTACATCTGTGAATCTCACACTTACTCTTTGCTATGCCAACATGCTCAGTTTATAGGTTGGAAAATTCCTCAATTCTGCTGTGTAGCTTTGAAATGAACTGTGTTCTGTTGCCTTTTTTTTTTTTTTTTTTTAACCCCACTTCTCAGCCCCCCTCTACAGTACCTTCAGGAAAGACAACATTCAGTCAAATCAATTAGGTATGCAGGAGATGGAATTCTAAATTATCATTATAATATTCAGTTTTCTGAATATGGCTCTCATGGAGGATTTTGTGTGTCTTTTTTGGGGGGTGGGAGGGAGGGAGGGGGTGGGGGTGGAGTAGTGACTTGGAATATGGACATTATAAAGACCTCACAAAAACCCCTGACGGTTTGCTGTTTTTATGTTTATTTTAATGCTGCAGGATGATTATCATTCTTTTTGTGTTCCTTCAGGGCCACCATAGGATAAATAAACCGTTTTTAAAATCTATGGACCCAACTCATTTTTTTTTTTTTTTTTTTTTTTTTTTTAATGGGCTGCTGTGCATGACTTCGCCATCATGTGATTCTCATAGACAATCCTTTGGCCAACTCTATACAGAAAGTAATCAATTAAAGGTAGTGTGGTATGGTAGATTGTGATTTTGTTTCGTTTTTTCATTATTCATTTTTTAAAAATTGTTTTTATTTAAACCTTGTCACTTTTTAACAAATTGAGGAGACTATCTTGAACAAACTCACAAGCAGACTTTTGAAGCATTGTAAGTGGCGACACATGGGCAGCAGCTGCTAGCTTGCAAACTGCAGGCCCAGGGTATGAAAAAGTCCTACCAGCCAGATCAACATAGCCACAGACAACACCCCTGTCACATCTCTTGGGTGACTCACAAGGCCAGAGACAAACTGGGATTACAGGAATACATATCCCTACGCTTATTGATACACATTGGTTAATTTAATGTCTGTTATTAGAAAATATGTAGCGGGGTAACAGCTTTTAAATGTAATACTGGTACTTACCTCGCTATGCTTCCTGTCATGATGTGTAAACGGTTGCTAACTCCAATGTGATCATTCTGAACATGCGATGTACACCGGTATAGTTTGCATACAGTCTGTGACACTAGCACTAGCAATATAGAGGTAAGTCTCCTAAAATAGTTTCAGCCTTATCTCTCTGTGCATTTGGTTAGGAATGAATGCATGCACGTAACATGTTACATGGATATAATGCTCATTTTATTTACAATGGTTTAAAGCACTCTGAAATAAAACAGTGTTGTTTACTCTCTTTTTTTTCTTATTCATATATCAATCATATATAAACCCAAATTTAATTGTTGAATGTATTTGGGAATTTGAAGCAATGCAAAGCGTAGCAGTAATGGTTTGGGGTTTTTTTTTGTTTTTTTTTTTATCTACCCCAAATATTTTATTGTTGAAATCACATTGTAATTAGCTGACCTAATACTTGCGATTCCTCAAGGAAATGCCTTGAATATAATGAGATTAAGGTAGAGAATCAGAACTATTTGGAATTGCAAAACATGTGAGAACAGACAGCTGGGGACCTGTAATAGTCCCTAACCTGACAATGTGTCTTGTCCAACATGCCTATCACTGCCTAGATTAGTAAGCAGCCTTGGGCTCACTGGGGAAACTCTGGAAGGGCTCCCTGCTTTAGTTTTGTAGTTGCAAATCCCATAGGTAATGTACAAATATGAATTCTGCTGTGACCTATATACACGTGTCCGTGTCCTAGGATCCCACTTTCATTCTCAGTGACCATTGTCCGGAGTTGAAGGATCAGTAATGATTGTGTCATTTTTTAGATTCAAAGAAATACGTTGAAATATACATGTACAAATGATGGACCCTGCCCTTTCCTTCACCTACTGCTGCAAAACCTCAGCAAATGAGAATGAGGAACGGCTTTCCGTCGCTGCTGTGTTCCAATTTGATTGGCTTCTTACTGTTTCACTCAGAGGACTGCTAGAAATTTAAGTGGACATTGACCATGGAGTGAGGACTGTAATGATGAGGACAGGGCTTTTTATAAGGGATGGTGGCGATGGGAAGGGGGCTGTAATGTAGAAGATTCTTGGGGTAAAATGGTGGAGTGGGTCTTCATATCTAAACTTTAAAAGTAACCCCCAGCCAGCATGTGGTTAGACCAGAGACTTCAATCAGCCCATGGTATTAGATGTGAACTAGAAAATCAACATTTAAAACACGAGAGGAAGGTTAATTATATTTCAGAGCAGTGTGTTGACTATTTGGTTGTTTTTTTTATTTTTTTATTTAATCACTGTGCAAATGAAGTGAGTCAGAGCCTAACAATAACAAAAGTTCATGTTGAGTTTACGGTTTGAAAGCAAATCTGTTTTTCCTTGTTGGTTTCTGAACATTTCTTTACGTACTGCTTAGTGCAGGGTACATGGGCGCACTTAAGCTATATCTGTTTAAAGTTCTTTTTTGTTTGTTTGTTTCTTATTGCTGGTTACTGGTATTACAGAACTTTGACCCTTTCAGCTTTGAATGAATGTATTTATATTCACTGGTAGAGTTTAAGAGTGATGTTACATCATAGGGCAGTATTGGATTGTGAGATCTGAAAGGCTGTCTTTTCACATGTAAGAACTGCATGTGATTTTACAATTGAAGAGACCTCTGTCTTCAAACTTGAGTTACCCAAATTCTTGGTGTATGAAAATAAATTATATATGATTAAATAACCTCACAAATGAGTATCGCAATCTGCTTTGGGGGCGCTGTATTAAAAAAACCTGAAACAGCTCTATTTTGTAAAAAATAAAAATAAGATGTGTTCTGAGAGTATTTCATTTGACCCAATGGTTTACGCCATGCTTTGCTGGTTTACCTTAGCTGTTTATTAATCAATATAACTCGTCGGATATGCCATATCAACATTGTATCATTTTAACTTATAACCTATGTTCCAGTTTTAGGATAACTTGCATACAGTAGGAAAAGTTGTGGGTTTATATATGTACAAAGTTCCACGTGGAGTACTGCTGTCTCTTGGTTTTATTTTTTTTTATGGAAGCATACGAATAGGGCCAAAAACTAATGTTGAGTTGCCTTAATTGTTTCTAGTTTCTCCTCGTACGTTCCCTTTTTTTTTATTTTTTATTTTTGTATATGTACATTTTTAGCAGTGAAAATAGAACCCACTAAGAACTTGCATGACTTTCATCTCGGCTTTATTGTTCCTTTACTACTCCCCGTCTGTTATGATACATTATCTGTGGATCTGGAAATGCTCCGTTCGCTATCCAAACATTGTTTTCCATTAACGCTGAGTTCATGACCTGAAGATCAAAATAGCGTTCTGTTCACATGAGCAGGAAGTTTTTTTTTTTTTTTCTATTTTGATGTTAAAGAGTCCGGCAGAAGAAAAACCTATGTAGTGTTGACATATTCAATCACTTTTTACATTTTTATTTGGAGTATAAACTCCACTGCCATGAAAAAACCATACAATATAGCTTTGGGGAAGTAAGGGAATGATCAGTCGCCGACAAAGAAATCAGGTGCATGCTGGTAAATGCATGTAGAAGAACTGGGGCTAGGGATTTTAGTGTGTCAAAAGCCAGAGCAAAGTGGGAAGGACACTAATTACTGTAATGAAACTGGTCAGCAAGGGATGGGAAGGGTTCTCTTATCTGTTTACAGGAACTCCTGGAAATCAAATTCTATCATGGATCTGTAATTCTTATATCAGAGGAGAGGTACAAAGAGTGACTTGGAGATAGACATGTTTACAAACATTGACTTTGTCATGTGATGGTCTATAATAATTCTGAACGGCGATCACATGACCTTCAGAGCGCCTGTTGGGTTTAGGAACACAGCTTTGGTCGTAAGGCAGGATCCTGAACCCGAGTAACAGTGCTGTGGAGCAGGACGGGTTATCCCGTGATAGTCTCAAAGACGGAGCTCTTCATGGCTGGATAACCAATCAGAAGATCGGGAAGCAGTTAAATGGGAATGTGTTCAATATCTTTAATGAAAAACATTAAAAGAGAAAAAGTCAGACGTTTAAGAAGGGACTAAACCCTAAAAATAAAACATTTGCCTTATAAAAGGTATCCCCTAATGCTTGCCTTTCTATCCCGCTGTAATGTGCTGGAACAAACCACTTGCTTAAAAATCTTCAGCATGTTCTGTGATCCTTTTTATACTACAGTTCCGACATTGTGTGTCTGTCTCACTATCTACCCTCTCCCTCCTACCACAGTGTCCTACTTCCTAGATGTTCATATGACATTCGCATTCTCACTCCCTCTCCAGTCATCCTTCCTAATGGTTCACATAAGCATTGACATTCCCATTCGCACATACTTTCCTCCCTCCCACCTTACACGATTGACACACAGACACACCATTATGAGTAACAGATTGTCGCAGGACCATCTCAGTGAAGCAGCAGCTTCACAAAATGTATTTCTCCTAAGCCTTTGTTTTTTTGACAAGGACTATGGGAAATCTTTTGCATGGTACCAATCAAAAATGACCTAAAACAGAGACATTTTATATTCATATTTTTAAATTTGGGGGATTACAGCCTCTTTAAATTACCCTCTGCATTTCGATTTACACCTAGGCAGGGCTTTCCAAACGTTTATGGGTCGAGACCCACTTTCTAAAATGGTAATTTTTCGTGACCCACTCACTTGTAATGCATATTTTAAAAGGAATCTGCTCTAGATGCATAAACATGGCATATCATGGCTTTAAATGCATCTCCTTTCCCTATGTCTCTCTCTTCCACATGTATCTTCCTCTCCTCTCCTTTTTACATGTCTGTCTCTCTCCTCTCACCCTTCCATTTTACCTTGGGGAGCCGCAGGCAGCATCAGCTCTGTGTGTTAAACACACTCAGAGCTCAGTCAACTCTGCACGCACTCCATGCGCGTAGTGAAGACTCAGACCATTGTACTTCTGATGCGCTGAATCATTACTGGCGCAAAGTGTGTTGAACACACAGCGCAGATGCTGCCTGCAATTCCCCCCCAAAAAGGCACTCGCTTCTTCACAGGGTGGGGGCCAGCTTCCTACCAAGTCAGCACGATTTTTCAATGGAAAATGTATAATTTGCCTATCAAGCCACAGATGATGTCATAAGAAGCAAATACCACAGACCTATTTAAATCACATTTTCCCCAGTTCAAGCATTTTGCATGCAGTTCTGCTAACACCATGTATAATTCATTGTTTATGCTCATTCATTATTCTTCAATGTGCAGGTACCCTGGTTATTTCTGCCGATTACTGTAATGTGACCTCTTATATCAGGGCTCGACAAACCCCAGGCGCCAGGTCGCCATGGCGACCAGGAAATGAGACCTGGCGCCTAGGTGAAGTTACCCTCCCTGTCCCCTTGCCGCTGCCATCCAATTTTTTTATTTTTTATTATTTCGGAGCGCGAGGGGGTAAAGTCTGTGCGGATGGAACAGACTGCACGCTCCGCCCCCTCGCGCAACGCGTGTCTGAGTGCCGGGTGTCGTCACGTGACATCCTGGCACTCAGCACGCCGAAGAATGAAGACATGTTGCAGCGTTAAAAAGAAACCAAGAGAAGACTGTGTGAGGTGTGTGTTTGTATATATGTAAGTATGTAAAGTAGGTGTGTGGGAGGTGTTTGTATATATGGGAATATGTAAAGTAGGTGTGTGGGAGGTGTTTGTATATATGGGTATATGTAAAGTAGGTGTGTGGGAGGTGTTTGTATATATGGGTATATGTAAAGTAGGTGTGTGTGAGGTGTTTGTATATATGGGTATATGTAAAGTAGGTGTGTGTGTGTGTGAGGTGTTTGTATATATGTGTATATGTAAAGTAGGTGTGTGTGAGGTGTTTGTATATATGGGTATATGTAAAGCAGGTGTGTGTGAGGTGTTTGTGTATATATGGGTATATGTAAAGTAGGTGTGTGTGTGTGTGTGAGGTGTTTGTATATATGTGTAAATGTAAAGTAGGTGTGTGTGTGAGGTGTTTGGCTATATGTGTATATGTAAAGTAGGTGTGTGTGTGTGTGAGGTGTTTGGCTATATGTGTATATGTAAAGTAGGTGTGTGTGAGGTGTTTGTATATATGTGTATATGTAAAGTAGGTGTGTGTGAGGTGTTTGTATATATGGGTATATGTAAAGTATGTGTGTGTGAGGTGTTTGTATATATGGGTATATGTAAAGTAGGTGTGTGTGTGTGTGTGTGAGGTGTTTGTATATATGAGTATATGTAAAGCAGGTGTGTGTGTGAGGTGTTTGTATATATGTAAAGTAAGTGTGTGTGTGTGTGTGTGTGTGTGTGTGTGTGTGTATATATGTGAAGTAGGCGTGTGTGTTTATGAATTGCGTGTATGCTTGCGTGATTGTCTGGCTCCTAAATATTTTTGCTGGCTCCTAAAATCAAATTAGATTTGTCAAGCCCTGTCTTATATAGTCTTATAAAGTGTCTGGAATTTCTAACATGTAATTGGTGGTAAAAGAAGGAAAAACTACTAAAGAGGACATAGTCTTAAATTAGAGGGGAACATTTTTGAAAGTAATATGAGAAAGTATTACCGTATTTTCCGGCGGATAAGACGACTTTTTAACCCCTGAAAATCTTCTCAAAAGTTGGGGGGTCGTCTTATACGCCGGGTACTGGGATTTACTCACCTATTTTCTGCTCTGTCTCCGCTCGCGCTGTTAAGCCGGTCCGTGGCTGTGAGGGAAGCGTTGTGAGCTCCCCTCAGGCCGCGCGGCTCAATAAAGTCTGTTTAAACTTTTTTTTTTAAACAAAACTTTATTGACCGTGCGGCTGGAGGGGAGCCTACAACGTTTCCCTCACAGCCACGGACCGGCTTAACAGCGGGAGACAGAGCAGAAAATAGGTAAGTACTGGGGATTGGGGAAAGGGGGAGGAGGGTGGAAAACTCTATATTTTAACCTAAAAGGTTAAAATATAGATGCGATTTTTCTGGCTTATAAGATGACTTAGTTGGGGGGTCGTCTTATACGCCGGAAAAGTAGTAGGATAGTGGATGCATAGAATAGTCCATTAGACATTTGGAAACTGAGATAGCGGATTACATTTAGCAATCCCCAATCTGTCTTATTGGTTTACACCAATTCCCCAAGTTGTAGGCAATTTTTTTGTTCTATTTCTAGCACTAGTAGTAAATCAATCCCTTAAGATGTATTTAGATGATTAATAGCTCCAAATGAAATCTGGCCATTGCACTTCTCATCCTAACCTGAAAATAGACTCTTTCCTAGCAGTAACAAAAAAAAGAGACCAGATATTGTATATATTATAATTTACCAAAACCCTGAATAATTTATTAAAACCAGTGTGTTTATAACAGCTGAAGCATCATTTTTAGGTCTCTCTTAATCTTGTCATATCTTAAATTATACATAAAATCTGTCTTGGAAAAAACCCCAGTGAGAGGAAATGAGTAATTATACTCATTTGGAAAACATCTTATTTAACAAAAAAAATTGGAATTTAGAAAAAACAGTGGAAATCTAGCTTGTTGTGTTTTTTTTTTTTTTTCCTTTTGCAGTTGTTATGTTGGACATTGTATAGGTTTTGTGCTTTATGAAAAGCCCAAGACATCTGTGTTAAATCCAAGACATGTGTTTATACCCAGTGCTTGGCAGCAGGAGTGCTATCCCTGCCTTAGTTTTCTTGCATTTTGAAACCCAGTATATTAAAGTTGTTTTGATTTCTGAGCATGTTCAGTCTACAGCAGTTTCTTGAACGACTATTCGAACGTTGGCCAGGATTTGTTTCGGGCTAGCAAAACTACAGTAATCACTGGCAAACACTGAATCCAGAAGGTATTTTTCCTGTTGAGATTTAAAATAGTCATTTATAAACTTTTACGTGTGAGAGCAGTGCTCCAGAGTAAGTCTGTTGTATTGATAAAATGAGTGGACGGTACACCTTTTTGACGCATTATAGAACTACAAGGGGGTGTCATTGGTTTATAATGAAGATATAAAACTTAACTCATTCATATTAACAGTATAAATTAATTTGAAGGGCACATTGACCTCTACGCTCGTTTTCAAGTATGTCCTGGTGACTTTCCAACTACCCGGCATCCAGAGAATATTACACTAAGCTTTATTTATACTGCGTCAACAATTTCCGCCGCACTTGGTACAGAGTATAAAATGGAATAGCAGTTTACTATAAAGTACCAGAGACCGATCGATACATGAGATGGAGAGCCCATATGTATAATGAGAGAGTGGGATATTGGAGTGAACTCCTTTATACTCTGGGGCTGGGCAGATATGTGTAGACTTTAGGAGCCCAGCTGACCGATCCAGGAGTACTTCTTTAGAGTTCTATGTAACACAGAACAACTAGGAGTTTTGGCTCCTGGGATCTCTCATCATTGTGACCTTGACTATACAGAATTGGTTTGTCCCTTCATTGTGATGCATTGCACAATGCTTTCCTGTTTTTTTTTTTGGGTTTTTTTCTTTTCTATTTTTCTTTCTGTCTTGGACTTTTATTTTAAAATCTTAACCGTGTTTTAATTTTTTTTTTTTTTTTGAAAGACCGAAAATGTGTATGTAGACTGGGCAAATAGATGATACAGGGGCCCCCTTTGATTAGGGCACCCAAAAACCTAGAGGAATCCCTGCTCTCGCCTAGTATTTCCTCGGGCTCTGTACAGTTGCAATTCTGTAATTATATTTGTGGTTCACCATGTGATACGTAGAATTGGAGTTAATATTCCCTGTTTGGGGAATTGGGTCTACAGACCAGGATAGCATTGCTGCTGAGTGAATTTTATGCTTGTTTTTTTTCCCTCCCCTGTTGTCATCCATGACAAACGGCATCACTTGACATCTGTGGGCCACTCCCAAGACATTTGCTGGATGTCCTTACTGGCATTTCCTATTCCCGGCCTAGTGCTGAGTGTGAAGACTCGGTGCGGCCCTAACCCAACACACATTCCAGTGGTGAAGTGCTAACCTCTTCCACATTACTGTGTATATACTGTGACTCAACCATAAAGGAAGCATTTGAAGGGGATATTAATCCAAGGCTGTTTGTTGAATATATAGTAAAAATATATTAAATGTAGGATATTTGAAATGTGTAAAGAAATCAAAACTTCTGAATGAAGCCAGAATTATTGCTATAGTTGTGTTCTATTATTGACCATGTTATGTTATTGGATACTAGTATTTTGTAATTTTTATCTTTTTTATTTCTTTTAATTACTACAGTGCGTAAAAGTTAATACCCCCCCCCCCCCCCCCAAATGGTTTATGCCTGCTCAGGAATATTTTCTGATAGACAGTAATCCCTGTTTTTGTCTTTTATCACATTTATTTTCATAATGTAATGGTGCAAAGTGGTAACTAAAGCATTGAGTGTTTTTGTAACCATTTATGAATATTGAATACTTTTTCTAAGGAGTGATAGTTTGCTACTGTACTCGCTTATGCCTGGGGGGGAAAAAAACTTGTTTTTATGGTTGAATGTGTTTGTGGTTAAAATTATGGTCTGCAACATTTTTTTAAATCATTGTATAATATATAGTTTTTAGTTTGTGTTGCTGACAATTAAAGGAACCCTAAACGTTATATATGTCACTTGTGCCTCTAATTTGGAAGCACAAGTGAAAAGTTGGTTGATCCTAGTGTCGGGATAAACTTGCAGGTACTTTTGATGGTACACGCCAGTTTATCCTCTGACCAACAGCTTCCATCGGAAGCAGGCAGAGGTCTGGTCGGCGACCGGCTCTCTGCTAGTGCAGAGAAAGGCCCATGTTTTTTCATGGGAACAGCATTGGGACCTTAACTAGGTCCCCCCTGCTGATCCCATGCAAAAACGAGGGTCTCTCTCTGCGCTATCAGCGAGAGACCCTCACATTCTGCAGTCGGAGCTGGGACTGCTGTGTCTCAGATGTGACACGTAAACCCGTATGTATCTATTTAGATACACATTGGGTTTACGCCAGAAAAGCGGGACATTTTTTTTAACCCTTGCTTCCTTCAAAGGTGCAATGTTTCTTTAAGATTTTATAGGTGGTATTTTATTTGTTTTTTGTAATGCCAAATGTGGTAGACAGTTGTTCCTACATGCATTTCATTTCTTGTTTTCCTTTTTAAAATCTTTTTTTGGTCTCCCTGCCCCAGTAAGGTTTAGAGAGAGCAAACATATATGCAGGTCAAAGGCTTTCCCTTTCTTGCAGGCCCCATATAAACGTGCATGCCACTTTTGTTTTAACACTTTAACGCAGTGTTTTAGCTGTAGTTTCCCATTTACTATACCAACAAAAATTCTAAAAATCTTTTTGGCGTGGATAAGAAGGGCTTTCTTTAGATACCATAATTTGACCATATAATCTACTATTAAAAAAAATAAAATATGATGTAAAATTTAAGTAAAAAAACCTTTACCATGTTTGTATCAATGATGGTGAGGAGTTATCCTATGTGTTAAACAGTTGGTATAAATGTATAGGTAATTCGCATAGCAGACCATGGCAAGGTCTGTGAAGGCCCATAGAACATCCTTAAACTGTTGTGCACAAAGTCCATTAAATTTTCACCATGAAAAAATGTTAGCGCCTACCCTGGTTCTTTACAATCTACCCCTGCCTTAGCTCAACCATAACCTGCCTACACGCGACACACTATATAGCTATAAATATATTTAATTAATAATTTCATTAATTTGCATACCTGGTGTACAATTCTGTGGAACATGATGGCAATTTATTTGTGTGGTGATGAGGTGTTTTTTTTTTTAATGTTTTTTCCCCTCTCTCTCCCTGGTTGTTAGTTTTTACCCAAAAAAGAAAAAATCATCATGCTTTTTATAGTTAGTCATTCATTTGTAGAATATCTATCAAAGTTTTGTTTATTATTTTTTTTATTGTTTTGCTTTTTCCAGATCACTCTGTATTCTACCCTAGAAAATTGTATGGGTGCTAAGGATAATTGGCTCTCTCAGCCTGCTGCAATGCTTTCATTTATTTTCTATATCTTGGCAACTGTCGAGATTTGGAAACGTGTTTTTTTTTTTTACGTAAATAATTGGGAGCGTTACAGAATGTTCTCTCTTATCTATAGCTTCTCTTTAATCATCCCTATTATGTTTTTGTTTCTCACCGTTTAATTAGTCATTCAGCAACTTATTTACCTGTCATCTGACAATTCTTCAAATAGTTATTAAAAGGAGCAGTTAGTCTCTATCTCTATATGCACATTGCCAAGTGGGATTAGCATTGGCGGCCAGATAAGATAGAAATACTGTTTTCTTAGTAGAACGGAAGAAAGAGGAGTAGAAGTAAAAATAGTTAGTTCAAATTTGCACATTAAGAGTGCTACACCACCACGGCAAGGGATTCTGGGTAGGCACATGCAAAACTGGTCAGCAATCATCACCTTTTGCCTTTTAAACCGTTTTACAGATATTCATTGTTGAATGGATTTGCATATGCCTACCCAGAATCCCATGCGGTGGTGGTAGCACTGTGAATGTGTAATTTCAGTCTTCTGGTGTGTTGGGTGTATATTTAGGCCTCTACTGCCCACTTAGTTTGCTTCTGATTTCTGTACAAACTGACATTTTATATTGTAGTACATTTGCTGTATTTTAAAGTTAAAATCCATAGTCTGTTTAATAAAGGGATTGACAAATCCTAGGAGCTGGTGTGCTATGCTCTTCTGCTGTCTCCAAAGCCCACCAATATTTGTCAACCCCCTGCTTTAATAGATCCTAGAAAGACTCCTGTAAAAGCTTTTAAGCTAAGGTGACTTAAAGGGACACTAAACTGTTTATAATAAAGAAGCACAAGTGAAATGTTAGTTGTTCCTATAGTGAGGATGAACTGACATCTACTTTTGTTAGTACATGCCAGGCTTTCCTCTGACCGACAGCTGCCATGCTTACATAGGAAGCAGGCAGCCGTCTGGTCGACGACCAGCTCTCACTGCCAGCTCAGAGAATGCCCCTAATTTTTGCATGGGATCAGCAGGGGGTCCTTAAGAGACACCCTTGCATTTGGCCCCCCTCTGATTTGACTGTGCAGCATGCAACAACCTGTAACTGGTGTGTCGCATGTGAGATTAAGATACACCTTGGGTTTACTTGAAAGTCGGGGATATATATATATATATATATATATATATTATATATATATATTTTTTTTTTTTACCGGTTAAAACAGAGTGCAATGTTTTTTTAACCACTTCCTGATGCTAGGACGTACTATGCTGTCATGATTTTCAGTGACTAAAAGATGCTAGCACAGCGTTAAACAGCTCGTCGCGGTTTACTCCAGTGAGCTCTGCTCGGATCCCGGTTCAGGGACTTGCAGCGGGATCCCACCTGTCAGATGAGGCCACTTTGAGTCGCGACATTTTGGTGCTTGCGTCGTCTGGGCCGCAAGCACCATGCGTCACGAAGGGGTTAATACGGTGTTATTGTAACCAAACCACCAATAGGTTGTGGTTAATCAATCTAATTAGCCATCGGTGCACTGTAAAGTCCTACTAAATCAGACATTTCAAGTCACAATCAAGACAGTGATCATGATCTGGAATAATATTATGTGGTTCATAAAGGACGTGTCCTTTTCTCTCATGATCCTAAATAGTTTGTTTATGGGGCTGTGCAGACTTGAGAAATACACTGAAGTACAGGGTGAGTGTCCCTTATCAAAAAAGCTTGTGACCAGAAGTATTATGGATAACTGATCACTTCCAATAATGGATCATTTTTACCAATAAGATATGTTAGTGCACTGTATTTTGGATAACGGATCATTTTTACCAATAAGCTAAATTAGAGCACTCATGCAGTATAGCAGCATCCATTCAAACAATGTGTGGCGCAAATAAATCACTTTTACTGTGATGTGAGGCATCGTTGGGAACATGCCGTTGGCGTGTCAGGCCTGCACATGTGTCATTGGATTACCCTTTGTGGGCGTGGGGAAATCTGAGCATGTATGGGGTTTTTTGTGGCATAAAAGGGCTGGACACTAAATAAACTGTTGTGCGCTCCCATTCTGATAGTTGTGTGTGTGTGTGTGTGTGTGTGTGTGTGTAATCTGCAACTTGTGGCAAAGTTTGAAAAATATTTGGATAATGGATCATATTGGATAACTGGTTTCTGGATAAGGGATACTCAACCTTTACCATCTTATGTTTTCAGAGGTCACCCTGAAAGTCCAAATCAGTGATGTCAGTACTCACCAGCCAATAAGTGATGCCATCCTAGAAGTATTCGCCAACCAGGTTCCTGCAGCAACTGGGAGCACCGGAGAGGATGGAACGGCATTAATTAAGGTCCAGTATAGACTGGGCAGCCAGTTGATTGTCACAGCCACCAAACATGCCTATGTGCCAAATTCTGCACCTTGGAGACCACGCAGATTGCCTGGTAAGATCTCTAAGGGCTTTTATTTATTTATTTTTTATAATGAACACTGGGAACATAAATGGTGAATTGTGAGCAGGTACAGAAAAAAACTAAATACAGAAAGATAAAGCCAGTTCTCTGGGATAAAAGGGAAATAATATATGCAAATAAATATACACCTTGGAAAAGCATTGTATTTTGTATAAACCATGCTTAAACAGTGACTCTCCCCCCCCCCCCCCCCCCAAAACACACACTTTTCTTTTCTTTTAAATGAGTATTGTCAACATTTTTTTGTTGACTTTCTTACCTTTTTTTAAATGTTTTGTCTATCTTGCTTAGTTTAGCTGGTATCACAGTTCTAGTGGGCTGGAGATCAAGCTCTCTGACACCTAATGTCTCTCAGGTTGTGGGGCTAGCCTGTCAGACTGACACCCTACCAGATCAATAGAGGTACTAGCAAAGACTTACCTGTCAAACTGACAGTATTCTAGACCAATAAAGTGGTGTGTCTGTGACAGACCACACCCCTTTTGTTGAATCCAGGAAGCACATTTTCTACTCCTGGGTTTTACTTGTTCCCCCCCCCCCCCCCCCCCCCTTACAGTAACCAATGATATCTTCAGAACGAAACATGATGGACAGAAAATTTAAAAATTTGTAAAATAAGCTTTCTGACTTTGACACTACTGCCTATTTTTTTTTTTTTCTTTTTTTTTTTTATAAGTCTGAAGGTCACTTTACAAACAACATGGTTACATATTTGTTTTTTGGGGGGTTTTCTATATGACCTAATTTTACTATAATTGGGATAACAGCTGTCTTTTATCCAAAACATTTGCTTATACTATAAATGTAGAAAAAAAAAAGTAAAATAATCTATTTGTTGTGTTGACATATTTGCTTGCAAATGCATTTAAAAAAATTATGTTTTTGGGCACTTTGTGGTAGTTGCCTTGACAGTTTTGCAGCTTGTGCATCATCAATAAAAGCGCCATAAAACCTCAGCACCCACTGTTTTTTTGCATTCAAAAATTTGTTTTCATTGTGTCTGGAGTCTCCTGTTTATGACATCATCTGTGGCCTGGTATGCAAATTAACACGGTTTCAATGTGAAATGTGTATTTTTCATTTCAATCTCCAGGTGATGTTATAAAAAACAGAAGATCACACAGACACATCTAAAACATTTTGTTGTCTAAAATAAGAGAATAAAATGTTTTATGTCTTCTGTGTTTTTGTGCAATTGTCTATTGACTAGACCCTATTGTATTGATCATTTTTTATATTATTATTATTATTATTATTATTCTCTGCATTGCCTGTATAAGTAATGTTGAGGATGGCAGATAACCACTGGGAATTTATTTAAACAAATGCTTATTTATGGTATTATCTTTTAATGCGTGGCTGTTTCCAGTAGGTGACTTATCATAACATCTTTGTGGAAGTGCAGAATGTAGACAATAGTAATATTTTGTTTGCTATCATTATAATATCCGTTCTGATACTATAAGGATGCCAACAAAAATATTTTATTTGCAAATTACCAGAAATCCTGCAAACCTTTTTACATTTTTTCTTATTTCAACACTTACAAAACGGCAGGCTGTGCGCCTTGTGCTAGACTTGTTCGTTCCAAAATTGTCTTTTTTATATGTATTTTTTTGTTTATTTGTTTCTAGTCTTTTCTTCACTAAGCCTTGGTTTACTCCCGGAGCGTTCGGCCACGTTAATGGTATATGATGATATTGTCCAGATAGTCTCAGGATTTCAAGGTTTGTATAGTTGTGATTTATTTTTTATTTGTTTTTGTACACTACCGTTCAAAAGTTCTGGGCCACTTAGACATGTTCTTGTTTTTGAAAGAAAAGCTAATTTTGCCTATTTTAAATAACCTCAAATGGATAGTGTACACCTGTTATAATGTTGTAAATGACTATTGTAGCCAGAAGTGGCGGAATGTTTTTCTTCTAATTGAATATCTGCATAGTCGCACAGAGGCCCATTATATGCAACTTATAATTATGACACATTGTGTTAGATAATCCAAGTTTAGCATTTTAAAAGTCCATGTATTAACTGTGTTTCCTATTCATTTTGATACTCATTACATGTAAGTTTTTTCATGGAAAACTAGGACCTTTCCGTGTGTGTATATGTGTGTGTGTATATATGTATATGTGTATATATATATATATATATGTATATATATATATATATATATATATATATATATATATATATATGTATATATATATATGTATATATATATGTATATGAATATGAATAAACATTTGTGCTGCATGATTCAAAATACAACTTATTTGAATTTAGTAACTGTTTGGCGATTTAAAAAAAGAATTATGCTTTATTTGCTGTGATAAGCAATGTTTGTGTTCAATGTGCTTCTCTCACCTCGGGCATAATATATTGTTTTGCCTTCAAGGGTAACAGTCATAGCACCATTGTATTGGTGGGTGCTGTGATTTTCTTATCTCTTTGATGGATTAGCTTCATCTTACCCAAGGGAGATGGACGCTTGTGAACTTGGTTAATGCATGAGCAGTGACGCTGGTTAATGGTGGATAAGAGAGGGATAGCTGCAGTCTCTTAAGTGGAATCACTAAGAAATATAGAATATTCCATATAATATTCTAATTATTATTCTTTCCAACTGCAATGTAGTATTTTGGGGGTTTGTTTGTTTGGTTTTATGAATATTTTTTTGGGCCCAAATTATCAAACCAAATTAAACATTTGGTTGTCTGAATCCATTGAGAACCTAGAAATCATTTAAAGGAAAACTTTTTATATACCAATTGGTTGTGTTTGTTGTACATCAGTTCATAAGATATGATGGCAAACTGATTCAGTTTACCAAAGTTAAAAGAAGGGGAATCCTTTAAAAAAAAAAAAAAAAAATATATATATATATATATATATATATTAGATTCTCGGTGTGTGTATGTATATGTCTGAAGTCTTTTTGTATAAAGTTACTATTTTGCTACTATGGCTTCTTAGATTTTACTCTTTAAAGCAGTGCTTGATATAGGAGTCTCGTGGGTTGATTGCACTGTACCAGTTATCTTTGATACGTGACCTGCTTTCCACTTTATTAAGGGTCTGCAGGGTTCTTTGATCCATCCAAACAGTGGCTTTTATTGTGAAAGAATGCATTATAATGTTACTTCACATCTGAGGGATGGGAGTGTGCTGACTGTGTGGCATGACCCAGCTCTGCTGAATCACCCTCTGCACACATTCTAAGCATCTGTCATCTCATGGCATGTCTTCGTTATTTGGCAATATGAAAATAAAACTCCTTACCTGACCCTGCTACACGTGTACTTAGACTTTCTGCTCTTCTACTGTTTGTCCCTTAAGGAGACATCCCCATATCCATGCAAACAAGGGTTGTGGCTTCTTCTTTTTTTGTCATATTGCATTCTGGTTTATAAGGATAAGTATGGAATCAAAAGAATTCCAAACATTTATTTAAAGGGACATTACCACTTACATAATGTGCATTTAAAACAAGCACATATATAAGACACATGATATTGTTTTGGGGTTTTTTCTTCTATGTGTGAATTAATCGCATGTAAAAATAAAATTAGGTGTCTATCTCCAGCATCCATTTTGAGAATTTTACCCATGATGCAGCATTCTCCAAAATCTTCCAGCAAGTCTTACTTTACAACTGTGGTCAGAGCCTGCTTGATGATCTCATAAGATACTCCCACTGCTCTCTTACTGTGTATCACTAGTGGGCAGGACTAGATGGCTGTGTACAACTTTTTTTTACATGCCTTCCAACGCAAAGAGAGGAGATTGACCTGATCAACAGGATCATAACTCTGCCCCCTTATGATGTAATAGTTACATTACCCTCCCATTTAGTGCAAGTCTATGGTCAGAATTCTGACTTATAGATTGCATTCTGTGTCCCCAGCCCCAAAGTGGTATACTAGTGCCGGGGGGTGGCACCCAAAAACACAATTTCACAAAATTACACTTGTTTAGTCAAATATTTCCTGAAATCAACAATGCAAAAAAAACCTTTTCACTTTTTGGTGGTAGTGTCTCTTTAAACAGTATATAGTTTGTATGAGTACACTGAAGAGCAAGAAATTGCTGTCAAATGCACACAAATCCCCCAAAAAGCCTAGAATGAAACGTGAGTGTTAGCAGGAATTTATCAAGAACGTCCGCTAGCCATCTGCATGTTCTAGTACTGTATCTGATACAGAGCTTGCTTTTGGCTAACCGTATTCTATCAACCTTTTATCTGTAGCAATCGCACTGTGTTGTTGACACACCACCTAGATTTAGTCATAATGCACCAGTCTCCAAAATCTCTGTTAACCCCTTCCCGTCCTTATGACGAGTTAACTCGTCATAAGAGCCGCCGCGTTAGCGACCTTATGACGAGTTAACTCGTCATGCAGTCTAGCCGGCGGTGCGCTCCGTGGGCACCGCCAGCTAGTCTGCAACGGGTCCAGGACTAAGCCTCGCACCCGAGGCAAAGCTCCTGGACCCGATCGGTCAGTTTCCGGGCATGTGATCGCGGTGATTTAGTCATCACCGCGATAACATGCAAATTAGATGGCAAAGTCAGTGTGTTCACACACTGACTTTGCCTCTAATTCACTCTCTGTGCTTCACATTCTTATAGTGAAGCACAGAGAGTGACCTGTAAGTAAAAATAAATTAATTAAATACAAAGGTAAAAAAAAATTTTAAAAAAAAATTAACCCTTTCATTGCTGATCACAGTTTTTAACTGTGATCAGTTTCCTTCCACTTTATGGCCCTCATTTAGTTTTTTTTTAACAGATTTTTTTATTTTTACAATTGATAAAGTTTTTTTTAATAAATAAAGGTAATTTTAATATATTTAATAAAATTTAACCCCTGCATGCCTGTTGCATGATTTTTACTGATCTGACATCGCACTCTTCAGAGTTTTTTTCTGTCTTTTTTGTTATGGGGGGTTTGGGAACCAATATTTTTCTTTTTTATTAGTTAGTTAATTTTATTAGTTAGTTAATTAGGGGGGATAAGTGGGTTAGTGTTGCACTAGTTATGTAGGTTATTACTGGGAAAATAATGGGGAAAAACTTTTTTTTCCTCAAAAATTTCCTCTTTTATATTAATTTTTTAATACTAAAATGTAAATCATTTTTATGTATAGGGTATCAAAAGAAAGCTCTAACTGTCCTTTAAAAAACAACATATAACTTGTATGTGTACGTTAAATGAGAGAGAGGAAAATTATGTTTCAAAAACCGCGTATTAAAAATTGAAAAACGCTCTGGTCCTTTGCCCAGGAAAATCCCTGGTCCTTAAAGGGTTAATAGATTTTTGACTGTTGGTGTGAGGAGGAGGAATTTTCCAGAAAAAAAAAGCAAAATCGGACATGAATTCTAAGCTCATCATATTTTATAATTCAGATAATGTCTGCTTCAGATGGACCAGCTGTTGATTTATTTTCCATCTGAATAACCACATTATTGTATTTCTGCTCAGAGATGTCAGAGCCTAATGTGAAATCACTTGATAGAAAGCAGCAGGCAGATATGTTTAGCATAGTGTTTCGTAAAATGGTGTTCTATTTGGAAGAATCCAGGGTCCCTCAATCGCCATTTGCCTCAACAAAGATGGCCGCTGTAGATGGGCATTTCCTATTAACGTCATTGTGACCATTTTGCTGCAACACACTCTGACTCACCAGATAGAAATGAATCTCGAGAGATCGCATAACGTTTAACTGCACAAAGCAACAAAAGACATCAGCCATTTCCTCCTAACTCATATTGTCCTTTGTTAGTTACTCAGCGCCAATATTGGTGCCCAGTGTTGCATTGAATTTTAGTTTTTTGTTGGGTTGATTAATACATTTTTTCTAATAATTATAATTTGTTAAGCCAATTTTTGGAAATATATATTTATGTATTTTGTTGTTGTTGTTTTTTTTTTTTTTAGTTCATTTTGTGGAAAAAAAAAATTAATTTAAATAAATGTAAAAAATAAAAAAAAATAGTTGAAGCTACAGTTCCTCAGTTTGTACAAAGATAGACATTGCCGATTTTAAGAGAAAGCAATATAGAATATCAGAATTCTAAACATTTCATGACTAGTGTTGAGCGAACCCGAACCTCACTGTTCGGGTTCGTACCGAACTTTACGGTTTTTGGACCCCGGACCCGAACACGGACATTTCACTGTATGTCCGTGTTGGGGTTCGGCGATTACATTGTATGTAATGCTATTGGCTTTCTATAAACCGAAATAGAGTCCCCATTCATAAGAAATTCTAACGACTTTCGGTTTATAGAATAGCAATAGAATTACATGTATTCTATAAACCGAAAGACATTCGGTTTATAGACTTTCGTTTTATAGAATACATGTAATGCTATTGCTATTCTATAAACCGAAATAGAGTCCCCATTCATACGAATAGGTCAATTGACCTATTCGTATGAATGGGGACACTCTTACCCACATTTTACTTCATTTTGCAGCCCCTAGCCCTTTCCAGGACTTTTTTTAGAGGCATTTTAGTGGCCAAAAGTTCGGGTCCCCATTCACTTCAATGGGGTTTGGGGTCAAGTTCGACCCCGAACCCGGACTTTTTCCCGAAGTTCGGCCGAACCCGAACATCCAGGTGTCCGCTCAACTCTATTCATGACTAAATTTTTTAAAACTAAAAATCCACAGAGGCCTCTTACAGAGTGAGTTATTGCTTAGGACTCGCTGGAGAAGCACACACATTTGGGGATTCCAAAATAAAACTATGTGCAAAAGATATAGTGTCGTGGATATTAAGTGAGAAGTTTAGTAGAAAAATTTAATCTGTGCAACTTTCCAGTAACACCGTTTTTTGCATCCTATTCATGATTTTGCTGATATCTGTATAGAACTCCTTTCTCGGTTGCATCATTGTGATGGGTACTCGCTGCAGTGGTGACGCCAAAACAATGGTCGTAAAAGTGTCAGGTGCTTTGACACGAATAAAACATTTTTCAACTACATCAATAGTCACTGTGATCGTCGGAGACATGCACTAGTAGCTAAACATCTTTTAAGAACACTTAAAATGGCAAGACAAAGCTGTTCAGTCTACCAATACAGTCACGTTTATTTACAATGATATGGGTAGTCACCACTGGGCCCGGCTTTTGCATTCGGAAGTCTAGTGGCTAGGGTCCTTGTTAGAATATTTCAGTTGCGCAAGAGTCGTTTCCATATTTTTTTCATCCGAAATTCTGCATTATCTGATTTTTAAGGCCAGAGATAAAATATTTTCACTTGTAAGTTGCCATGTTGGTTCTGTCCTGTGGAGCACAACAATTTGGATTCTTTTCCAAAACTCAAGAATTTTGACGTTTCAGAACTTGAAGAAAACATTTGCAGCAACATTGCAGATCATGTTAACAATTTACATCCATATATTTATCCGTATTTTTTTTAATTCTAGTATGGTTCAAAGACTAGGGTCTAGGAGAGTTCAGCGCGTCAGTTAGAACCCTGAACTGTCAGCAATGAAGAATAACGCGGCTGTTTTATCGTGGACGCGGCTATGTAAGAGCTGATAGTTCAGCGCTGAAATGTCTGCCCTTACAAACGTACCAGTTAAAATAAAATAACCCCCCTAATGATTCCCCCCCCAAACTGCCCCCCCCCCAAACCCTAATACTAAAATTAACCCCAATACTAATACTAACCCCTGAACCCTTATACTAACTCCCGAACCCTAAACACTAATTCTAACCCCCTAAACCCTAATTCTAACCACCCTAAACCCCAATATTAAAATTCTAATTCTAACACTCTATCTTCTAGCTGTAACACATTAAAACTCACCTTTAGCGATGAAATGTCCCACGATGAAATATCCCGTGACGAGCGCTCGTGTGGTGAAGTGACGGCGGTGAAGCGGCGGTGCGGATGCAGCCGCCATGAAGTGTCCCATCCCCCAAAAACCATTTATACAAAAGAAACTGGCCATGTTTTCTCACTGATTTTTGAAAGATTGATATTACTTCTGACGGTCAACCAATACAAAAATGTAAAAGACGTTGCTCTTTCTGCAGGACCAGTGTTGTTGCAACGGCCAATCAAAGTGATGTTGCCATTTTCTTTATAATCTCCAACCAAAATGAAGTATCTAAACCGACCTTGATGCAGCTGTAGACATGTGATTTACAATAAAACCAGATGGAGAAAAAATTTGCCAAACAGAGAAAATATTACTCTTCTCATTCTTTGCTGCAACACTCAAAAAACTGCTATGTAACTCTTAAATAGATATTGGAGATATCCAACAAAAAGAGCTAGCCATAAATGATGAGTGATGTCTTCGTTGACTGAAGCAAGACATTTTTGTACATCTCCTGTTTTTGCAAAAAATTTCGGAAACTAGGGCGAGGTTATTTATATGTGAATATTGGATGGTCTTACTCTTAGACTTGTCTTGGTTTTTATTTTGATATTCTCTTTGCTTTTACGGAGGATCTCCCCTGTTCTCTCCTCCTTCCTCATTTTATTCAAGCTAACCACAAGCGATGAGGTAATAGGGGCTTAGGTCTGGGCTATTTCATGATACTGTGTGTGGACCTTCACAGACCTTGCCACAAACACTTGTGTCCTCATATGGACCCTCTGCCTATCCCTGGCTTAGGCATATAAAGGAGTTATGGTCCCTGAAGGTTGACTGATCCCACCTTTCCCTCAGATCGCTGCTTCCTTCTCTTTCTTATTCCCCTTTGCTTTATTTTCTGTATGTATTTAGCTAGGTATAAATGTAAAACTTTAGGCAGACTGGCTTCATTTTCTGCTTTTTAAACAAAGTTGTTTCATTCATACTGAGCGGGTTAAGATGTAGCAAGTTAGAGTCAAAACAAATATTTTTAGATAAGTGCTGCATCATGTGAAGAAAATGAATCCTCATGTGATGGATCGTGCTGCATCATTTAAAGTAAAGGATACATATTCTTCATCAACTTCGTATGGCGTAAAAACTGCGTGTAAAGTGTTATTGCTGTTGCCATAGTAACATTCCTGCTCATCTCTCAAGCACCCCCCCATCTTGTGTTACATTACAACACATAAAGCTCCCTGAAAGCACCAACGTGTTCTAAGCACTTGAAACTGCCCAGTGAGAATCCGATCCCACAGTAAAAGGTTATTGACATTTTCTCAGAGGGAAGCATGGAAACTGCTGTAGAGGGAGATGGCTGAATTTTGAAGCCCCTGTAAAATCTTCCGTGTAAAGAGAAGAGCATTTCCCGTATATTAAATACATACAGAAAGTCAACTAAGCAATATTTCTCTTTGGAAGATTTTGGAGGGAAAAACTCGCACCAGTGACTTAGTGCTTTTGTATTATTTATTTTACATACAATATAGGAGATAATAACACAGGACCGTGATATGTTTTAGAATGCACTCTAACCTAGACGTAACAGGGGGGATATGATAGAAACATTTAAATACATAAAGGGAATCAACACAGTAAAGGAAGAGAGTATATTTAAAAGAAGAAAAACTACCACAACTAAAGGACATAGTCTTAAATTAGAGGGGCAACGATTTAAAAGTAATATCCGGTATTACTTTACTGAGAGGGTAGTGGATGTATGGAATAGCCTGCCAGCAGAAGTGGGATAGACACAAGGCTATCCTAGCTATAAGACCGGGAACGGGGGACTAATAAAAGTACAAAAAAAAAAATTGGGCAGACTAGATGGACCGAATGGTTCTTATCTGCCGACACATTCTATGTTTCTATGTTTCTTACCTTTTACAGCACTTAAACAATACTATTTTTTTATTATTTTTTTATTCTTGCCCTAGATTATGGGCAAACGTTATATAATTACATGCTTCCCATATCTGCCAGTTTGCTTAAGAAAATTAGCAGATGACGTGGATATGAAGCATCACTCCCTTTCTGGGCAGATGGTTGGACATTATAACAAAGAGGCAGAAGTCCTGTATTAGAAACTGATCATATACAAACACATTATCATTAATCTTGCGTTGTCAATAGGGTTGCCAGCCATTCTCAAGGCCAATGTTAAGTCTAGGGAGACAATAGCATGGGATTTTGTTTTTTGTGTGCATCTCAAATCAGTCTAGCACTGACTGGGTTAAATCAGTGTGGTCCAATGGCAGGCAATAATACCACTCCCTGTGAGATGAATTCTTCATGAATTATTGATTCTATGTTAGTTTCTGCACAGCAAGGAGCAAACTTGGCAGTGAAAGAAATACATGCAAAGTTTTAATTCCAGTATAAAAAGGTACAGGAATCTTAGAATGGGTGATAAAACCCTCAGCATATATGGACTGGCCTCAATGAGGCCTAGATGTACCGTGGTCCATGTCTGTTCTTTGTTTGATTTTTATATTCTATAAATCCATAATAGTCGAAAACTGAAATCACAATGAGGGGGATTTATAACGAAAGCGCACACGCAATTGTCAAGATGCAAAGGTGTGATCATTCATAGTGGATTGTGTGTGTGTGTGTGTGTGATATATATATATATATATATATATATATATATATATATATATATATATATAATATAATTAATATAATATAAATATGTGTGTGTATATATAATATAATTGCAATTTTCAGACTAATTTCAAGGGCACTTCTGCACATTTCCCCTTTTATATTTGTTATTAAATGGTTGCACTGGTGCAAACAGAGCCTAGAAGTTTGATACCGGCACAGGTAGAATTCTACATTGGTTAGCAATACTTTCTATGTGAGCCAGCTCCTATAGATTCCCCAACCAGCACCATTTGCTTTTATAACCACTAAGAATCTTTACATGACTTTCACTGGCCTTTGGAAGGGAAAACAAATCTTTTTTTTCTTTTTTTTTTTTGAGGCAAGGGTCGTCTCGTCCATTTTATTTATTTATTTATTTAATCCGCGTGTGTGGGGAATGGAAACAGAGCTGCACAAGGCACACTAGAATGGATGGAATACATCTGAACATTGTATTGATAGCATCGTTCCAAACTTTCCGGTGAGTTCTCTTTATTTTCCCCATGATGAGCCTTATGGGGACCTTTAACCAATCTGGATAACTGGAATAGAAAACAGAAAGGAGTGGGAAGTGGGTGTAACAGGGCAGGGGGAGGTCAGCACTGTATACTTCCAGTTCACAGAAGGAGGCACTGCTCCTAGGCCAAGCAATTAACAATGAAAGAAAACAAGACTCTGGTTCTTGCTTCCTGCGAATGCCAATGGCAGAGGTGATCTAAAGGTTGTCTTAGAATTGAAGTAGTGCTTGCTCTCCATATACACTGCTTAAACATTGCTTGTGGCTGTACCTGCTTGTGCAGGCCTTTGGAAGCTCTCCAGTTCACTTCTGAACGACTGTTTAACTTATCAAAAAGGTAAAGAGGGTTATAACCTTGCCAAATCTAACACACCCATTCATACTCCTTTTTCCATTAAGGTTTTTTTCTTTCCTTTTAGAATTCACCACCATTTGAACCCATTTCGTAATGTTGCAGGCAGAATTTGTTTGCTAAATATCCTATTTTTAGTAATGGTGTTACCATCTGTGAATTTCGTGGAGCTTTCGGAGATATTGGCCGGCAGACTCCTGGCTCTTTCTGCTCCATCTGGATGTCTTTGTCAGAGTTACTTTTAGGTCAACTCCAGGAAAAAGGCAAAGTGTCCACGCAACTGTTCAACAAATGTCCACGGTGAACAATATTGGTGCCCATCCCAGGCTCAGATCCAAAGAATATTCCCTGTGTGTTCCTTAAAGAACACTCCACTCTAAAATGATTTTTTACTTTTGAGCGGCTGCAATTGGCACCCCCAGTTGGCACCCCAACCTGTCTTATATGCTTAAGTGCTCTTGACACAGACAGGTACCCACAAGTTCTCCGTCCAGAATATTGGCACTATATAGCGATGGTTAGGAGCTTATTACTGGAGTCTGGGAACGAGGAAGGAGCAGGAGAGTAAATCTATGCAGAGTTTTCTATTGAAATTATTATATTGAGGCACATCATAATCTGACCAATTGATTTCTGCAAATAGAAATTTTGATTTACTGATTTTCCACCTTCCACTGTGCATAATCCATATGTTCTATTAGCAGCATTGCAAGCAAATGCATAGATCAAAATAAACCATTTTTTTTTATTTATAAAAAGGTATGTGCTGTCTCCAGTTCACCTCCGCCGTAGATAATATGCAAATTATACATATCACAACAACATTAGTTAATTTACATAGCACCACAAAGTGATGTCATAAACACGAGACAGCATGAGAACAAATAATATACATTTTTCCCTTTATCTATGCAATTCTGTTAACCCGATGGATGGGTCATTTTGTGCTCTTTTGCTTTAAAAATGTGTTGGTAGCACCTCCTTCTGAACCCTTTTGCATATGTATTTACTTATTTATTTTAATCAAGGATTCCAAAATATTATGGTTTCATCCCCCATACATTAAGTTGCTGATTCGGGATCTTTACATAATGTATAGATTAATGTATAATACATTGTATTTCATAATTTCATAAGGTTATACCTTGAAGACTGAAATCCTGCCTGCCGTTCAAATGATTGAAGTACCACAGGATTGACAGAGTGTGTTAACATTGTGAAAGCAGTAATGGAAAAATATAGGCCTCATTTAATTAATTGTAAAAAAAAAAAAAAAAAAAAAAAAGCAATTGTTTTAAAACTGGAATTGAACTAATAATTGCTGTAGCCAAATTCCTTGGCTCTGTTTAGCTGTTGGACATAAAGGACATCCCATGTGTACAGATGAGCTACAGATGTGAACCTTTCAAATGCGTCTAAACAATGCTGTTTTTTTTCTGCTTCTTCTTTTATTATATGATTATTTATTTTTGCAATATAAAAACAATGGTCACCTTTTTCCCAGTTAATAGGAAGCCTATTGAAATTCCATATAATGCAGTATGGCGTCTTACAAGGGCAATAAAAATCTCTTATTAAGGAAACGACGGCTTCGCAAAGTCTGGGAAAGTTGCCGGGTAATAAATGTCTTAATACTAATGCATTTTGCAGGCTGCAGTCTGTCCCAAAATCAGCGTGTATTGTTGTGTAAGTTTCCGATCTGCTGCCAAGTGGTACTCTTTTTACTCCATCACCTCGTCGTCTTGCCAGTGGCTTTGAAAGACTGGTGCAGAATAGATTTATTTTGTGTGCGGATGGTTTTCATATAAGTTAAAACTTTTACGCATAGTTGTGCTTAACCTGTTGGGGGCTCCTTTCTCGTAATACGGATTTTCAGATTCCTGGGACAGCCGTGAGGTTCATTTTACTGTTCCTGATACTGTGGGTTCTCCTCCTTTTTGGCTTTTGGTTTGTGTACAAGAAATCTAGTGGTCTGTGGTTTTTCGTCTGTACGTTCAAATCCGGATTATATATCCTCCCCGTGAACCAGAGTGTGCAGCGTTTATTTAAATATAAAATGTAAAACTGTCAATTACAGGATTTATATTCAGTCATAAAAAAAATCAATGTAAACCGTCTCACGTGTTGGGCCAAAGCATGGGAGCATAGAAATCAGTACCATTCTGCCAGTATTTCTGCCTGCGGTGGAATTATGTGGCGTTCAGGATAGCATTGTGCTCCTCACACGCGTGTTTAGAGGATGGGATCTATTCACGAAATAGTGAATTGTGGTGAACTGATAATAGAGTGGCAAAACAATCGCTGACATTTTCCAAATCTGCCCATGCTTGCTAACATCCTGGGACGTAATGACTGGCAAATGACTCAAAAAAGACTTTCCCAGCAACTCCAGGGCTGTCGGCAACTATGCAACTTCAATTTACCACAATTCATGGTTGAGGAAATAAACTCAGATTGTTGCTACAATTGTAATCATAGAAAGTGACTCTGTTTAGGCACTCCTCGCCAATTTAGGCGAGAGCTGGCATTTTCGTTATATATCTGAATGCTGATTTTTTTTTTTTTTTTTTTTTCTTCCATACTTTTTATTAGGTTTCCTTTTTTTTTACCAAGTGGATCATCTCCTTCATTTCAACAACTAGAGGAGTGCCTAAACACTTTGTTTATTATTGTTCACTAAGGGCTCCACACTCGGGCCATAACAATCTGCCTGCTGTTAACGTGCAATGTGCTATTTTACCTTCATCTATTCATTTCAGTTTGGTCTACACCTGATTTGCTAAATGTTGGGAACCTAAAGACTCTACTACATGCTTCTTTTTACTCTTTGCTCTCACTGCCCTGTTTTAAGCTATGTTAAAAAATGTAACATTTTATTTTGTAACAGTCTTTTTGCTTTAAAGCATTGATATTGAACTGGTAGCCCCATGCCATGTGTGTGTGTCTCATGGGCTTTTGTGGCCCTTCATATATTCGTTACCAAAACCCCCAACATGTAGGGGACTATACTACTAACAGCAGCACTACAGGCACTATCGACATATGAATGTTTATTAATGTCTAAATACAGTCCCGTTATAATGACCTCAAATACTGGGTCTGAATAATATGCAGCGTCCGTGCTGCGGCTGAACTACAATTCCCATGATGCCAAGCCAACCTGTTGGGTCTCCGGATGACATTTTTGACTCCATTTTAGCATTAAGGCTATGCGTTGGTGCGCTCTGGCATTGGCACCAAATTTTATTACGATGTTAAAATGTGATGTAGACACTGGTATGACCTTTGCCCTTTCATTTAACCTTTTAGTTGATTTGAGCAACGGTTGGTGTCGTCTTGTGTCACTGGTACCTGACTGCTTGGTTAATTGTAATGTATTTTAACAGGTTCATGGTTACAGCCTCGAGTTCACTTTGAGAGGAGAGCGCTGGACCTTCCTGGAAATGTCACATACAAGGACCTTGCAGCTTTCCTAACAGCGGCCTGTACTCCTTGGGAAGTGGATAGCTTCCCGTACCTGCAAGGCTCCGATGGGAACACAACAGGTAACTGTGTAAAAATAGTCAAAGTATTGATAAGTCTATTATGGCGAAGTGTGTGTCATTAGAGGGCATCATAATGTAACAATATATTGGGATATGACCAAATTAGTCACAATAAGTGATTATTCCCAAGAACAATAAAATGTTCCATTAAATAATTGTTTAAAAACCTTTTTCTTACAGATTAGGATTCGGGTCACTGTTCTGTAGATCTGAAACTAAACAATTACAAGGTTTGAAGAAAAATAGCATTTAAAAAAAAAACTTGAATTTTTATTTTTCACCAATGCTTTTTATTTCTTTAAATAAAAGCCCTTTTTGTTGTTTTGGGCAGCTTCTTTTCCCAGTATATATTAAATGCTGCAAAAACTATAGATGAATATAACCCTTTATAACATACACTTAAAAGGAAGGGCAAGCTGTTCTTCAAAATGTAATTTCTGTATACAGCCATGAACTGAAAAGCCCAAACCCACAGCTGTGTGCAGGAGAAATGCTGTGTTTGATTTTAGTATACAGTCTGCTAACAACATGGCATGTGTCCTAGTAAATCCCCAGAATACTTCAAATACTCACATTGATGGGTCATTCATGACCCAAACTCCCTGATGGGATTAGTTCAGGACTGCTGACTGGAAACGCCTCATGTCTGTTCCTCTGAGCCAGGCAGAGAGGGACGATGGCAGAGTTATTGTTTGTAAACTTGGAAGTTTATGCCGTATTAATGTCCGATGTTTGTCTGAAACTTGTCAACCATGTGGCATCCAATAAAAAGTATTGAATAACGTTATTGGCTGCAACAATTTTTTGTGTTGGGGCTATCCTGCTAGGATATATACTTGTCAACTTTTATTCTTACTGATTTTAAAAACCAAATATTTGAGTGATTAGCAACATCTTATTGGGTGCTATGAAATGTTTACTTCAGGCAGAGTCTACTAAATAATTGGAGCATTGTACAGAATGTTGACCCACAAGTGACTCTTGCCAATAAATCCTAATCTTATCAATAGATACTTACAACCATTAATGTTTTTTTGGCTACAGAGTACAGACCTACCAATTTACCTGTTTGGGACCCATTTCCTGCTATTTCTTTTTTGATAGTGTCCCAATTCACAGGGACATGTTGGTGCCAATTGAATGCTCTGCAAGCTTCACAACTGGATGGACATCACAATATCCATGGCTTATGGTATTTTAGAATAAACGTGCACATTTGATAGAGTCCATCTGCAATGAAGAATAACCTGTTGGTCTGTAACGTTTCCTTAATATCCTTGTACTTCAGTATAATTATTTGGAAGCATCAAAATCACTTGTGTGATAAACAGAACTAGTGTAAGTTTAACACAGTCCACTTAAATTGGATTAATACGCTGGCAGCCATGGAAGAGACCTGTTGGAGAGAACATATTATATGAAAGGCCAGCTATACTAAAAGTAATAAGGTTATGTTTGGCTGCTTAGGTGAGAGAGAAAGCTGCCAGACGGAGAGTGTTGCCAAATCCCACAAGTATAAAATGTCATACAGGTTTCTTGAACGTTCTACAGATGTGCCAAGCCTGTCACCTTTTACATAAAGTGAGACGTAAATATTCAGGCTCCCAGGCCCATCTCCAATAGCTTAATTTCACTGCTATTTCAAAAGGGCTTAAACCTTAAAAATATAAATTTATCATGTTAAAGGTTTCACCTAATACTATTTTTGTCCTTGGTTCAATGTGCGGGATTAACTTTGTCTCTGAATCTTCAGCATGTTCTGTGCTTTCTCTTCTACTTCAACATTTCCATTTACAATCACTAGCCATAATTGACAAATGCACAACTAGTAGTAGTAGCGACCTTCCAAAGTACAAGACCAAATGTATATTATATATAGCTGGGCGTCATGCATAAAGTGTTGGAAAAGACAGGTTTCTGGAAACCCCTCACAAATGTTCACTAAAAGGACTTTTGAATGTGTAGGATCATTTCTGACACACAAATGCCCATAAACTTTAGCATGTTGGCCATTACTTCACAAATACTTTTTATAAATAAAGTTTTAAAAGTGGAAACCAATGGAATGTTTCCGCCTTCTTTCCCCTCCTTTAGAACTTTGCCACAACGCCCTTTGTATCTTCCACGTATCAAAGACAGGACTGAAACCACGTATCTGTTTTATGAATAAGTTAGTATAATGCCATGTATTTGAGTTTCTCTTGGTCAGCATGATTGGTTATTTTTCTTGGTATTGGTAACCAGCAATTTGCGTTTTCATGTATTCGTTGTATTAAACTTTTTTTTTTTTGTTTGTTTTTGGTTTTTCCAGTTGTAACATTTTCAGCAACCTTATTGTTGGTACCTTCACATAACAGATTGAGCTGAAACACATTGTCAACTGGTTAACACACTCTTCTAAGAGCAGGCCAACCTTGAGTTTTTGCAATAAACCAAACCAAGCAAAAAAATAGGCAGGACTATGCCCACCCCACCACACACAGAATCATCAATTGTTTGTTTCCCTGATGAGTGCTCATTAGGTCAGAGTTTGGCTACACTCCTAAAATGCATTTAAAGAAAATCTATAATAGAAAAGAGAACAATTGTATTTGTATTTTTTTTTGTATGTATCAGTTATTTATAAAGCTCCAACCTTGACCATGAATATGCATTTACGCTTGAAAATGATGGCCATAACTCACTGTCAATTCGATCCTTACATAAAACCTTTGTATTTAACCCCTTGAGGACACAACTGATTTTGGAATGTTGTACAGTTTAGGACACAGGAAATTTTTACACTTCTGCTGTTTTGTGTTAAACTGTAAATTTCCTCTTATGTACCCACACAAATTTATATATATTTTTTGTCGGGATAAGAAAGGCTTTCTTTAGATATCATTATTTTGATCATTTAATTTACTATTCTTTTTTTTTTTTCCATCATAAATATGATGGAAGATTGTAAAAAAAAAAAAAAAATCTTTTTTTTACTTTTACATTAAAAATATTTTACACATCTACAAACGCTAATAAAAAAAACCCTGCTAAATAGATTATAATATTTGTCCTGAGTTTAAAAATATGTCGATGTTAACATGTTGTTTTTTTTTTTTTTTTTTTTTTTTTGCAAGTTACAGGGCAATAACTGAAAGTAGTGTATTGCTTTCTCCTAACCCTTTTCTCATACAGTGACTTTTTGACCCAACTCTAATTTCTCACCCTAGCACGGACCCTAAACTAACTGTAACTCTAGTGCTAACCCTAGATCTAAAGACCTGTAAACCTAACACTAGAACTGTAGCTAACTAATGCATGACGGAAGTGATCACTGATCTGTGGAGTAGTCTTGAGCCATTTGGGCAGGGAATTAGGTGTTGCTTAATGCCTTGACATCGAAGCATTACAGCAACACCATCCTGAGCGATTTGAAGTTAATTGATTGCTTCCGCTGCTCGTTTAAACAGAGGAGGTTCCATGCCGTCACTGCATCCCTGTGGCAAAAAAGTGCCACACCTGCATGGAACGGCTGCGTATCTTCAACGGATTAAGAACACATAGCGTATGTTTAAATCAAGAGCGTAAACAATGGACGTAGCTATTGTAAAAAATTAAATTCTGATTTACAAGGATAAATATGGCATCAAAAGAAAGCCATATTTGTGTCTTAAAAGGTGTATAGTTTGTAAGAGTACCATAAATTACAAAAAAGAGTTAAACACACACGCAAAAATCCCCAGCTATGGGGGTTACAGAAAAATGTGTGTTTTTGGCTTTTCTTTCTTCATAGACCATCCGTTGTTGGCATACCTCCCAACTCCGCTGCTTTGCACTGCCAGTTTGAGTGACTGCGCCTACCGCGCATGCACAGTGACGCAGACTTTTGACATCCCAAACTCCGACCCCATGCATCCTGATTTTGCTGGGGGCAAGAGTTGGGAGGTATGCTAAAGGTATACTTAAGTATTCTTCCATCTGCCAGGTCACAGCTTTCTTTTTTTTTTTTTTTAACCATAGTAAATTTCCATTAAAATTGTGTTTCCTATTCATTTATACAGCAAGTCTTAGAAAATATGTATTATGCCCTAAATCAAATGAATTTATATATTTATAAATTTTATTTTATTATTTTAGACTCCCCTTCCCATTAAACATAGAGTATGCCAATAATCTTTGTGATTCAGAATTTGTTTAAATAAAGTTTTTACCCCCTTCGTATGATTGTTTTCAGGTTTCAAATTGTAAAAATGAATCTTGTTTCTATGTGAGCATTTGTGGCCGTACTTCTTAAAATTCCCTTTCTAAATCTTCTAGGGAACACTAGCAGGTTTGACCTCACCCCAGTTACCGCTGTCAGCATTCACCTGCTCAACAGTGATGGCTCCGACATCCCAGTTAATGGGCCCATCTTCGTGACTGTACCTCTGCCGACTCACAGCAACTTGAAACACAATGCGCATGTCCCAGCGTGGAGATTTGACCAGAAGCACGGTGAGATGTTCAGTAAACGCTCTAATGTTCTAGACTGCTTTTCTTGACTTTTAGAGCTGTAACTTGACTTGTCCACATGGCAAATGGATAGACATAAAAATGTTTACTTTTGGAAAGGTTTGAGATTTGCTACATTTGGGGGAAGGGAGAGAATTTCACTTGTTTCGGAAAATGTATCACCGAACCTCTTATTCGGTATCACATGAAGTATGGAAAACTCATTACAGTGTGATATTTTTCGGGCTGCATATTTAACGGAGTTGGCTAATACACCAACTGTAGAATGTTTAGACTTCAGGACTAGAGGTTCAATTCCCGGACTGATTGCCTTAGCCTCTCATCTTTCAGAGCTAGGTAAAATGAGTGCCATTAAATTGGAAATAAGACAGAATATCTCCACATGCCCTTCTTTTGTTATTATGGGTGGGTGCCCTATATCTCTACGGAAATGACTCCTGAGAAGTATAG
This sequence comes from Pelodytes ibericus, assembly GCA_036172795.1. Lineage (NCBI taxonomy): Eukaryota > Metazoa > Chordata > Amphibia > Anura > Pelodytidae > Pelodytes > Pelodytes ibericus. The sequence goes on from CM069859.1 coordinate 199,159,886, forward strand.
TTCAGCAATACCCAGGCACATCTAAAGCCAAAGCCACATCAGAGGCCTTGATTATGAACTGGACAAAGGGAAGTTCTGTTTCTCTTTTGGAAAAAATATTTGAAGGAAGGAAACCTTGCACTTGACTTTTATCTCTGAACTTTATAAAATACAAAAACAACACAAAATATTTCCTGTTTCCATTTGGTGTACGTTTGTTTGGCCATGGCCGTGCAACCTAATTATTGTTTATTTTTTTGGGTGTGGCTTTCACTGAAGCAATCCCTCCAATATGTTTTTTGTTTTTTTTCTTTTCTTTTTTTTTTGTATTTAATTTAAAAACTTACTTTTTGCTGGCTCTCTCCTTAACACTTGCTCAAGCAAAACAGGGACATCCCAGTATTATGTGCCTTCCATAGTAATGTATTGGGAGGCTCAGTTTGCATGTGCAGAATGTCAGTGATTAAACGAGTGACATTACACAACCATCCTGCGCCCAGTTAGTGCTGTGAAAAACAGGCAGCCATAACCTTTGAATGAAGCTAATTCTACACATGGTCAGTGCTAGAGTATTAGGTTAATATGAACTGATATGCTCGCAATGCAAACAAAAGCAAATGTTTTTTTTTTTAAAAAGGTGTTTAGAGCAGGAATTTTGCAAAGATATTCCCAAGTTTGTGAAACTTCCTAAATCCTTTTTTTAAGGATTTGAGTTTGACTCGGCAGTCATAAGTTATGGTAAATATACAAACTGGAGCAGAAGAGATTGGACTGCAAGAATGAGACTGCTAGACTAGTCGATTCCCCCCCAAAAAAGGATCAGTGTGTTGTAGTAGAAGTGCAAGTAAGTTCATAAATCAAAGGGACTGTCTGATGCCCAAAATGCCACCTCCAAATGTTAATGCAAATTAAAAATAGTATAGCTATAGTTAGAAAAATTGCACTTTTGCAAGAGTTTTTTTGAATATTCTGGAATGCCCACCTTTTTCCTGACTCTGGTAAAGAATTCTTAGTTACATAGTGGTTTAGGTCCTTCAAGTTCAACCCTTTTCCTATTCCTTGTTTACTGCTGTTAAACCAAAAGAAGGTAACTAAAAACCCCTTAGCTTAGGTTTTTCTTCTTCCTTTTCTTTTTTTTTTCCAGCAACCAATAAGAATCTGTCCTTTTCATTTCAATGGAATTTCCTGTTTCCCTAGTGATGTCATCTGTGCCTCTCTAGCATGTGCCCACACATCTACAAGGCAATGATATATAGTTCCCTTTCACAGTCTTTTTGTATGGGTCCACCACAAGCTAACAAAAAAGAAAGAGAACTAACTCAAACATGCCAGTTTATGTCAAGTCCCTATTCTAAAACAAAGTAAACACATTGGGACAGTATAAAACTGTATTTAACTCATTTGCACCCAGACCCTGGCCATTTTCCACACTGTATGGTTGCTAAACACATCTACATCAAATTAATGGCTTCTCTGGGCTTCTACATGAATGACATAACTTTTCTTATGCTAGAATTCCCATTTTGTATTGATTGTGCCATTGGGAGGATTGTCCTTGTAGCTTGGCCATGCAGTAGAGGGAATAACCTGTTTTTCCCTAGTGTTTCCCTAGTTTCTCTCAAGGAGCCTGATCTACCTGGCCAGATTCTGCTGCTCTCGGGCTTTCCCATAGCCTTTAGCTAGTACCCTGTTACTAGGAATTGAAGCCTTTTGTGAATCCCCTAAATTGAACCTTTAGCAAATGTTCCATGTTTCTGATTAATGTGTTACTGCATAGTTGTGAAGATGACTTCATAAGATAAATGATGAGGTGCACACATTATTTGGGAAGACCGTATTGTTTATGATCAATGCTATGAAATGAAATCAAAGCAAGCTGTTCTCACGTCTGCAACATGCCTAATTTTGAACTTAACATCAATGTGAGCAAGCTCTGGCTGGATGACTTGTAATACCAGAGCGGCCAAAGTATTGCTGATCATCCATCCCTTAATCTCATCGCCTGCATGAATGCGGGGGAGGTGAAGACATCATTAATAATCAGTGGTGTGCGTTTATTCCACTTGGCGTCTGTCAAACAGATGTGACTGCACATGATTATATTAATTACTAAGACCTCTTTATTAGCTTATAATTAAGGGGTTACCATACCCCCCCCCCCCTCTCCGAGTCTTTGCAGTTAAGTATTAGCATGATGCGATCTCATGAGGGATTTTTGCCTGAAAGTCAAATGTTTAAGTATTAACATTTCTCAGTTACTATTGAGATATGGAATTTATTGCAAGACTTGACTATATTTCTATGTGGCAGTCCCCAACTGCTAACAATAATGTTGGCTAAATGACATTTGTCACTGTTTTGGTGATTGACTATATCATAAAAAACCCTTACTATCTATCCCTACTTCAGGTACTTCTATTGTCATTTTCAAGACCCCAATATTACTGATTTCTGTGCAATAATTTTTTTTTCTGTTGGGTATCTTTTTTAACCGTATTTATACTTCTTACACTATGGAGAGCTGACCGAAAAACACAATGGAGGTGTATGTTTTATGATTCCTTAAGAGATCTGGTGTTGTGCCTCCCTGGTTTCGGGAGTCAAGGCTCTCTGATGCAGAAAGTAGCCGAGCAAACCATATTGCTAATACGTATTGGCAAGAGTTATCAGAAGGGGCACGTGCACGTGAAAAAAAATAGTACATTTATTTTAAATAATTACTGGTTAAATAGGCATGCAAATTGTTTCCACAAATTAGTTTGGAAAATCCAATTCCCCAAACAGCCAAATCTTTAATTTAGAGGTGGATTTCCAAAGTTAATCTGCTTAGTAAAATCCATGATCTGTCTGTGAGCCGCGCTTTAACTGCGATGTCATCCGAGGTGTCGGAAAGACTGAAGCACAATCGCAGTTTTTCTACTTGTGAAGAAATCATCATGCTTTTAGTTTGTGTTGTATCTTTTCCAACATGATTTTTTATTCCCGGCCCAACCCCCCCCCCCAAACTCCTCCTGTAAAGTTTTGAAAGATGGAGAAAGTCCAGTGAGGATGTGAAACCCGTTTCAAAATTGTACTTAATTGCATGTCTTGGCAGCAGTGAGTCTTGCTTAATACCACTTTGGGACCCCCTCCTGTCATGGCTACATGTCCCCATCAACGAGAAATGAGGAATAAAGTTGCTTCATGCTGCTGTTTCAGTAATCGGATTGGGAAATGCTTGGACTTCAAGGGGTTTCTAGGATGACAAATATTCTTCAGTGATACTCTGCAAAGGGAGAGCTTTTTGGATGTTGCACCTTAAAAATGTTTGTTGAAATCATCGTTAATAGTCGTATGCGCAGGATTTACGAGGTGAAATCCGTAGAGGACTGTTTGCTTGGCTCCATAATTACCAGAGAGTGCTCAATCCTACACTACGTCTAATACTGGTGAGCATATCCTAATTCCTCTCTATTATTCTAAGAATCTTGTTTTACGCATCTCATTCAGAGAGCAGCTATGTTGGAGATTTATAGGAGTGTACATCTTCCATTTATGCAGCTACGGTATATAGGTTTATTTTGCTGTTCTTTTTCAAAGTAAAAGTTAGAGAACTAAACACCCCTTTAAATAAAGATGTTGCTCTTTATTAGGAGGTCTAGCCAGAGCTTCCAGGCTCCATTTCACGGAGCTTAGTTTAAGTCAGACACATGGTAGAGTATCGAGTCTAAAATTGTTGTGTGGTCTCATCAATAGTGTAATTATTCATGCAGACACTAGCTGTGAAGATAGATAAAAAGGTATGTAAAACCACATAACACACATGGTTTGTGGCCTTCTGCCTCATGAAACCAGTTTATCAGTGCTTAGGGTTGCCACCTTTTCTTCAGAAAAATACCGGCCTTGGTACGGTCTCCATAGACTTAAAATTGGCCTGATGCCAATTTTTTAACTGGCCTGCCGGTAAAATACTGGCCAGATGGCAACCCTATCAGTGGTCAAATGCCACTTTATAAGTCTTCCAAACGTTTTTTGTTTTATTTTTATAAAATCCCTTTGTTTTAAGCTGACTTTTTTTTTTTTAATACTAAAATCTTACACAGAATCAAAATTTGGGCTTAAGTAAAACATCACTGCCTCCTCCTTTTTATGACTTGGTCACATGATTTAGCTCTTCAATGGAAAGCATTTGGCCTGCAGGGTAGTAAAGGTCAAATCACATGGAACACAAAGAGCGGTTTTGTCTCCATTCTATATAATTTGCTCTGTGTGCTCGTCTATTACGTCTGAGAACATGTAATATATTTAAGAAAACCATAAAATAGGCCTTGTTGTCAGTGTTCTTTTACTTGCCTTTTCAACTCCCTCAGTTTCAAGAATGTTTTAAGTCTGGTAGCAGGTAAAGCAAGTTTAACAAGCAACATTTAACTAAGGTGTGTGTTGTATTTTACATTTCTAGGCTGTAGATATTTCTGTGAGAAGTGCTTGACTGACCTTGGTAAATAAGGTGTAGGGGCTTATATCACTGCTGCTTTCATTTTCAGTGTTTGAAACTCCTCTTTAAGATATGGAGCAATATGCTGCATGGTATTAAAGGACAACTGTAGCAAAAATGAAGTCAGTTGGTCAATATGCCAGTATTTAGCCATTCAATATGCCAGTATTTAGCCATTCAATATGCCAGTATTTAGCCATTCAATATGCCAGTATTTTGCTTGTTATATGCCAGTATTTAGCCATTCAATATGCCAGTATTTAGCCATTCAATATGCCAGTATTTTGCTTGTTATATGCCACCCTCCTTTTATTTTTAAAACATCCAGTGCCGTGTTTATCTCTTGTCGGTAAGGAGTTTGCTTGCCTTTCAGCCACTTAATCTGCTGCTGTTGGCACATGGCTTCTAGCATCCTAACTTGTCGTGCAGTGGTCTGATATTGATTGAGGATGGATAGCTAGAGGCCTGCTCTGCAAAATGTACGGTTATTCACTTCACAGGTGTACGTTGGATAAAGATTGACTCATACTTGGAGTCAGCCGGTGTTTAAATTAAACTTCCTTCACCAGATGAGGTTATGTGTGCGTATCTGCCCAGCGCAGACAGAGGAAGCATTTTAAATGTAGATTTCCAAAGAGTGAGTTCTATACAAACGCAGCCAAAACCACAGGATACAACAAACACACCGTAGCCAAGGCTGCAAACCATATTCTCAAGCCCATCATATTGTACTCCGACAGGACAGGGGAGTGTTTATATTTACCTTTCTATATAGTACAATATGTGTGCTCTAATCAAAACATTTTATTTTTGGCTGTTTCCTGATTTAGATTTCTGTTTTATACATTTTTGGATTAACATCCAGCTTTTCTTAATATCTTTTATATTGACAATTTTTATGTTGACGATTCTTGTAACAAATATATTCTATCCTTATTTACTCCCCTATTTGCTTTTTATATATGTATAATAATTCAGTGCTTGATAAGAGCCATGGCCCCTGTGATCCCTACTGCTGGCTGTTTTTGACTGTTTTAGATGGTACTCTGTGGATGTGCAGCTTCCCCTGGCTCCTGGATGCTCTGTTTGGCTACTGATGTCTACAAATATTTGTCAAGCTTTATAATAATCACAGCTAGCCTACCCAGACATTGTTACCAGTAAACCCAGAAATAAATTCCCACTGTTTGATATAAATAAACTGGTCTGCTAAAGTTGTTTCTGCTCCTGTAAGTAAATATCCACTGGCCTTCTAGGTAACAAACCGAAGGGGTAGTGACAATTGCATATCATTCAATGTGAGCATCAGGAATTTTGTCTCCGGATGTTTGCTTATTCTGTATGTGTGTTGTCAGCTTGCATACAGGAAGCAGCAATACCTTTTGCTTGCTTATAGGTCAGAGCTCTCCAACATCTTCATGGCGTTAGGCTGAGATCATTATGATTCAGATGCTGGTGGGCTGTGCTCCATAAAAACACTGATGTAATATCATGATCATGATGCATAGTTCCCGGACAGGCCTGTCTCCTTTCAAAACAACATTTTATTCAATCAAAGGAGCAAAAGAAGACATTTTACAGAAAAGTCATTATTTTATTAAAAGCACACCACACTACCACTTCTTTCTGAATCTGGAGAGCTCAGCATTCATTCAACCCATCATCTTGCCTGATTGGTTGCCTACTTTGGGTAAATATTATGGGATGGTGATTGTGCATTGGTGCCCAAACCAAATTTTATCATTTAAGAAAAAAATGAATGGCGGGTATGTATATGATGGATGCGTTACTGATCAGGCCGTAGATATGTTTTATGTCCATTTATCTAATGCTAATATATTGATGTTAGGGTTGCCACCTTTTCTTCAAAAAAATACCGGCCTTGGTATTGTCTCCATAGACTTAACATTGGCATGATTCCAATTTTTTACCGGCCTGCCGGTAAAATAACGGCTAGGTGGCAACTCTAATTGATGTTGATATTAGCAGGTCATAGTCCCCAATAATCTTTGAGCTCTGAGTATAATATTGCTGAGCAGAAGAGACACTAAACTTTTAAAAACAGGATTTATTTTTATTTTTTTGGTGCTTTTTATATTTTTTAATAGAAGCAAGAGTTATTTTTTGTTATTGTGCTTAGTATGGGATTAAAAGGTAAATCTACATTAAAAATGATCTCATACCATGAATCTGAATGCTTCAGCTGCGACACCTTGTTCCTGTAGCGAGTGATACTTTATTTAGACTCTCTAGAGGGGGCACTAGTAGGTATCCCCTTTATCAGCCACAGCTGATGTGATGTGAGTAGCATGCTGATCACTTTCACATGTGCCTATCCCTGCAGCAGGAGCTGCCAGAGGAAGCCGTTTTTTATCTCTAAAAATGTGCTTCTCTTCACCCTTGCAGCACAGCTCAGGCATTAATAACTTCTATTAAGAAAGCAGCCATGTGTTGTATAAACTGATAAAATGCAGACTAGGGTTGCCACCTGGCCGGTATTTTACCGGCAGGCCGGTAAAAAATTGGCATGAGGCCAATGTTAAGTCTATGGAGACAGTACCAAGGCCGGTATTTTTTTGAAGAAAAGGTGGCAACCCTAATGCAGACACAAGCCAATGCTCTAAAGCTTGACCTGGCTTTTGTAAGATGATGTTGTGACCGGTCCCAAACTTACGTGAGACAGAAAGTTATTGGGATTATTTAGGTCCAGTCCAGTTAAGAGGAAATACTTTTTTTTTTTTTCTTCTTTTTTCTTTCTTTCAAGTTAACAGAAGATGGTTGGTTGTGCTCTATTGATTGATGTGATGAATGGTATATTTATGTGAAAGGTCCATGGGGATTACCTTGTGGATAATTGAATGGATAGTGACTGTTTAAAAAAAAAAAAAACAGCTGTTCTCTATTTTCTTTTAGTACAAGAGAAAGCTATGGTGTTTAATTTTGTCGCACATGCAAGAGCGTTGTGTATAGATCCAATATATGGAAATTATTAATTAGTTATCGCTTTGCACTTAATTTATCTACACTGAGGTGGGGCAACAAAAATAAAGGGAACCATAAAAGGGAGAAAGGGGAAGTAAAATGGCCTGCAATGAAAATTGGAGAATAAAGCATAATCTCAGCAAAAAAGGCCCAGTGAAACTATCCACCCAGTTGATAAGGACTTCACTCAGTTTATTCAATATTGTCCACGCGTTTCGCTGATTTACTTGCCTTCCTCGGGAGAATCACTAACCTTCACTTTAGTTTTCATGCAGTGTTTCACTTGGTTCCTGCTTTTCTTTTAGAGAAGATATATAAAAAAAAAAAATGAAGGGATTAGACAGAGAAGGGATGCTGGAGAGTGGAAGGGACTTTGTACAAAAATACTACATTACAAAAATGGTGGTAGATTGACAAACCTGTAACATACCTGCCAACAGTTATGAATGGGCAGAGGCAGTCCTGGCAGTGTTCTCCTTAACCACAAGACATCTGTGCAGCAGGAATGTCCCCCTGGCTGGCTGTCCCACCTCAATGTCTTGTTATTGGGCACTTACTTGTGTAGAAAAGGTCCAGGGGAGGTTTGTTATATCACAACTCTTTATGATAATATGACCAGCTAATACAGTAAAGTAGTTAAAGAGATATTACCATTTTTCCCATATGCAGCCTCACATACAGTTTACATTGTTGTAGCTTATGGAGCAATATTAATGCCAGGTTTCATAAAACTGGAAATCCACAAAATGTGGTTTTCATTACAATTTTATTGCATTCGGAGCTATGTAGCCCTTATGAGCCAATCAAATCTCACCTGACTGCTTGCGGTAAACAGTGGGCGAATCAACCCTCATTGAAAATATAAGGAGTGAATAAGTATGGCAGCACAGCGATCTGACTCACTGGTATCCGTTTGAAATCTCTGCAAAATGAGTCATTATATAAGACGTTGAAATAGAGACATTTAAACACAAGCAGTTTGTAAGCCCAAAGAGTGAATATTCTTTCACTGTTTTTTTTTTATTTATTTATTTTTTAAATCTGACATCTGGATTGCTGTAAAAGCAATCTTAATTTGGTCTATGACGAAAGATATAAATGGCATAAAGCTATTCTATGATAATCTGTGTGTTCCCAACAGAATACTAAATCATTTACTACTGATAAAATGTGCAACATTCAGCAAATCTCATCACAGAGAGTCCTTGTGAAAACTGCTTTTCCCTTTTAATATCAATCCTCATTTACACTACAAAGTCACACCGCTAACACAGTGTGCGGTTATCCTTTCTGTGGGGAATGAAAACATTTTTATGTAACGCACAGAAAAGCTAAAAACATTTTAAAAAATTACATTGTTTAAAATATTCTGACTTTTTTTTTTTGTCTATGTAGAAATGCACCATCTGACTGACATTTTAATCTGCTAATATTAATCTGGTCTAACGGAAGACGGGGTAGTTAAATTATACAAAGGAGCGGTCGGGTCAGCAGAGGGCCTGTCCTCCTATTCTGGATTTATAAAGATTCACTATTGCAAAATACCTTTTTTGCAAATCACTCTGGCTATCTTGATAACAAACGTATTATTATTATTTTTTAACAGTAGCAAAGCCCACCGCCCAATGATATTGCAGAGAATAATAACCAATAGGCTATATTAATAAAGCACATTCTTGGGTGAGGATATCCTATAGCACTACTGATGTCAGGCAAATAAATAGGTTTTTCTGAAGCAGGTGGTTGGATAAGGTAGGAGGGGGGCAGCTGCTCCAGTGTCTGATTTTTTTTTTATTTTTTGAAAGCCACATTAGAATGACCGTAATGGCCATTGTTCTTTTTAAATATTAGAAGCCCGGCACAGTCATTGACCAGTGAATTGTGCACATACATGAACTGCACCTTTTCTGTGAACCGCTGAAAGTAGGTTCTTGCCCACAGGGGAGATCTGATGCATAAAGAGATAACAAAGTGGATTAAACATTTGCTTTAAGGTCAAAGCATATACTTACCCTGGGCTGGGGAAATTGTTCATCGCTTACAAAGGGGATTTGAACTCCTGAGTCCAGTGCTGCGCAGTTTAATTGAGTATATTCATGTCCATTCAGGGCCTGAAATCCAATGTGACACACGTGTCTAATCTGTACAATGCATCGCAATTTGGAGTTTCTGCCTCTATTTAGGCCTCGACCCGAAGGGGGGGGGGGGGGGGGGAGAGACAGGATTCCTACAATCCTCACTGCTGGCTCCTAACTTTATGAAAGTATCATTTCATGGCTACTAAAATTAACACCATTGTCTCACCTTTTCCAAAAAAATTGGAAAAGGGACCAGCATCCCACCAGTTAGGCCATTTTACCAATCTGACTTCTGAAATAAAACTAAGTGGAATTTATATAGATGAGATTTGAAAGCAAGAACTATAATTTTGAATTAAATCCTGAAGGCAGGTTTCACGTAGACTTTTATTTGGCCAGTTTTTGCTTGGGTTTTGTTTATTTATCAGCTCATTCTTTATTCAGAATTCTGCAATATTTTATGTAACCAGATAATATAAGACCCGTGTATACAGTGATGTACCACTTTTATAATCTACATCACCCATTTTTAAAGTGGAATTTATATAGATGAGATTTGAAAGCAAGAACTATAATTTTGAATTAAATCCTGAAGGCAGGTTTCACATAGACTTTTATTTGGCCAGTTTTTGCTTTGGTTTTGTTTATTTATCAGCTCATTCTTTATTCAGAATTCTGCAATATTTTATGTAACCAGATAATATAAGACCCGTGTATACAGTGATGTACCACTTTTATAATCTACATGACCCATAATCTTTTCGAAAAGGTAAACACCTTAAATGCTGGTAAGAATGTATCTTGTGTTTACTCTTTTATACTGGTGTATGTGAGCATCCTAATTTATATTTTTACATTGACTTGCATCAGTATGTAAATAGTTTTTTGTAATTTAAATGTCTTTTTTCTTAAATCTGGAAACACCTACTTGTACAGTAAAATCCATGAATAATGTGTTTCACTAATTACTCTTCCGGTATCTCTAAGATAAATACTGACAAGCATTTGATTGCTTTTTTTAAAATGTCAACTGCTCCATCTAGTGGCTGTAGTGTAAACTAACTGCAATATGTCAGCTGCAGAAGCACTTGCTAGTCTCTCGTGTAAAATGACACAAAGAAATACATTGGAATTCACTGCAAAACGAACTGGGGGGAAAAAATGGCCATGTTCGAAAAACTCTGCATGCTGCTGTGGTTCTTCCCTCTTTTGGCAATATAAGATTACCTGTTCATGAGAATACTGAGGTCATTGTTTTCTTACTCTTTATCCAACAGGAACATGGTTAAAAAGTAGCCTTGGCATCATTCAACAAGAGGGGAACTCACTCACCTGGACATATATTGCCCCACAGATGGGGTATTGGGTTGCTGCCATGTCTCCTTCTAGTCCAGGTAAGAAGTCTTTTTATCGAAATGTATTGGTGTATCAAGGATGGATAAATGCTACTGCTAGTGCCAGATACCTTTTTACGAGCAGCTGATTTATTAAAATATATTTGTTGACTTCTGGTCTCGATTTATTCGTTAAGTTCCTGAAACTTCCTTACATCTTGAGGAAACAGTAAAGGAAGATTCTCCAATGGCTTTAGTTCTCCTACAGTATTACGTTGCAATGTGGAAGAACATGCACGCCAGGATCGTCAATGGAGTATGCAGATGTAGCTCACAAAAATCAGTACTCAGATCCACCCCCCCTTTTTAAGTTGAGGTACATAATGCAGAGCCCACACACTGCTTGTGGACACCTAACCTGTGGATTCTAAGTTGGTCTAGGACCACCAGCACCATCTTTTAAGTAGTGGACTTGGAAGTCTAAAAACCTTTTGTCACAAGGTAAAGAGTTTCATTTTGCTTTTCAGATCCGGTGGTAACACAAGACATCACTACCTACCACACAATATTTCTTTTGGCCATATTAGGTGGGATGGCGTTAATATTGCTGGTCTTGCTGTGTCTGCTACTGTACTACTGCAGGTAAACCTTTCCATCCATAGTCTGCCATTTTCTATTCACATTCTGGGCTCTGTTCATGATTTTGTTTGAATAAAGGGAAATGAGTCGCGGGTAGACTATTACTGAGATCGCCATGTAATTACAATGTATATATTATTTTTATTTAGCCCTATGTGTATGTATTGTTACAATATCTTCTACATTTTTTTAAAAATGTTTTTGAAAGGAGCCATATACAAATATTGTACAAGAGCAGATCCTGACTCATCTATTGTAGACATTTGATGTCTATGTATTAAAGGCTGTGGTTTTGATATATTAAAGTTTGAGCTTCTCAGCGCTTAGCCACCCCATTGATCTATATCTGAAGCTGACACAGGAAGTTTACAGAGATTCCAGCGGCATTGTGCTCCTTTTTTTTTTTTTTTTAAGACTTTGAAACAACTTTATTTGTATTGCATGCAAAAGCGGAAGAGTATGCAAACTGGCTTACAGCAATATATGTAGCATGCTAAGCAGAGCGTAGTCATAGTCTGTATAACTGCTGCACCTTAATGCTTCACGAGCAAACTTTTTAACTTTTTGATTATCAAGTAGCTAACTTTATGCAAATATTGACCTTCATGTCGCTTTGAGCCAAGCAGTCATGTTTTGTGTGTTTGTGAGTTTTTTTTTTGTGTATGGGAACCAAATAAATCTTATGTGCTTGATTCTTTACATTACTACAATTTAATGGTTATTTTTTTTTACGTTTCTTACTAGGAGAAAATGCTTGAAGCCACGTCACAGAAAACTTCAACTGTCTACAGCTTTGGATTGCTCGAAGAAAGATCAGGCCACTTCAATGTCCCACATCAATTTGATTAGCCCTGGTCACATGGAGATGATGTCTTCTAGTGGTGAAGCGGACATTCACACACCAATGCTTAAGCCTTCATATAATACCTCACGGGATTTTAGCTCACGAGAGGAGCTGCTTTCCCACCAGGATGAAAAGAGCAGAATGTCCCTGGACAACCTCACTCCGAGTGGGACTTTGAGACAAGTGTACAATAAATCGTTGGATCAGTTCCTGTTAAAATCACGGAAATCTACAGAAATATCTGATGGATATGGGTCGCCCATGAAAGAGGACTACCGAAGGAGTTACAATTCAGTGAGCGGTCAGCCTTTATTTGAAAACAAGGACAAAGCCCTCGTGTCTTCTTCCAATCATCTTGGAAGCAAACCAAGTATTCAGGAACACTTGCACCCAATGCCTTCTGCTCCTGATCCAGAGCAAATGATCGACCGACGGCCAAATGAATGTATGTCCCGATCGGTGGATCACCTTGAACGGCCAACCTCTTTTCCTCGGCCAGGTCAGCTCATATGCTACAATTCTGTTGACCAAGTTAATGACAGTGTTTACCGTAACATTTTGCCTACGCTGGTAATTCCGGCTCACTACATGAAGCTATCTGGGGAACATCCTTTCGTGAGCCAGCAGCTGATTGTCTCTGCTGAACAGCAATTTGAAATAGAGAGGCTTCAAGCCGAGCTTTCATCTCATGCACAGCAAACAGCACATCCTCAGCAAATGCAAAACCCACAGTTGGGTCCTCAAGCGATGTCGCAGCAACATCTGCAAGACGGAGAGGGAATGGAATGGAGTGGACAAAATACAGTGCTGTCTGAATCGGTCTCCATCCCAGCTTCCTTAAACGATGCTGCCATTGCGCAAATGAATGGGGAAGTTCAGCTGTTGACAGAAAAGGCTTTGATGGAACTTGGAGGGGGTCGACCCATGCCACATCCCCGTGCCTGGTTTGTGTCTCTAGATGGGCGGACAAACGCACATATAAGACATTCGTACATTGATCTTCAGAGAGCTGGGAAAAATGGCAGTAATGATGCAAGCTTGGATTCTGGTGTTGACATGAATGAACCAAAATCTGGCAGAAAAGGAAGAGGTGACAAATTTTCAATGCTGCAACATCACCAATCTATGCAGCACCCAACTGTACCTGAGCACCAGCATAGTGAGGAGAAAGTTTCAGATGGTCCGGCCTACACTCAACTAGTCTATTTGGATGACCTGGACCAAAGTGGCAGTGAATGTGGGACAGCTGTCTGTAGCCCGGAGGACAATAGAACCTTCATTGAGGCACCTGGAAGGAGGAGCACTGGCCAATTGCCCAGCCTTCAGGAAGAGACAATTAAAAGAACTGTGGATTCCTCACCAGTGCCATTAAACAGTCCCGAGCATGAGCTCTCTATCCATGATGACAGCGCTGATGAGCAAGGAGAAAACAAAAAAAGCCCTTGGCAAAAAAGAGAAGAAAGACCACTTCTGGCTTTTAACCTGAAATGACTTGTACGTTCGCCACAGAGTGGAGTAGTAAATTGCCAAATATTCTTTCTTTGGAAATGCTTACTTTTTAGGAGATTGTTGACTCTCTAAACAAAAATAATGTTAGGGGGGTGGGGGAAAGTAAAGATAATCAGCATTAAGCTAAGAAAGTTTTTGGCCCATCAAAGTTTCAGAAGAGAGAGCAAAACCACAAATGGCGTTTTACAAATACAAAGGAAAAGTTTTGCTGTCCCAGACCTGTTTGTTATTTTTGTTTTAATCTTTTATATATATTTTTTGTTTGTTTTAATGAACTCTAAGGAATTCAAGGCTAAAAGACATATTTTCTTTTTGTGCTAGGTTCTGACCACTAACTTTCCAGTACTGAGAGCCAATGCCGCATAGGTTATCTCTTTGAATACAATAGAAACAGGAATGGACCGTGTCATTAAGTACGCATTCTCTAAATAGCTATGCATTGCTGCTTTTACACCAAGTGACATTTTACCTAGGCATTGCTTTATTATTGTATTTTTATTATAAAGTAACAAAACAAAAAAACTGTCTCATATCTTTTTGATTGAATTTTTTTTAGCACTTTTTTTTTTAATTCTTTTTTTTTTTTTTTTTTTTTTACACATTTCTGTGAGTAGGAAGGATTTTTTTGTTTTTGTTTTTGAGTTTTCTACAAACCAAACTAAATATTGTCTGCTTTGTGTCCATAGAAGTCTGGTCCCTATCCTCAAAGTGCCTTTTTTACAGTTTTAATAGCTCCCTAAATTTTAATTCATGGGGTTCTGTTTTTTCTTCGTTATACATACTTTTTTTTTTAAAAATCTTTTTATTTTTACTTTTCTTTTTATTATATTGCATGCGTCACAAGTCCATTTTTGCGTCACATTTCTCATTTCGATAGGATGTATGCTATAGATATCACTGTGTACTTTAGACTCTCTGTTTAGCTGAGAAACTAGAATACATCTAAAAACATTTAACATAAAGACATGTTGTGTAAATACAGTTTCTGTTGCTTTGGAAATTGATTAAACTATTCCTTTATCATGAACTGAGGACTGATACAGTGGGCAGAAAAGGTGAGAACCTTGTTTTATGCCATTCTGAAGTGCTAGAATGACTTTTCTGTGCATTCTCTTTAAAGAACTGCTTGGTTATACAAGAATTATAATTAAAATGAAACTCAGAAAATATGTTTTGGCGTTGTTTTTTTTCCATAAAACGGTGTTTGTTTTGTTTCAAAATTCTCAATCAGAACTTTCTTGGCTCAAATAATTATTTTTTACTGATTGTAGACATGTACAGTTTTTTTTTTTGTTTTTTTTCTTTCTGCAATTTCGACAAAATTTAAAGACCGAATGATGTAAAATAAAGGTGTAGTAAGTATGATTTTATAATAATGTGGTGAGAAGAGTACTGTTAAATTGGGATATTTAAAATGTGATACAAACTGCTTAACAAACGGCCTACAAGCTTTTTTTTTTTAAGTCAACTTACAATATGCAGATTTAACTTCAATAATTAAGGGGGAAAAAGAAAGCTAACTGTTCTTGAAATGTTATATTGTATTATTTTATATTCAACACATCTATGTACTTTATGATAACTATGATTGATTCCTGTGGCTATGAGATCACGCCTTGCATTTCCTACGGAAGACGTGGTTGGTTGTGGCCATGGAGGAGTAGAACTGGAAGTGGGTAAGATAGATCAATATGCAAAGGGCACAGGTGCGTTTTTGGTTGAGGGGCCATGGTAACCTCTCCCACTGCCCAGAAGGAGAGACACTTTGGATGTCTTTTAATGAGCAGTTATACTGAGGGCCTTTGGGGTAACTCTGGACATATTTGACAGATTGGCAAAGTACCGAAGTATTGACCACATCCTTGTTCATTTAGAATAAACTGGTATTTTATTTATTACTTTTGGGGGAGGAGAATACACTTTTTGGGGTATTTTTCCATATGAGATTAAATATCAGTAATTCCCTTAAAGGACCATCCTGACGTGACTTTCTTATAATGCAGATTAAAGTTTAAATAATTATGAAAATGTGTGTATTTATTAAAGTTTGAATATCTGTATTCTAAATGTTACATTTACTTGTACAAACCTTCAGTGTTTGAAAGAAGGGAAAAGTAAAATATACTTGCATTTTGTGTGTGCCTATATTCCACAGTATCCTTTGTTGTAAAAATATGATTGCTAGATCAGCTTTGTTTGTTTTTCTGGAAACTCATAACTTTTACATGTAGAGTGCAAGTGTATATCCAAGGAGAATTAATTAATCAAGGTGGGTATCCCATAATATGTACCTTGATTTGTATAATTCATAATTGATCAGAGGGAAATCTGTTAACTTTTTACATTCTGCCCCTCCCCCCCCCCAAAATGGCTGAACCTAAATACTTTCTTTCATACATTCATCCATACATATGCATTGATAAAACTTAGGTGGCATTAAGGTTATGTACACTACATGGACAAAAGTATTGGGACATCTAACCATTATACCAACAGAGACTTTTATGACTTCACATTCTAAATACATAGACAATAATGTCCCCCCACCGTACACCTATAATAGCATCCACTCTTCTGTGAAGACTTTCCACGAGATTTCGGAGTGTTTCTGTGGGAATTGTTGCCCATTCATCCAGTAGAGCATTTGTGAGGTCCAGTACATTTCAGGTGTTCTCTGGTTTAGGTCAGGGCTCTGTGTGGGCCAGTCAAGTTCTTCCACCCCAAACTTATCCAACCATGTCTTTATGGACATTTCTTTGTGCATTGGTGCACAGTCATGCTGGAATAGAAAGGGGCCTTCACCAAACTGTTCCTATAAAGTTGGAAGCATAGCATTTTCTGAAATATCTTGGCATGGGAAGCATTTCCCTTCATTGGAAGGAGGGGCCTAGCCCAGCCCCTGAATAATAGCCCTGTACCACTATCTCTCCTCCATCAAACGTTTCCACAATGCCATTCGGGTAACTTTCTCCTGGCATTGATCAAACTAAGACTGCCAAACAATGAAGAATGATTAGTCACTCCACAGAGCATATTTTTACTGCTCCATAGTCCCGAGGCAGCATGCTTTACACCATTCGATCTGACGGTTGGTGTTGTACTTGGTGAAGTGAAACTTGCATGCAGCTGCTTGGCCATGAAACCATTCTATGATGCTCCCACTGCGTTTTTGTGCTGATATTAATGCAAGTGGAAGTTTGGAACTCTTCCGCTATGGAATCAGCAGAACATTGGTGACTTTTATGCGCCTCCGTGCTCTGTGACCCCGCTCTGTCTTTATGTGGTCTTCCACTTCATGGATGAGTAGCTGCTGTTCCGAAACTTTACAATAATACCACGTACAGTTGACGTGGAATATGTAGCTGGGTTTACATTTCACAAAGACACTTATTGCAAAGGGGGCATCCTATCACAGTACCTCACTTGAATTCACAGATCTTTTCAGAAAAACTTTTTTTTTTTTCCCCCCCCACAAATCTTTGTAAATGACAACTGCATGGTTAGGTGCTTGATTTTATACACCTGTGACAATGGGTCTGATTGAAACATCTGAATTCAATAATTAAGTGGTGTGTCCCAATACCTTTTTGTCCTATTTTGTACAGCTAATAAACAATAGCTATTCAGTGTTATTAAGGGGAATTGCTGTTTAGGGTACAAGTAATAAAATGTTTTTTAAAAATTGCTTTGAGTGTACCCTTTTAATGTTAATTTATTATGATAATAATACCAAACAATAAAAAGTTGTGATGTAATTTAACATGAGCCTGTCATCCACAGATTTTGTGCCAACTTGATGCCAACCAAACTGCTAAATACCCTAGGTGAAAAACTAAATGTAAATTGTCATATATGTCTGATGGTGGGCCAGATGTATAAATTATCTTAACATTCATTTATAAAACAATTTTAACAAGTCACAAAGTGTACACTTATCTGGGGAAAAATAGATATTTGGTTCTTTACATTCTTTAGATTTTGTTAACCCCTACACGACAATTGATGTGCCTGGCACGTCAAGGTGAAACAAGGCTTCCATTCAAGGTGATCTATTGCAAGAGCTATATTGATAGACAGCATGCTATACTGTCTCTAGAAGCAGTCTGCAACATTACATTTCAGTGGGAATTTGGGGATTTTTGCCCAAGATCTAGGGTTAGGGTTAAAGTTCCATAAGGTTTGTGTAGGAGAAAATGGTTAGGAAAAAGTAATACACTACTTTCAGTTATTGCCAATAAATTAAAAAAAAATAAACATGATCTTGACAAAAAAAATATATTTAGCAGGTTTTTTTATTAGTGTTTTTTTTTTTTCATGTAAAAATTGGGGGGGGGGGTTCCATTTTTCATATTTTTTTTTTTTTTATAGTAAATTACAGTAAGACCTTTTTATGCTGATAAAAACAATATATAATTTGTGTGCGTACCGTAAATTAGAGGAAAATTACAGCTGAACACAAACACCACAAAAGGGTAACGACGGCTTTTGTCCAGAATGACAAAATGTTCTACACCAAGGGGTTAATATCAATTTATGCAAATGTTTTGCAGTAGACCTCTGTGATTTTAACAGTAAGGGCTCTTTAATCCACGGTATTCTCAGTTTCTCAAGACAAGCTCTAGTATTTGCATTTTATTGGTATTAAATGGACAATCTGGTGCCCAAAATTCCCAAATGTCAATGCATAATGGGAACTTCTAAAGTAAAATGCATTAACCCAGTGGGTTAAAGTGTCAACTGCAGAATCAACACAGGGCCGCCATCAGGGGGATGTGGGCGATACACCCGTCCCAGGCCTCGGCCCCCCCCCCCCCCAAAAAAAACATGGGCTAATGGGGCAGCTGCCCGCCAGCCACTTTAAAAAAAAAAAATAAAGTTTGCCGGTAGAGGCACGGGCTGGGGAAATCAGAAAATCTCCCCTCACCAGCACTCTCCTCGCCAGCATTGCTGGATTATTACAGCGTTTGGGGAGCGCGAGCAGCACTTACTCATGCTGCTCGTAGCTCCCAGTGAAGTAGACGCTGCTCTGCCTCACAGGGTGGGAGTGGAGCTACACCTCTCACCCGGTTAGCTCTGCCCCCTCCCCGTAAGTAACAAGGGGAGGAGAAAGTAGGAGGGGAGGGGAAGAAAGAACAGGGGACGGGGAGGTGAGAACAGATATGGGAAGGATGGGGGAGAGAGAGAGAACATATATGGGGGTGGAGGGCATATGGACCCGGCTTTTAGTCATGTCATATCCGGTGGCTGGGTTTCCTGCTCGCAGCATGCGTGCAGCAAGAAACCCTGCGGAGGAGATGGCAAACAAGCAGCATCCAGGTAAGTACTGGGGGAGGGGGAATTGTGGGCTATAAATGGACAAATATTGAGTGGGCTATTAATGGACAAATTATCAGTGGGCTATAAATGGATATTAATGAATGGGGGGGCAGAATTTTTTTCAGTAAGGGGCCTTGAAATTATAACCCACTGATAATTTGGGCAATAATAACCCACTGATAATTATGTGTCCATTAATAGCCACTGATGATGTGTCCATTTAAAGCCCACTGATAATATGCTCATTAATAGCCACTGATAATGTGTCCATTAATGGCCACTGATAATTTGTCCATTAATAGCCCACTGATAATTTGGCCATTATAAGCCCACTGATAATTTGGCCATTATAAGCCCACTGATATAGCCAATTCCCCAGTACTTACCTGGATGCTCGTTTTTTAGTGTAAAATTAGTGTACTTTTAAAAGCCATTTTACCCCTCCTCCCCCCTCCCCCAGGCCCACCTATGCTTCACTGTGAAGTAGTTTGATCCGGTGAGTGACTGTCATCAGCTGTTAGAAGAACGTGAGACTATTGTTTCTATATATTATCCAAGATTGCCAGGTCTCTAGTATTGACTAGGACTGTCCAGTATTCGACCTCACAAGTTTCCCTATTTTAAAACCGATACAAATATGATAATAGTACCATTTGTCAGGAGCAGTCTCTCCGCCACCAGCAGCCACACTAGAGGTTTTATGAAAATCTTTTCACACAGAGGAATGTTGTCACGTTCTCTAAAGAGAAAGGAGAATGAATATAAACCCAATTTGCATTTAGGAATATCCTTGGTGATCCGTTGGGCAGGACTATGTGGCTGTGTACACCTTTTTTTTTTTTTTAAACCTGCTTTCCAACACAAAGAGAGGAGAGTAATCTGATCAAACAGGATCATAACTCTGCCCCCTTGTGATGTAATAGTTACATTACCCTCCTATCCAAGTGATACATTTTGTGCTGTAACCAAAAAACACTATATTTCACAAAATGGCGGCGCCCAGTCACACTTGTTTAGTTACATATTTTATTACATACAGCCACATAACAAAAATCAAAAGACATATCTGAAATCAACAATACAAAATAAAATAAATAAACCCTTTTCATTTTTTTGGTGGGTGTTTCCCTTTAAGAGTATGGGAAACATTAATTCCATTGTTTGCTCATTGCCCCACATCTAAACCCTGCTGTGCATTCTTTAGCCCCGTCTCTTCTTCTTTGGAAAGCAAACTCTACGTGGCCTGTAGCTTTAGAACAATTGTGCCTGTCAAACATGCTAGACATGTGCATTCGTTTTCGGACTAATGCATTTTCGTCCATTCGTCCGAAAAACGAATAACGAAAATGCTAAACTAACGAATGAACGAATGGTTAATAAACGAAAATCATTCGTCCATTCGTTGCTATTGGCATTCTATAAACCGAAATAGTCGGTTTATAGAATACCAATAGCATTACATATACATTCCATAAACCGACATAATGAACGACTTTCGGTTTATGGAATGCATGTAATACTATTGGCTTTCTATAAACCGAACTAGAGTACCCATTCATAAGAATTTCTTATGAATGGGGACTCTAGTTCGGTTTATAGAAAGCCAATAGTATTACATGTATTCCATAAGCCGAAAGTCTATAAACTGAAAAAAGTTTGGTTTATAGACTTTCGGTTTATGGAATGTGTAGGTCAATTGATTCGTACGAACGAATAAAACATAACAAAAATAATGAACGAATTTCGTCTGAAACGAATGCAGTAATGAACGAAATTCATTTTAGACAAAATAAATAACATTTTCGTCCGAATGGACGAAAACGAAACGAAAATGTTAGTTTTGCACATGTCTAAAACATGCTTGTTATAATCTCGAGGGAATCGAACCTATTAAAGACGAGAGCCTGTTTGAGGAGCAGTAGATATGGGTGGTTCTAGGTTTTGGATAGGGGGGACCAGAGATGGATGGCCCAATGTGATTTTTCCACCTCCCCATATTTAGCCCCCCTTGTGGTCAGGGCGTATTGTGCCCCTGAGTGACAGGTGTGCTGCCAGCCCGGAGCACGCCTGTCACTCGGAGGTACGATGTCTCTCTCGTATTTCTGAAGGTTTGTGTGCTGAGAACAGCCAGCACACAAACCCTGGGAAATACCCGAGACGTCGTTACATCCGAAAGACGACGCTGCATTGAATTTGGCAACAGAGTCACTCACTCTGTTGCCTATTCAACAAATTCATATACTTTCCGTGCTTGTTGAATTGGCAACAGAGTGAGTGACTCCGTTGCCGAATTCAACGCAGCATCGTCTTTCGGATTTATTTGTGTGATTTGTGTGCTCTCTGCTCAGAGCACACTAACCCCAGAAATACAAGCGCGGGTGCTCTGTGTTAGGTGTGTGGTGCACACCTAGCACATATGGAGCATCCGCCACTGCTTGTGGTGGGAGGGCCTTAACAAGTACACAAATTGTAAAGGACAAATAAACAATGTTGTATGGACCTTCACCAACCTTAACCCCTTAAGGACAGAGCCTTTGAAACATTTTTGTCCTTTCTGGACAATGGCTATTTTAACATTTCTGTGCTGTTTGTGTTTAGCAGTAATTTTCTTCTTCGTCATTTGCTGTACCCACACATATTATATATTGTTTTTATCGGGACAAAAAGGGCTTTCTATGGATGCCATATTTTTGATCATATCTTATCATATTATTAAAAAAAAATAATAAAATATGGTAAAAAAAAAAAAAATACACAAATTTCTTTGTTTTTATTTGAAACAACTTCTCCTCATCGACAATAGCGAACGAAAAAACATGCTAAATAGATTCTACTATTTCTCCTGAGTACAGGGATACCACCCATGCATAGGTTTGTTGGGTTGTTTGGGGGCTAAAATGCCAAATTTGTGAGGTGCAGTTTTTTGTTTTCCAACTTGAAATTTTTACATGCAGACAGCCTGCACCCATGTCCCATTTGGGACATATTTGAAACCAGCCAGTGTATTTTACCCCATCAACCCATATATTTTTTAAAAGTAGACACCCTAGGCTATCTCAAATGGTGGTATTTTAACACTTTCCATGCACTATTTCTACCACCAGCCTTTGTCAAAGTTTGTGGTAGTAATTTTTTTGTGTTTTTTTTTCACAAACCTTGTACTTCAGACATAAATTTACAGATTTTGGTATGTGTCACTGCCAAATAACACCCCAATAAGTGTTCAGAAACATCTCTTGAGTACAGGGATACCCCCCATGCATAGGTTTGTTGGATTGTTTGGGGGGTAAAAGGCCAAATTTGGGAGGTGAAGTTTTTGGTTTTCCAATTTGAAATTTTGACATGCAGACAGCCTGCACCCATGTCCCATTTGGGACATATTTGAAACCAGCCAGTGTATTTTACCACATCAACCCATATATTTTTTTAAAGTAGACACCCTAGGCTATCTCAAATGGTGGTATTTTTACACTTTCCATGCACTAATTCTACCACCAGCCTTTGTCAAAGTTTTTGGTAGTCATTTTTTTGTGTTTTTTTTTCACAAACCTTGTACTTCAGACATGAATTTACAGATTTTGGTATGTGTCACTGCCAAATAACACCCCAATAAGTGTTCAGCAACATCTCTTGAGTACAGGGATACCACCCATGCATAGGTTTGTTGGGTTGTTTGGGGGCTAAAAGGGCCACATTGTGAAGGTGCGCATTTTCAACTTGGAATATTGACGTGTAGCCAGCCTGAGCCCATCTTTCATTTGGGACTTTTTTTTAAAGTAGGACAGTGTATTTTACCCCAAAAAGTATATATTTTGTAAAAGTAGACACCCTAGGCTATTTTAAATGGTGTTATTTTAACACTTTCCATGCACCAATTCTACCACCAGCCTTTGTCAAAGTTTGTGGTAGTCATTTTATTGTGTATTTTTTCCCACATACATTGTACTTTAGACACAAATTCACATATTTCGGTATGTGTCACTGACAAACAATACCACAATATATGTTCAGCAACATCTCCCGAGCACAGGGATACCACCCATGCATAGCTTTGTCAGCTTTGTTGGGTGTTGAAAGGCTACATTTGAGAGGTGCGCTTTTTGATTTTCAAACTTGGAATTTGAACATGTAGAGCAAGGAAGGGGTTAATAGCTCTTATAAGAGCCTTTGTAGTACTGTACAAAAAAATTAACCCCTAAAAATGCACAGACAAGAAAAAAATTTCTGCTGTGCAGTGATCAGTGGCAGGGAAGGGGTTAATACACTACACTATACAAAGGGTATGGCTTTTATAAAAGCCCTTGGGACTCACAATTTTTTTAACATTTTATTTAATTTATCACAATTAAAAAATTATGTTATACAGATCTGTCTCTTTCCCTCACTAAAACTCAAGTGAGGAGAGGGAGGCAGATCCATATGGGTCAGAACAATATTTACCAATATTGATCGAACCAGACGAATGGTGATGCTCATCTGAGAAATCACCAAACCACCTTTGCCACTGATCGGCTGTTACTGATCGCTATACACGTGTTCAGACAGCTTCAAAAGGAATACACGTAATCCCCTAGTGGGTATAATTAACCCCTAGCGAGTCTGACAAAAAAAATGCTGATAGCAAAAAAAAAATCCTTCTGCGACTAGATTGCTCCATATGCGCTGCTTAGGCAGTGACCATATGCACTGCTTAGGCAGTGACCATATGTGCTGCTTAGGAAGTGATATACGGCAAGGAAGGGGTTAATAGCTCTTATTTAAAAAAAAAAAATTACGTTAAACGTAGTCCCCTAGCGGGTATAATTAACACGTGACGGGTGTAATAAAAAAGTTTTAAAAAAATTAAAAATGCTTCTGCAGCAAGATTGCTGCATTTGCGTCAGATCTCTGCTTAGGCAGTGATCTACAGCAAGAAAGGGGTTAATCTCTCTTAAAAGAGCTTTTTTTTATACTGTAATGAATTACAGTAAAAAAAATTAACCCCTAAAAAATGCACAGACAGCAAAAAATGTGCTGCTGTGTATGATCACTGCGTACACAGCGATCAATGGCAGGGAAGGGGTTAAATGGCTTTTATAAAAGCCCTTGGTGTTTAAAATTTTATTAAATATTTGTTTTATTATTTTATTTTATTTTTTTACTTTATCTGATCTGTCTCTCTCCCTTACTATAACTAGTAAGGTGAGGGAGGCAGATCAATACTTGTCAAAGGCAATATTTGCTAATATTGCCTTTGACAGTATGATAAGTGCTCATCAGAGCACTTATCATACATGCCTGCACACAGATCACATAGATCTGTTGTGCCGGCATCGATTGGCTCCCCCTAGAGCATCGGAAGTGAAATACTTTCACTTCCGATGCTCTTGCCATTAGAAGGGAAGCGCTGCCTGTATAGGCAGCGTTCCCTTCTACTGAGCCGATGGGGTCGCTCAGGAGAGCGACCACCATCGGCTCTGGGGAGCAGAACGGTGTTGTTAAGTGCCTCGCTGGCGAGGCACTTTAACAACACCGGAGAAGCTTAGAAAGCGAACGATCGTTCGCTTTCTAAGCACATGTGTGCAGCCGGCGCAGCCATTTTTAAATGGCTGCTACGATCACTCCGTGGAGTGATCGTAGCGCGCCCCTGCACTTTTGGGGGGTGTTGCACAATGCCTCTACCTAGAGGCATTGTAGCAACACCGTTAGAGTAAAGAAAGCGACCGCTGGTCGCTTTCTTTACTCAGTTTAGTGCATGACGTGCCAGGCACGTCAGCTGTCGGCAAGTCCTCGATTTGCCGTGACGTGCCTGGCACGTCATCTGTCGTTAAGGGGTTAACAAGGAGACTAGTGGCCTTGTCCAGACGATTCCTCCATGTTGCAAGATTCAGCACCGTGCTGCAGGACCACACAGATCCATGCAGGGTATATCTATCTATCTATCTATCTATCTATCTATCTATCTATCTATATATATATAGTTAGATAGATAAAGTGATGAGAAGGAAGTGATTGGGCAAATTTAGCAAGTTATCTCATCCATACATGCGCAGCATGTTCTTTCGGTACTGTGATGTGGGTATGTATCGCACATTTACGTCACACTAAAAGGGCAGGACCACCTACCGAACCCAAACAAATTGAGATAAGTATTGCATCATGTTAAGTAAAGCAACAGATCTGTCTTATCAACACTTCCTGTCTCATAAAAACTGCAAATCAAGGGAATTATAAGGACTTTTTGCTGTTGCTATAGTAACGTTCCAATCTTTCCAAACCTCCTTATTGGATGTAAGTGAAATCATTTCAATGTAGAAATTAATTTAAAAAATATATAAATATGTACGTTTCACATTTATTAACCAGATTTGTCACAGAAAACATGTCACAGTGCCAGAGGATGTGCCTTGTACATCCCGCGGTGAAACACGCATAGCTAGCAATGAACAGTTAGCCAGGGTTGTTATGATGCCTCGATTTCATGCAACACATTACTTTATATTACCTTTTATTTATATTGCGCCAACAAATTTACACAGCGCTTGGTACAGAGCATGAGAAGGGAGTTACAAACAAATTTAGACAAAACAGTTTCAGACTAAAATATGAGGTAGAGGGCCCTGCTCGCAAGCTTACATTCTAGAGGGGATGGGGAACATGAGACACACAAGATAGTGAGAGGCAGAAAGAAAAAGGGGAGAGGTAAAAATAACAGTAGATTGTGATAATGGAAAGTGTATGGGGGTAAATGAGAACTGAGTCACACCAGAAGTTACTAAGTAGGTGAATAGTTGGGTGCATTGTAAGCACTCAAACTGCAGCTACGGGTTTGGAGACTGCAGGCGTGTAAGGTGGTTAACATATTGCTAGTAATTATGTGCAGAAGGGGGAAGAATGACAGATGGTTGATTAGAGGTCAAGTTAAATCATCTGACACCCAAATGAAGACCCTGGTTAGCACAATTACTCCATGAAACGATCGTGGACACCATATGGAATGGCAGCATGCTTCTGTAGCAGTCGCTCTGTTGCTAGACTGCCCCTAGAGGCAGTCTGCAATATTGCAGGTAAAAAAAAAAAAAAACAAGCTAACCCGAGATCTAGTGTTGGAGTTGCATTTATGATGTGTTAAGGTGATGGGTGTGGTTGAAAGGTACTGCAGAAAAAAGTTTTTTTCTATACTCGTAACAAATATTTGAATCTATATAACAGGTAGGGATTTATTATATTTTTGGGGTATGTGGCTATCGGGCAGCCCAAGAGCCCACGGGGTCATGTTAGTTATTTTATTTAAGGGGCCAGCAGTAGTCCCAGATCACACAGGGAAATATTTATTTATTTCAGGGTCTGGGGTCAGCAGCAGTTCTAGACAACATGGGGGAAAATGTTTTATTTATTTTAGGGTCTGGGCCAAGTGGATTGGGGGGGGGGGTTATGTTTTAGTAGGGTACCAGGACAAGTAGGCCTAACCCAATCTATTTTTGGGGGGCTGGGAGACATTTGGGTGACTCCCTGCTCAAATACAGTTAGGGTGAGGCAGGACTATTAGCACCATTTTAGTGGCTCCAAGCCCAGTTTATAATGGGGGGGGGGGGGGGGGTCAGGGCTACTTGCC
Source organism: Pelodytes ibericus (assembly GCA_036172795.1). Classification (NCBI taxonomy): domain Eukaryota; kingdom Metazoa; phylum Chordata; class Amphibia; order Anura; family Pelodytidae; genus Pelodytes; species Pelodytes ibericus. The sequence goes on from CM069859.1 coordinate 199,186,635, forward strand.
CTGGCCCCCTGTGCATTTTTAAATGCCCCGCTGGAGTTTTTTTTTTTTTTTTTTGTAATTCTATTTTGGAATGAATTTGGCTATGTATATAAGTCTATGGAGATGATAGAGGCTATTTCCGTCTGCTTTCAGTTTCAAAAGCATTCAGTGTAATATAGACTATGAAAGCCAAATTGCAGTACTATTTAGGGTTACATTGAAGCATACAGTGTAGCTCAAAAATCAACTTTCGATATTTCCCCGATGTCCCTGGATCTTTCCTAACGTCAGGCTAATTAGTTTGGGCCTGAAGTTCGGACTATATTGTGTAGATCCTATAGAAAATAAGCTACATGAAACTGCTCCTTGAAAGACCCCTCTGCCTGTGCCAGTGTGCCTCAGTATTTGCCGGTTAGACTGGAGTTTGTATAGCCCCCATAAACGCTAAGAAGCCCATAGAGTGCACTTTATTACCTCATCTAATTATATCTGACACTCTCCCCCCCCCCCCCCCCCAACTTTCTGCACAGTATGAAGCCCTCCACGTGTTAAGGTTGCACAACACAGAATACAAGCATTAATAATTTGCTGGGAGATACATTTTTAATGACTTGTTGCTAAATCCTAGAAAGTGACATTCCTAACCTCAGCACTTGGTGATTCAGGAAGATGCAAAACAAGGGATAGAAAAGGTGTCCGTGGCAACGTGTCTGGAGCATCATTAAATCGTATATCACAAAGTCCACCATGATCAGTTTTAATGCCGACCACTGGGTGCAACAAGTAGTGTTAAAGGCACTCTGTCAACCTGAACATTGTTTATACTGTGACTGTAGTGTATAAAAACGCATTGTGTTAGCAGAATTGCAAACAAATGTACAGCATAAAAAGAAAAATGTGTGTTAAACGTTTCTGTGGTGTCTACTGTTTATGACTGCACCTTGTGACTTCATATGCAAATGAACTACTTTTCAATTAAAAATGTATCATTTGCATGTCAAGCTATACATTGATGTCATAAACAGTAGACACCACAGACACATTCAAAACACCTTTTTCTCTATTGGATTTGCGTACAATTTTGCTGCTACAATACATAGATGATTTGTTATTCTCTACATTCACAGTACATATCATGTGTAGTTCAGGGTCCCTTCACATTCACTTTCTATTGTCTGACTCTGGCCCTAACAATCCTTTAATGCTATTGATCCCAACATGTCCTAAAGATTGAAAAGCTTTTCAATTTAATAGCATGACGCAATTAGCAACTGTCCATTAGGGTTAGGTCAATTTTACAAGCCAAATAAAAAAAAAGCAAGGAACATGCTCTCCTAATGTACCCACTAGCTGTTATATGCCCTGCTTGGATGCTTTTGCAAGTGCTGCATTCCAGATGATATATACGGTATCCTAGCAGAGAAAAGGAAAATACCACATTTAGCTGTTCTGTACAGAATAAATCTAGGAATGCTAGAGATGGAACATTCAGTGATACCATGCCTCTGGTTTCCATGGTGACTGCTCCACATTTAGAACTTTGCCCTAGAAGTGTACTTTCTACGTAACCCTTCATTGTGTCTGTCTAACGCCTATTGCGAAGTAGTGATGTGAAGTGAGGGAACCCAAGGCCAGCCATAGAAAGAGGAGGCGTTGTCCTTCACTGGCCGCTGGGGGCCGCTGCACCGGCTGTGTGTTGCTGCCTCGCAGTCTCTGTGTCTCTCTTCGCGTGATGGCGGAGGACAGTGAGTCCGCGGCCAGCCAGCAGAGCCTGGAGCTGGATGACCAGGACACCTGCGGCATAGACGGCGACAACGAGGACGAGGCAGAGCATGCGAAGGGGTAAGCAAGTATGCAGTGCGTTTGTGCAGGGGAGGAAACCGGGCTGCATTCCCCCAGGGGAGGTGCACATGCATTGTGTGGAGCTTATCATGGGCACTGGGAGAGCCACTGTGGGCCATACCATGCTGCATTGGAGCAGCTAGATGAATGGGTCCTCCGTGCATTGGGCTGGGCTCTTCGTGGCCAGTGGAAGGATCACTGGAGCCATGAGGCCATGCTTCATGGAGACCCCCTGATGTACAGGACTCTGGTACATTGTCTGCAGCTCATCATGGGCATAGGGAGAGGTGCAGGGGGCTAGGCCATGCTTCATGGGTATCCCTGATGTGTTAGACCTAATGCATTGTCTGCACCTTTCAAATCCTGCTGGCTCTTTCAGACATCTCCCATACGCAGGCAGCATGGGGGGCAGACACCTTGCATCACTGATGTCAAACCCATCTGTTGTAGGCTACCTTTCCTAGAGACTGCTTAACCTGTCATTTTGGCAGAGGCTAGCCCCCACCCTGCATCGTCACCCTTTATGAGCTTCTTCACTACCCATAATCTGTGACCTGTAATTGTCATTTCATTCAGTGCACTGAGATTGATGGGAGTTGTAGACTGAATAACTCTGTTCTTCAGCTGCCGATGCTTGGAACTCATCTATTTTATTTAGTCTCTTTTTTTTATTTTTTATTCATTGTATTTTATTTAAATGGTAAGAAAAACAAAGATGCTATGGAAAGGCGACAAAAAAAACGTGATAGTTCTTTACAAAACGTAATTGCTGCAGCCTTGGTGAAGTGGTTGATCACAGTTGCATTTACTACATGCATATTCAATCATTTCGTGTTTTCTACATGCATGGATCCCCTTTATCTGACAGCTTCCCTTTCCTGCCAGTTTTAATCCTCTCTCCTCCCCTCTCTGTCCATCTCCCATGCTCTTTGCTCTACCTTTTTTTTTTTTTTTTCTAGGAAGTGACATTACAGTCCCAATACAGTCTCCTGGCCCTGCTGCCTCTGTTATGGTTTATCTTTGCCAGGCCAGTTGTTATTGTATATATAATATTGTATCATTAGAAAAGATATATGTGAAACATATCTTATGGGCTTTGGTGGTAAACAGGAATGTAACCCCATGGTGCATACTGATTTGTGGCACTTTTAAGTGTTAAATTCTCGACCACTGGGAAATTTCATTGAGTGATGCAACCCTATAATAATCCCTAATTAGCCTACTAGGTTATTATATATATCCAGCCTGTTAATTACTATCACTCATTAGACATTGCAACACACTTGCTTGGGCACATCACGTCACACATGCTTGCCTAAACTGTGCTTTCAGTGTTTACACTCACATCGATTATATTGTGAGCATTTTGGTACATTGACCTCTTATGTCATGCCTTTTATATTCTGCAGATTTTGTGGACTTAATACTATTATTTGAATTCCTAAGGGCTGCTTTCAGAATTTAGTATGACTGAAAATGCTCATTTATTTTTCAGTGTATGTTTGAAAAAGTGCATAAATGAATAAATAACTGTATAACTGCGACAAGCACACATTTGTCAGGTCTGTGTGATGCATGTGTAACCTGCCTTGTTACAAATCATTGTACAGTGATTGCTAATCAAAGGAAAGCTTATAACCATAGGTTTTTTAAGACCATGTTGCTAAATTACAGGCAAAGTGTTGATATCTTGAGGGGAAACCTTAGGCTCATCAGGTCCTTGGCCAAAAATGTAAATTGATACCCATTTCTTCAATCCACAGATAAAAGGAGTTTTACTATTTTACACAATAGCCAATTATATATTACACAAGGTTTATTATTATTTAATGTATCACACATCCTTACTGTGTATTGGTACTTATGTTGTACAGTTTAATGATTGGAGGGAGAGACTGGTTTCCTCTTACTTCCCCTATCTTAGGCTGGTACCCAGTGTGTACCACTTAATTGATGGCAATTGACACAGGGTGGTTAATGTATCACAGTGTATCTGTAAGAAAACTAATACATTTGTGTCTGAAAAAGCTATACATAAGTGAGTACACTTATATATAGCCTCTCCTGTGCCAAATAGAAAAAAATGATTTCATTATGATTTAAGAATTTTGTGTCAAACAAAATTGGGTAAAAGTATGTCATATTAAAATCACTTTATTGCACTTCAACTGTCTGCGTTTAGATTTTGGCCTTATCTACAATATGAAAATAAAACAATAAACAATTTCAAATTGTACCTCCCCGCCCTTTCCTTATTTTTTTGTTGTCTAAAACCCATCCAGATATAATTTTACATACCATGCAGAAGCAGGAGCAAAAATATGATTAACGGGATCAAAATTAGATTTGAAAACAGCACAATTATTTATACATAAAGATCAATGAACTGGATGACCCCACACGTAAATCCAGGAGCATCTCAAATGTAAACCACGTTCAAATTCATTGTTTTAACCCTTGCATGCCAGAGGGATGCTATGCATTGTTACATTGCTTGAGTGAACCATGTAATGTCACATACTCCCCCTCAGGCCTGTCATTTGCTCTCCTTCACTTCATGTGTTGGATATGGGGGGGACTCACTGCAGCTTTAGCATGCGTCATTCGCAGTTGTGGTCACAATGTTCAGCTCTGTTGTGTGGGAGGGAACACACCCGATATATATATTTTTTCTGCCTGAGAAAGACCTTGTCTGCTGGTTCTTACTGCATAGCACCCTTGTGTTGTATGACAGTCAGAGCCTTGGAGCTTGGCTAATGAGTCCTTAAAGCAATAATGAGGGGTGGGGTTTGGTGATTTTTTTTTTTTTTTACAACCACAAGTAGGTGCTTGGTGCTGTCTGATCTACAGCACATCAGAGGTGCCTGAATGCTTTTTGTATGGTATGTAAGTTTAAATTAATTAAGTATAACCCCAGGATCTTTAATGAGATCTGAAAAGTTACAGTCGGTTCTTGTATAGTTAGAAGTGTATTGTAAGAAAAGAGAAAAAGGTGAAACTCAGTATTGTGTGACAATTAGTGGTGGAGAGCATTCAGTTATCTGCCTGTTTCACCCTCATCCCTGCAATTATGGTCTGGAGTTCCTTGTAGAACAACAAATATTTTATTGAGCATTGGCCATCAACATGGCTGTTCACAGGAGTTTGACAATGAGTAGCTAACAGTTGGAACATTTTGCCTGTGGCTCACACATATAACCTATATTTTTGTGAAGAAATAAAATGAAGGTGACAGGCCGTTTGTGTTGGTTGTACACCATAAAAGTACAACCAAATATAGGGCTACGTGCTTCTGTGTGCGTGAGAAACCATAGATTCACACATTCTAAAAACCCTATCACTCCTGGCTCCTAGATTGCACAAACATTTGGCAGCCTTTGTTCTTAAAATTCCATGACACTCGGTGTGTCTGGAGGACTGAAACTTTGGCTGGTTTTGTTTACTGGATCATTAATAATAAATAACATTGAGAGCCTCTGAATAGGCAGATTATTTACTGCATTTTGTCCAATGTTTGTTTTGCTTTTCAATAACCTTGTACATATCAGGTGTCCTAAAGAGGTCTACCAAGCAGAATTATCAAGTATATAAGGTAATGTCATCAAAAGGCATATGGATCCAGGCGCAACAGAGGGCATCATACATAGGAGTTTGGGAGAGTTAAAAAATGTGCATCATTGATAACAAATACCGTTCATATTGGTCTGAAAGTTACGTTCACTTAAAATTGAAATTATATCCCCAACAGATTAACATTTATTCTAGTGAGGTGCATTTTGCTGTAATTACCATGGATAATTACCTACTGTTTTTCAGTAGGAGGTGGCCATCTTGAAATTGTATCAGAATTTTGAAACCCAATGCAGTTTGCTCTGTCCTAGCATTCCACTATACAATAGAAGAGTTCCAACTTCCTAATGAAATCCATCTGAGATGAAATAATTCTGACAGTTTTTTTTTGAAATCTGAAATGTTATAGTAATTAACTTATGTCCCAGTTGTAAAAATAATTAACACAATTTATTGCCACAACTTTACTGTACTTTAGAATGTTGTGTTTGCTGCTCTTAGTTTGTTGGACCTTTTTTATAATTGTATGTAGGAACAGTATAGCTTATAGTTCCTATACCCCAGGCTCCGCCACCTGCACCACTCCAGATGTTGCAGGACTACATTTCCCAAGCTCCTCTGCCAGCCTCTAAACTGAAAGAGCATTATGGGAGATGTGGTTCATCAGCAGCTGGATGGTTGCAGATCCCTACTATACACCGTTCAAGACATTTTCTTTCCTTTCTTTGGTACACCCATAACATTTTCAAAGAGTTTGCCAGTACTAACAGTTCTATTGTCCTTTGTTTTTCTATGCACACCCTGTATCATTCTAAATCTTTAATGATTTAAAGTCAAAGTATTATATATAGTTTCTTACAATGACCATAGCTCGCCTGCCGAACATTTACGAACATCTATACATTTTAAGGACGACAAATATTTTTTTTTCACTTATTCTTCTGACATAGATGCACAAGTGAAGAATGATTTGTCCTTAGTATCAGGTTAAGCTGGCATATACCTTTTGATAGTACATGCCAATTTATCCTCTGATCGTTAGCTGCCATGCTTCCCTGGGAATCAGGCATACGGTCCGGTCGGCCACCCTCATTTTTACATGGGATCAGCAGAGGGGACCTTTTTAACTAGGTTAACAACTCCGACCCCGAAATGTCTAAGGGGGAACGGACATGTTTTCTAACCCCTGCTTCCTTTATGGACAAAACTGTCCATTAAGCATGCGCACATTAAGCGGCAATATGTCTTAATGCCCATTATATATATATATATATATATATATATGTCTTGTAGCCCATTAATGAGAAAAGATTGGAATGTGACTTTACTGAGATGGTGTTATTGGCCTATGGCATTCCAGCTGCCAAGGTTCCTGGAGTATGGTTTCTAGGTCACATCTGTGCAGTTTAGAGAGTAAAACAATGAATCACTATGACGCTCTGAACAAACTTTAAGATGTCTGTTTGTCTGTTACAACCCATCTCAACCCATGACATGGCTCTTTAATATTAGGATCTCCAACCTAAAATTGTGCCAATAAATCTTGGAATTTGTATTCTATGATTTCTTTTGTTGCAGGTAATGTTTGGAGATGTGCCATATGGGTGTATTAACCATGCACAGTACAGGGTAAGAATGCACACTAGCATCCCAAGTTGTCTCCATTAAGTGAATGGGCATCTCTGTGATGTTGCGTGCATCGTTCATCTCCAGAGTAGGCTAGAGATGCCTAGACTGTGTGAGGTTTAGCAGTTGTGTATAGTCCAGAAAAGATGCAGAAGACTGACATTAACAGGAATGTATTACAGATATTGTATTAAGTAGTATTCTAGGTTGTTACATTTATTTGTAATCTAGTTTTGTAACTGGGTTAGCAAATATTAGCAGTCTTCAGGTGTCAACATTTTATATATATATATATATATATATATATATATATATATCTCATTTTAGAGCCAGAGTAGATGAATATCTATGGAGTTCTGTATAAAATATTTAGATGCCAATGATCACTTTTAAAAGTTTAAAAATGAGTTTGCCAAACCGATGCTTCTGTGCAAGGCTGAAAGCATTTTATAGTGCCTAATGGAGGCAAAAAAGGGGATCATTGTTAACCTTATTTAGGTATGACTACCCAGAATCCCTTTCACTAGTGGTAGCCCTGCAAGTTTAGGATTCCTGTGGAAAAGGGTAATTCTTCTGGCTTGTCTGGTGTGTGTAGATGTGTTTTAATAATGCTTCTGCTACCCCCTTATTTTTAAGTGGAGGGGTTTTCCCATGAGCCCCACCATAACTTTGTTGTGTGTGCTTCTCATACTGCTCAAAGCCTCAAGCAGAAAGCCAGTAACCAACCTCATGCTGATAAATTCCCATTAAGGACAAAACAGCTGTCCATGACAGGTTATGTGGATCTGCACTTCTGTCTCTGGCTACGTTTAAAAGCTGTCTAGTATAGATCCAAGAGGTCCATGTATAAAATGACTATAGAGCCAAAAGGGTGAGCATTGTTAACCTTATTTACATAGGCCTACCCAGAATCCCTTGCAGTGGTGGTAGCACTGCAAGTTTAGGATGTCTATGGAAAAACAAGTCTTCTGGCTTGTCTTCTGTGTGTAGACGAAATGCCTCTGCTACTTCCTAAAAGACCAGAAACATTTTGAACCCGTGTAAGATTGTTTTGTTCCCTGATTACATTGAGCACATGCAATATGTCTACTTTACAACAGTGGCCTAGAATGTTACATTTTAAAGAAGTGTTTGGAATATTTGCAAAATGTCAAACAGCAAGTTATAGAAGGAACTTCTCTGGCAGAGACTTCACTCCAATTCTGTGATACTTATCAGTTTGAATTAAGTGTTTTCATGTTCAGGTCTGCAGATTATCTCCTGTGGAACGGCACCTTTTAGTCTTTATTGGCACAGACTGTGCATTCAGCAGCCTGTTGCTTCGTCCTTTTACAAATGAATAGAGTGATTGTTCCTGGAATAGAGAAGGGTCTTATATTACTTCAGCCTCGCCATTGGCCTTTGGATATAGGTGTGATCACTCAAGCACCTCTCTGAATCATGACGGCTGTAAAACACAAATACATTAGTGGTCTCTGATAAGATTATTTCTACATTTTCAGCAATGCAATATATAAACGTATGCGCATGCCAAAACAAAACTGCACTTTCTATAGATTTCTGTGCTGAAAATTGCTATATTTTATTCATAGGACAGCCAATTTAAATAACAACTGTGCAAAAAATATACTTATGTTACGTTAATTTGGCTCTAACATATTTGACCCAGGATTCCAAACAGCATGTCCACCCCCACTGATAGAGTAGCAAACAAGGCTCAATAAAGTAGTTGTTTTTTTGTTTTGTTTTTTAAATGCATTCACTAAAGTTAATTCTGTTTTAAAGCATCTAGAATTGATGAAATCTTTCTAATGAACGCTAGTTATTTTTTGCTTACTTCATTTAAAAAAAAAAAAATTGTACTTTGTCTTATGAATATTGCATGCAGTTGTATAATGTTTGCTGCACACATTTTGTCATATTGTACCGTTGGAAGTATACCATTCAGGGCCTCCTCATCCCCGCCTCACATATCTGACCGTGCTCCAATGTACTGAAAATAGTTTTCTCCCTGAAGGGTTGAAGATTGTGAATACATTCTTTTTACCTCACGTACTGTCCAAACGACTCCCTGTTTATTTGTGACTGCAGTGTCCCACAAATACCTTTTCAAATATTTATAAACAGAAAGGGTTTTTACCAGGAAGATTGCAGTGAGGTCTTGCTAGTTTTCGAGTCTATCCTGGGGATTTTTTTTTTTTTACATTACGTTGTTAAACACATTTTAATGTTTAAAAAACAAAATCAATACTTATATATGTAAATTCTGGAGAGGACATTCAGCATCAGGATATGTATTTAGAATAGTTTACAACAGGGCTCGACAAACCCCGGGCGCCAGGTCGCCACGGCGACCTGGAAATGGAGCCTGGCGCCCGGGTGCCGTTGCCCTAATGTTCCCCTTGCCGCTGCCATCCGTCTTTTGCAGCGCGAGGGGACAGACAGCAAGCTCCGCCCCCTCGCGCAACACGTGTGTGAGTGTTCAGCCGAAAGAGCCATGAGAATCGGCTGCGGCACGAATGTTCCCCCTCCCCAGCAATGAGGTAAGGCAGCAGGGAGGGGAAACATTCGTGCCGCAGCCGATCTTCATGGCTCTTTCGGCTAAGTGCTGGGTTGTCAAGAGACGACACCCAGCACTCAGAAGTTATGAAGAGAAAAAAAAACTTATATGTTTGAGTTGTATATGTGAAGTGGGGGGGAGGGATGTATATGTGAAGTGTGGGGGAGATGTATATGTGAAGTGTGGGGGGGAGGTGTATATGTGAAGGGGGGTATATATGTGTGAAGTGTGGGGGGGCTGTATATGTGAAGGGGGGGTATATATGTGTGAAGTGTGGGGGGAGGTGTATATGTGAAGGGGGGGTATATATGTGTGAAGTGTGGGGGGAGGTGTATATGTGAAGGGGGGGTATATATGTGTGAAGTGTGGGGGGAGGTGTATATGTGAAGGGGGGAGGGATGTATATGTGAAGGGGGGGTATATATGTGTGGGGGGAGGTGTATATGTGAAGGGGGGTATATATGTGAGGTGTGGGGGGGAGGTGTATATGTGAAGGGAGGTGTATATGTGAAGTGGGTTGGTGTGTGGGGTGTATATGTGACGTGGGTTGGTGTATATGTGACGTGGGTTGGTGTGTGTGGGGTGTATATGTGACGTAGGTTGGTGTGTGTGTGTTTATAAATTGCGTGTATGTTTGCGTGATTGTCTGGCTCCTAAAAATTTTTGCTGGCTCCTAGAATAAAATTAAATTTGTCAAGCCCTGGTTTACAATGTTTTAGCACATTAACTGAGGTCATGTATAAATGCACCGTATACGCAGATAATGGCAAATATTGGCGCTATCCACGTGTGCGCCTATGTATAAAGCAGATGCTTGACAACTTTTCTGGAGTGCCCACTGCTTCCTCCGGTTAAGTACTTTTTGGTTGTGCCAGCACTCGTTGTGTCAGTCTAGCCAATGAAAAAATAAATCAGGTGTCTTGATTAGTGTCGGGGAATCTGCTGTGGGGCATTCTTTCTCCCACACTGAAAAGTGTTGGGTTTTATAAAAAGGCGCAATCACTGTTTTACTTGACAAACGGCGATTGCGCCTTCTTTTTAGCTCTCCAAACCCTTCCCAGTGTGTGAGTTTTTATACATGACCCCCATTCTGTTAGACCAGTGAGGTAGCCTTTATCAGGGATTTTGGACCAGTGAAAAATCTTAGTCTCTGTAACTCTGTACCACACTTAAAGCAAATGCTCAGAGAAATGCCCCTCGTCTTACATTCAAGGTTCGTCTTCTAATCAGACCTCAAATAGAGGTCTGACCATAAGACTAGGATCCAGGTCCCCCTCAAAGCTGCAGGGGCCCTGGATACTGCTCGCATGCAGCGCGTAATGCGCACAGACATCCTCAGGTGCTGCCCAGGACTTCTATTACGGAAGTCGGGAGGTCACTTGACATTCTGATGTGCAGACATCCACCAGCTCCCACCACTAGCCACCAGGGAGATTGGGACAGCATTGGCTAAGTCTGGGGCAGGGACAGGGTGGCATAAGTATGGTGGGCAGATGGCTGTGGGAGGCAAATAAAAGGAAATAAAAGCAAGAAATTCATTTTTTCCATCTTAATTTTTATTAAATATGAAAAAGCAACTTACATGTTAATATATACAAGTAAATCATGTTTTCCTATAGGGTAGTCTTATATTCAGGCTTTTCACTTTTTCCCCTAAAGGAATATCCAAAGTTTGGGGAATTTGGGTGTCGTCTTATATTCGAGTAAATACGGTAGTAATATTTTACTGAAAGAATACAGGTAAAGTACCTTATTGAGGCATCTTGGTTCAGTATAGCTCGGAGGTGAGATATTGTTTAGAATCTTGGGTCAGATCTTTCTTCATCCGACCCAAGATTCTAAACATAGTTCAATAAGGATAATTGGGGAGCATACTGCTCAGTTAAGGCAGGAGTTTTTTTAGCCATGTGGTTATGCACTAGGCAAGCAAGGAGCTGGATGTAAGCTTGACTTATTTTAAAATATCACTGGCACCATTTTTTCCTTTGTTGATGGGTTTGAACAATACTTGTCTCATTGTGTAAAGTTTCCATGTCATTCCCCCATAACACACTTGAGATAGCTCTTTGCTCCTGATTTAGGGCAAGAACAAAAAAATTAGACCTCTATAGGGGGGCAGATTTTCTTCCTGCCCTACCACAGATAAGACGCAGACCATCTACCTTCCATTTTTTATTTGTCAGGACCCAAGCTTCTCCTCTGAAGGCCAAAAGCACCATTGGGTCCTCTCTATCTCCCCTGAACTATCATGAATATGAGCATTTGACTCCTAGACATCATTGGGTGTGTGAACAGAGTTTTATGGTGAATATTTACTGTTTCGGCATTATTTTTTCTTTTGTACGGTATCAACATGCGAATGTGTGAATCACGTAATATCTGACAACCAGACGGAGCAAGTGATCTCAAGACTGGATCTTTCGACGCAAACTGGAATCACCTCAGAAGGCTGAATGCCGCCCAGCCACCTTTGGTGCTATCTGAAAAAGATAGTCGAAGCTAAGACTGGCACACACACACAATCCTTCTCCGTTACTGGCTGCCCTGCGGACTTATATCCAGCACCATTAGGTCTCAAGGGATTATGAGAATATAGACAAAAGTGATTGAATTTGTCAAAGCAGTCCTGGCAGTAAACTCAGAATTGCCTACCAAAGAGCTTCTTATTTTTCAGGAATACAGATGCAAGGGGCCGCCTTTTCCTGTCCATGAGACCATGCAGAGGATTATATTAGTGGAATGAGAGAACAAGTTTACCCTGTTTACATGCATGCGTACTACCATACTAGTTGAAGAAACACAACATTTTCAAGATTCCATGGATACTAAGGCAAAATCTAAACATTTAGATGAAGCCACAGCCTCTGGTATCAGACTAAGTATAGCCTTGTTCCCATCGACCACAGACACTTCGGATCCTCTAGACACTCATATTTCTCAAGAGGATTCTACAAAAAGAACAGGCTGTAGTGACCACCAGTCCTCTTCATCCTCCACCAAGGCTCACCAAGCATGATAGCAGAGAATTTTTCTAAAAAGTGGAAGAATTCTGTGTTTTTCTTAGTGTGGAAAAAAATGAACAAAAGCCAGATGGACTCTAAATCTCATCAAACATGCCTCCTCGCTCCATGATTTACAGGATCCCTGCAACAAGACTTATTCTACTGGCTTTGAACCTAATTATTAAGAAGTTCATAGACGCAAATGGCCTGATACCCGTTTCACCAGGTAAGCTAAGAAAGGGTACTTGAGTTTTTCTGGTTCCCAAACCATCAGGAGTCCACAGGCTTCTCATGTCTATGTATTTTGTCAATCTAGTGATCCTTCCAACAAAATTCAAGATGGAGACATAAATCCATCTGGGGTTTTACAACCTTGTGGAACTCACTCTAAGGGGATCTGTCTGAATCAAAGATCATGTAAGTGTCATATGCCAGTGCCATTCTGCCAAAAAGCCAGAATGTAACACAAAATAGGTTTGCAGGATCAAATAAATGAGGCTGGACTGCAAAAAAAAATAGCTGGGTACTCACATGGCTAACATGTTTCACCCACCATACTGGTGAATGATAAGTGCCTTTTACATCAATAGAATAATAGTTTTTTTTTTTTTACATTCTACAGTCCAGCCTCAACAACTACTGATTTATTTGATCCAGCATTGAACACCCTTTCTCACAACAAGTTCATGGCCACTATAGATTTGAAGGATGCATATCTCCACATTGCCATTCATCCAGAATCCAATAACTGTTCTTTAACAAGCAAGAGGTCAACATCTTCACTTTCGGGTACCACCTTTCGAGACAACTCAGCTACCCCTATTTTCTCCCAAATCCTGTCATTTTGTGGCAGCTTATTTAAGACATTTATTTTTTTATTTACAGACTCGTAAACAACAGGGTTTGAATGCTTGTTTCGAAGTTTATTATTATGTGTAATTGATGTCACTTTTGCAATTTATTTTGCTATTGTGTCATATATTTTTCAAGGAAATGTTCATCGTTGCTATGCCTTTATGAAATTACTTTGTAATATAGCTAGATTTTATCTAGGGTGCATTTTGAAATGTGCTTGTGTATTGTAGAGACAGAGAATCATGTTATTTTAACATTTTGAGTGTGTTTACATTTTTCTATATTTCCTCACAGGGATCATTTATTTATTACTGCGTATATATTTAGTGGTCGCCTGTCCGTCCGGTGTGGATATCTGTCGGAGAGAGGTTACTTCTGATAGTTATCAGCTATATATACAAATGTCAGTATATGTGGTTACCAAACTATATCCATTGATTGAATGGAAGTAACAAACACAGTGAAATCAGCATGCAGGCACAATTACCCCTCCTGTATTGTGAGAGAGAAAGTCAAGACAGAGTGTAACAGGATTAGCAGGGCTTTATGTAGATAATAAGCACGCCTCCCACAGCCAATCTTCTAGAGCCCAAGGTGACATGGGAGGGGGCATTGCATTGGGGGAATGGGAGGTGACCACCAACCTTAACTGTTTCCAACACACTGCCATGTGTTCTTCAAATCCCTGCATTAGAACACCTAACCATCTTCATTGGCATACAGTAGGTTGTCATTCCTTCCTAGCTTTTTCCAAACACAAAGACCTTTTTCTTTCACAAATCCCATAGATATCTTCACCTTAGCACCCTCCTCATCAAGCTCAACGAACCACCATACCAGCTATAGAGAGAGCCTCCCTAGACCACCTTCCTCTAAAGTAGGCTTTTATGGAAGCAATTTCCTCAGCCAGACAGATTGCAGAGATTCCGGGCTCTAACCACTTTGGAGGTTTTTCTAGTCTCCAACAAAAGACCAAGGTCCTCCATCATCCTCCAGAATTCCAACTGAAGTGGTTTTCTTCTTTTCAAATGGGTCATGTAATTATTCTTCCAGAAAAACTTCAGTCAATCTTGAAGTCTCAAAACTTGATCATAACCTTCTCAGGTCCCACAGGGGTTCTTAGGCATCCAAGAGAACCATTGAAAGATGAATCATCCAGACCATCAGAGAGTCATCTATCCTTGCAGGTACCTTCATCAATCAAAGTTCAGAATCTTCAGGCTGCAATGTACAGTCACCCACAGTGGATGGCAAGGAAAGGGTAAATTCTTACCTGCGAATATATTTTCCTTGTATATGACTGGTAACTTTTCCCTAATACATTTTACATATTCTGTTTATCTGAGAATATCTTTAATACAAAACAGATCCGCCTAAGGAGGGGGAGCCTTTTTAAAGAGGTCTGGATTTCCCACTCCCCCTATTTGAGGAGGAGCTATCAGTTTTGTGCGCTACCATTGCTACACAACGAAAATAAATACCCAGATAATAATGTAACCCGTCTAAAAAAGACATTTTAGTTTTTATTCAAGGTTGTAAAAAAAAACCCCACAGGCTGGAAGGATTTCTATAACTTTCATCTAAGCATGACACAAGCATTTTCTACAGGCAATTTTCATCAGTTGGAAATGTTTAATAAGAAAGTTTGCTTTGATAGTGTACTATCCACCTGTGAAGCAAACAAATGTATACATACCATCGTATCCTATTAATAACGGTGGCGTTTATCTGTAAGCCACTGCTATAACATCTACTATGCATGTTGATCACATTTGGCTATTATATGGATGCATGGCAGGAGGAAAATATGCTAAGCGTTATAGGAGTGTGCTCAGTGCACAAGACCGAGAAACAAACTCCCTACCCAGCTCTGCAGACGCTATATTGTCCACCAATTACCTTTGTACACATTACAGCTCAGCTGTTAAATGCTATTGGAGATAGGGTAGGCCTCATGATCTTTACAGGAACAAAGCAACAAGATATGAGGCCCCCCCATGAAAATGCATTGAATGCTGCTCTTCGGAGGTAAGTGCAGAGTGCTGCTTCTCTGAGTAGCACTGCCTCGGGGGTGGAACTATGGATAAAAAGATCTCCCTTAACTGGCTCTGCATGCCGCAATACCGTGACAGGAAAAGGTGGTGTGTTCTTGTATCAGCAGACGCCTCTTTTGGTGATCAATCAAGTTATCCTGTGCTGCCTGTTCAATGAAAGTGTTCTCATCAGACAGCGACCAGGATACAAGAGGTCACTGGCATCCTGTGCTCTGCAGAAGGCAATCACCCCCAATAATGGGCGTCTCCCTTCTGTGCCTGTGGACACCAGGAAAGGCACAGGGGAGGGCACACTGAGCTCATTGTACCCGATTGCTGTTTACAAAAACTCCCATACTTCTTATCCAGCCCTAATTCTCATTGAGATTAAAGGGAATTTTAGTTGACTCTGGGCTGTTACAGTAGTGTCTAACCTTAGGCACCTTGACCTCTGTAAGCCACTGCTCCCATGATGCTCAGCATCAAGCTGGCTGTGCAGTAGTTTGCAATAACTGGCCATGCCAAAAGTTAGCCAACACTGCCTGGTTCTAACCCTGTATTTGGTGCCTGCACTGCCATGCATTGTTCAACCTGTACTACATCAAGGTACAGTAATCTATCAAGTATTTTTCTTTCTTTCTTGTCTGTCTAGCTTCTTTCCTCAAAGCAAATGCGATATAGAAACATAGAAACATAGAAACATAGATATCCAAACAAACTCTGGATGCAATGTCTCCTTGGGGCTGGAGCGTTTGGTGAAATAAGAGGCCAGTTAATCCTTCTATCCAAAGTGATTTATTGAATCATATTGCAAAAAAAAAAAAACAAGGTGTACCAATAACAGGGTGGAGTGAAAAAATATCTGTCCTCCTTTTTTTTCTCGCCTATCTATCCAACTCTTTCTCTTCTTATATCTCTCACCATTCCTAATAATTATTTTTCCCATATACCCATTCTTGCCCTTTTCCCCTCTCTGTTCCAACATGTGTAACATGCAGTAGATGCATTTGTATGGAGCATATATTTTTGGATAGCTCAGTATAGACAGAGTCTTGGTCAGAGCAGGCAGAGATGAAGAGTAAAGTTGAGGTCAGTATACCAGAAATCAGACTAGCAAGGTGGAAATGTGCATCGTTGCAGGACCTGGGGCTGAAGTGTAAGGCTGTAGGAGCATAATTCAATACCGGTTCAGGGCTTCAGATGGCTTCTTTAGGACAGTGTGTTACCTGATCTGTTTTGGGGGCAGGACCAGAGCCTCCACAACAAGGATGTGAGCCAAGGGGGCCTGTTTGAGCACTTCTGTATATATAGTCATGTAGATGTGGGGGTATGTGACCAAAAAACTTTTAAATAAGGGGCCTATAGGCCCAGGTTCCTTATATGTAGTGTTTTTATTCCACCAGCTCTTCTCAATGTACTGTACTATTGGAATGGAAGCAGTGGGGTCTGTTCTCGCTATCATTTGTATGCATGGCTTATATTTGTTCCAGCACAAGTCCTACTTTGATTATAAACCTTCCTGGCGTGTAGTAGAAGACACAGTGTGTACAGCTTGTGTTCCAGTTAACAACATCAGTCACTGGTGAGTGAACAGTGAATCTATTGGAGCCCTGGCAGGTTTATGGTTTGCCTGCCCCAGCAGTTGAACACCACTCTATGGCGTTCTTATGGCTTTCCCCCCCTTTCACCTTGACACTGCCTCAAAAGTTGATTCTGTTTATGCAGAACTTAAAGGATCACTCCAGTGTGAAAAAAACCCTAGGCAAATAAATGTATACTAAAGCTGCCCCTTTAAAAAATAAAATATGCATTTATTACAATACTTAAAACAAAAGTTTTGGGAGGTTTATTCTGTAGCCCACCATGACATCTGTAGCTCTCTTGGAAGCAAATCAGCGGTCTGCACATGTGCATTGACATCACACAACTGCTCTGCCCCATAAATTGTTGCTATAAAAAGAAAACAAAACCAGAAGTCAGTTACTAGCTTCTATATGAAGTTGTTACTGCACATGCTTATGACCTGATAAACTTTGCATCTGCACCGATTCTCTTGCACGTAAGAAAAAGCAGAGGATGAGAGAGAGCGGAAACAGTTGCAAGACATTCCTATGGAACACTGACACATGGACCAAAGTCCGTTTGCTGCGTACCATTTCTGTATTTACATTTCTTACCTTTCTATTTCCTGACAACAACAAAATAACTATAACAGAAAGTTCCAATAGTTGGAATTACCCTAGCACACATTCCAGGGCTTTTATTGTTTCTCTGGATCCATAAAATGAGCATCTCTATTCCCAGTACGGCGAGGGTAGCTTCTTTTTCTCTTTTCCCCAAATTCCGTAAACCGTAACAAATACATAACATGTCTACTTCTGTCTGATTTAAAAGACTTTTGAACAATGCTCACTTGGCATGCAGCATCATGTCAGCAGGCATCATGATGTTTTGTCCGAGGCACCTTGAAAAATTGCCATACTTACAGTGTTTATAAAGCATAAACTGACTATGCTAGGAGCTCCAGTTGGCACTAATCCGGGTGTAATGTTAGGAGGATGGTCATTCGTTAAGCATGATGGGAGTTGAATTAGGATGGCCAGCCTTATTCTTTGTTTCTGCATACATCAAGCTTTCTAACTGGGTGAACCTCATGGGATTTGAACTCCAAAGCAACTGGAGTGCTGTAGACATTATACGTGCAGAGATGGCTTTTCAATGCTGCTATCAGATTATGCACATGTTGCAGGGACTCCTGTGGTATTATTTATTATGAAAATGTTTTATACAGTAAATCCCTGAGCAGTAACCGTTGGGATGTGGATTACACATATGCTTTAGAGTCAATTAGTGAACGATTAAGGGTACTTTTAGCGCACTGGCATATGTCAAGGATGCCGCCGTGTTCAGCTCTATAGCTTTCCACTGCTTGCGTTCCAATAGAACACTCTACCTGATATTCCCTGAGCAGTCTGTAAGGACCTAGTGTTATTATAAGAAGTGCTATGTTTCAGAGATCCACAAAGTACTGCTGTCAAGGCAGCAAAGGCTCTATATCCCACTCAGTTAACACGTCCACACGAACAGAGACACATATTTCAAGTGATTTATCAAAAGTACATGATGGAAGCATTTCTTAAAAAACAGAATGGAATAACTATTACATGGTTATGCTATGAGGTTAGAAGAGGGGTTAGAATGGTTTTTCAGACATGATGCTATTGCATAGAATATACTTCAAAAGGTATGGTAAGAGAAAAAAATCCACTGCTGCCTTCTCTGCAAAAATGATTGGTATTGATCCCTCTCCAGAACCTTAATCTGTGACATCCTAAGGATTCCCTGCAGACTTTAGTATGCAATAAATCTGCACAATGTACAGGTTGGACACTACCAGGTGCATCAATGTTATCTCAATGCCTAGAGCAGGGGTCCTCAAACTACGGCCCGCGGGCCACATGCGGCCCGCCGAGCACATTTGTCCGGCCCGTGGGGGGGGGGGGGGGGGGGGGGGGCTGCCGGCACCCCCCGCTCCCCGCTGAAAACGGGAAAAAAAAAAAATCACCGCGACCGGATGTGACGTTTCGTCACATCCGGACCCGGTAACCGTTTCCCTCCTCCGTGCAGGGAGAAGGGAACACTGCGCGAGACGTCCGGCCCGGGGACACAGCAGCTGGAGGTAAGTGATGGGGAAGGAGGGGGAGGAGGGAGGTATAACGAGCACTCTACTATTCCTGGGCATCTGACTGGCATCATTTTCTTGGGCTGTGACTGGCATAATAATCCTGGGCATCTGACTGGCATAATATTACTGGGCTCTTACTGGCACTCTATTCCTGGGCATCTGACTGGCATAATATTCCTGGGCATCTGACTGGCATAATATTCCTGGTCATCTGACTGGCATACTATTACTGGGCATCTGACTGGCACACTATTCCTGGGCATCTGAATGGCATAATATTCCTGGGCATCTGACTGGCATAATTTTCTTGGGCTGTGACTGGCATAATAATCCTGGGCATCTGACTGGCATAATATTACTGGGCTCTTACTGGCACTCTATTCCTGGGCATCTGACTGGCATAATATTCCTGGGCATCTGACTGGCATAATATTCCTGGGCATCTGACTGGCATAATATTCCTGGGCATCTGAATGTCATAATATTCCTGGGCATCTGACTGGCATAATTTTCTTGGGCTGTGACTGGCATAATAATCCTGGGCATCTGACTGGCATAATATTACTGGGCTCTTACTGGCACTCTATTCCTGGGCATCTGACTGGCATAATATTCCTGGGCATCTGACTGGCATAATATTCCTGGGCATCTGAATGGCATAATATTCCTGGGCATCTGACTGGCATAATTTTCTTGGGCTGTGACTGGCATAATAATCCTGGGCTCTTACTGGCACTCTATTCCTGGGCATCTGACTGGCATAATATTCCTGGGCATCTGACTGGCATAATATTCCTGGTCATCTGACTGGCATACTATTACTGGGCATCTGACTGGCACACTATTCCTGGGCATCTGAATGGCATAATATTCCTGGGCATCTGACTGGCATAATTTTCTTGGGCTGTGACTGGCATAATAATCCTGGGCATCTGACTGGCATAATATTACTGGGCTCTTACTGGCACTCTATTCCTGGGCATCTGACTGGCATAATATTCCTGGGCATCTGACTGGCATAATATTCCTGGGCATCTGACTGGCATAATATTCCTGGGCATCTGAATGTCATAATATTCCTGGGCATCTGACTGGCATAATTTTCTTGGGCTGTGACTGGCATAATAATCCTGGGCATCTGACTGGCATAATATTACTGGGCTCTTACTGGCACTCTATTCCTGGGCATCTGACTGGCATAATATTCCTGGGCATCTGACTGGCATAATATTCCTGGGCATCTGAATGGCATAATATTCCTGGGCATCTGAATGGCATAATATTCCTGGGCATCTGACTGGCATAATTTTCTTGGGCTGTGACTGGCATAATAATCCTGGGCATCTGACTGGCATAATATTACTGGGCTCTTACTGGCACTCTATTCCTGGGCATCTGACTGGCATAATATTCCTGGGCATCTGACTGGCATAATATTCCTGGTCATCTGACTGGCATACTATTACTGGGCATCTGACTGGCACACTATTCCTGGGCATCTGAATGGCATAATATTCCTGGGCATCTGACTGGCATAATTTTCTTGGGCTGTGACTGGCATAATAATCCTGGGCATCTGACTGGCATAATATTACTGGGCTCTTACTGGCACTCTATTCCTGGGCATCTGACTGGCATAATATTCCTGGGCATCTGACTGGCATAATATTCCTGGGCATCTGAATGGCATAATATTCCTGGGCATCTGAATGGCATAATATTCCTGGGCATCTGAATGGCATAATATTCCTGGGCATCTGAATGGCATAATATTCCTGGGCATCTGACTGGCATAATAATCCTGGGCATCTGACTGGCATAATAATCCTGGGCATCTGACTGGCATAATATTACTGGGCTCTGACTGGCATAATATTCCTGGGCATCTGACTGGCATAATATTCCTGGGCATCTGAATGGCATAATATTCCTGGGCATCTGAATGGCATAATATTCCTGGGCATCTGACTGGCATAATTTTCTTGGGCTGTGACTGGCATAATAATCCTGGGCATCTGACTGGCATAATATTACTGGGCTCTTACTGGCACTCTATTCCTGGGCATCTGACTGGCATAATATTCCTGGGCATCTGACTGGCATAATATTCCTGGTCATCTGACTGGCATACTATTACTGGGCATCTGACTGGCACACTATTCCTGGGCATCTGAATGGCATAATATTCCTGGACATATGAATGGCATAATATTCCTGGGCATCTGACAGGCACACTATTCCTGGGCATCTGACTGGCATAATATTCCTGGGCTCTTACTGGCACTCTATTCCTGGGCATCTGAATGGCATAATATTCCTGGGCATCTGACTGGCACACTATTCCTGGGCATCTGAATGGCATAATATTCCTTGGCATCTGACTGGCACACTATACCTGGGCATCTGAATGGCACAATATTCCTGGGCATCTGACAGGCACAATATTCCTGGGCATCTGACAGGCACAATATTCCTGGGCATCTGACAGGCACAATATTCCTGGGCATCTGACTGGCACACTATTCCTGGGCATCTGACTGGCACACTATTCCTGGGCATCTGACTGGCACACTATTCCTGGGCATCTGAATTGCATAATATTCCTGGGCATCTGACTGGCACACTATTCCTGGGCATCTGACTGGCATAATATTCCTGGGCATCTGACTGGCACACTATTCCTGGGCATCTGACTGGCACACTATTCCTGGGCATCTGACTGGCACACTATTCCTGGGCATCTGAATGGCATAATATTCCTGGGCATCTGAATGGCATAATATTCCTGGGCATCTGACAGGCACACTATTCCTGGGCATCTGACTGGCATAATATTCCTGGGCATCTGACTGGCACACTATTCCTGGGCATCTGACTGGCATAATATTCCTGGGCATCTGACTGGCACACTATTCCTGGGCTCTGACTGGCACACTATTCCTGGGCATCTGAATGGCATAATATTCCTAGGCATCTGACTGGCACACTATTCCTGGGCATCTGACTGGCATAATTTTCTTGGGCTCTGACTGGCATAATTTTCTTGGGCTCTGACTGGCATAATATTCCTGGGCATCTGACTGGCATAATATTCCTGGGCTCTTACTGGCACTCTATTCCTGGGCATCTGAATGGCATAATATTCCTGGGCATCTGAATGGCATAATATTCCTGGGCATCTGAATGGCATAATATTCCTGGGCATCTGAATGGCATAATATTCCTGGGCATCTGAATGGCATAATATTCCTGGGCATCTGAATGGCATAATATTACTGGGCATCTGAATGGCATAATATTCCTGGGCTCTGACTGGCATAATATTCCTGGGCATCTGACTGGCATAATATTCCTGGGCATCTGACTGGCATAATATTCCTGGGCATCTGACTGGCATAATATTCCTGGGCATCTGACTGGCACAATATTACTGGGCTCTGACTGG
The DNA here is from genome assembly GCA_036172795.1 of Pelodytes ibericus. Taxonomy (NCBI): domain Eukaryota; kingdom Metazoa; phylum Chordata; class Amphibia; order Anura; family Pelodytidae; genus Pelodytes; species Pelodytes ibericus. Next base: position 199,209,232 of record CM069859.1, read on the forward strand.
CATAATATTACTGGGCTCTGAATGGCATAATATTACTGGACTCTGACTGGCATAATATCCCTGGGCATCTGACTGGCACACTATTCCCATTGAAATACTGGTAAGTTTGTTGATTTAACTTTACTTCATTTTAAATATTGTATTTGTTCCCGTTTTGTTTCTTCACTTCAAAATAAGATATATGCAGTGTGCATAGGAATTTGTTCATAGTTTTTGTTTTTACTATAGTCCGGCCCTCCAACGGTCTGAGGGACAGTGAACTGGCCCCCTGTTTAAAAAGTTTGAGGACCCCTGGCCTAGAGTGTCTGATGTTGGAAGACTGCTTATATCAGGGGTTCTTTTTCTTTTCTTAAACACAACTGGGTAATCCGTGAAACCTGGGTGGGTCATGAGGGCAGATTTGGGAACCACTGTCTTTTATATAAATGTAAATGTCAGTTTATAGGGTAATTTTGGTCAAAAATATTTTTATTTCTTTTTTCAATAAAAATGAATTATGTGTATTTTCCTGAGGGTGGAGTGGGTCTATGAACCATTAAGGTTGGTATGTTTGATACAACGTTTTTACATCTACGGTCATACATACATACATATTCAGTATATATTATATTTCAAATAGGAACTTTTGCCTAATCTCTGCAGACTAGATATTATACCATGATCATACTTGAGGAGGAATATTTCAATATATAATTTGTATTTTATAATATTTAATTTATTAACCTAAATTGATGATTAGATTGTTGTGTCTTTTGGATATTCTTGACTCCCATCAACTTCCGACCAAGCAAACCATAGTTTTTCGTGTTGTAGTCTGTCCAGACACCCTCCACCGACCTGCCCCAGTGTTGGTAGAGATGTCTGATTCCATCTCAGTGGAATGAGTTCTTTGGCCACATTAGGTAGGTGGATTGTATGTGATCTTTTATAAGCACCTACTGTGCATGGAGTGTGGTGTAATAAGACTTTGCAGGGATAGGCAGAAATATTGCATCTCCCACTGATTGAATAGTTTGCAGGAATGTGGTCCAGAAATTCACTATCATTGGGCACAACTGCTCAGTTTATTGGTTTACGATACATCAGATTTCTCTTTCAACTTGTAAAGTGCTGTAAGCTTAGTTTTTTCTGTTACCAAGGATACATTGAATATTGTCTTGATTTTCTTCTATGCAGTAGATCAGGGGTCCTCAAACTTTTTAAACAGGGGGCCAGTTGGACTATAGTAAAAACAAAAACTATGAACAAATTCCTATGCACACTGCATATATCTTATTTTGAAGTGAAGAAACAAAACTGGAACAAATACAATATTTAAAATGAAGTAAAGTTAAATCAACAAACTTACCAGTATTTCAATGGGAACTATGGGCCTGCTTTTGGCTAATGAGATGGTCAATGTCCGGTTCCATATTTGTCACTGCTAGTCGTAACAAGGCCCCTCAATATGCCAGGATTATGCCTCTCAATGTGCCAGGATTATGCCTCTCAATGTGCCAGGATTATGCCTCTCAATATCCCAGGATTATGCCTCTCAATATCCCAGGATTATGCCTCTCAATATGCCAGGATTATTATGCCCCTCAATATGCCAGGATTATTATGCCTCTCAATATCCCAGGATTATTATGCCTCTCAATATCCCAGGATTATGCCTCTCAATATCCCAGGATTATGCCTCTCAATATCCCAGGATTATGCCCCTCAATATCCCAGGATTATGCCCCTCAATATCCCAGGATTATGCCCCTCAATATGCCAGGATTATTATGTCCCTCAATATGCCAGGATTATTATGCCCCTCAATATGCCAGGATTATTATGCCCCTCAATATGCCAGGATTATTATGTCCCTCAATATGCCAGGATTATTATGCCCCTCAATATGCCAGGATTATTATGCCCTTCAATATCCCAGGATTATGCCCCTCAATATCCCAGGATTATGCCCCTCAATATGCCAGGATTATTGTGCCCCTCAATATGCCAGGATTATTATGCCCCTCAATATGCCAGGATTATTATGCCCCTCAATATCCCAGGATTATGCCCCTCAATATCCCAGTATTTAGCCACCCAATATGCCAGGATTATGCCCCTCAGTATCCCAGGATTATGCCCCTCAATATCCCAGGATTATGCCCCTCAATATGCCAGGATTATGTCCCTCAATATGCTAGGATTATTATGCCCCTCAATATGCCAGGATTATTATGCCCCTCAATATCCCAGGATTATGCCCCTCAATATGCCAGGATTATTGTGCCCCTCAATATGCCAGGATTATTATGCCCCTCAATATGCCAGGATTATTATGCCCCTCAATATCCCAGGATTATGCCCCTCAATATCCCAGTATTTAGCCACCCAATATGCCAGGATTATGCCCCTCAGTATCCCAGGATTATGCCCCTCAATATCCCAGGATTATGCCCCTCAATATCCCAGGATTATGCCTCTCAATATCCCAGGATTATGCCCCACAATATGCCAGGATTTTCCGCCACAATATGCCAGGACTTAGCCACCCAATATGCCAGGATTTTCCCCCACAATATGCCAGCCAGGATTTAGCAACCCAATATGCCAGGATCCTTCCCCCTTACTTACCTCCTTGCTGCTGCTCTGTCTCCGTCTCCCAGTGCTCTCATCTGCCCGTCTGTGGCTGTGAGGGAAGCGTTGTGCGCTCCCCTCCAGCCAATGCGCATTCAATAAAGTTTTTTTTTTTTTTTTTAAACAAACTTTATTGAATGCGCATTGGCTGGAGGGGAGCGCACAACGCTTCCCTCACAGCCACAGATGGAAGAAGATGCACGGAGGATAAGACCGGAGACAGAGAGCAACAAGGAGGTAAGTACTCACCATCTCCTTGGTGCTCCCTGTCTCCGTCCAGCTCCTCTGTGCAGTCTTCTTCCCTCCTGCACGGAGGAGGGAAAATGCCACCGGATATGACATGCTGTCAAATCCGGTGGCAATGAAAGGAGGGTTTTTTTTGGGTTTTTTTCTCGGACCGCATCTAATGGATGCGGCTGCCGAATTTTTATTTTTATTTTTTAAATCCGGACAGGCCGTCTTTCCGGGGGGGCCGTATAAATGTCCTCGGCAGGCCGCATGTGGCCGTAGTTTGAGGACCTCTGCAGTAGATTATCACCATGCTGATGCACAAGTGTATACTTAATGTTACACATGTGTAACATTGGACACTGAGAATTTGTTTCTAAAGTAAACTAGAGAAAATGGACTTCTTTAAAATGGAGATTTTTTCCGTTCCATTTGTTGTCTCCTCTAACCCGCAGATGTAAAAATCAGCAAAAATTGCAATACCATGTTCTTTTTTTTTTTTTTTTTTAAAGTCATATATAATGTATAACAACTTGTTGTATGACATGTAAGAAAAATAGAGCCAAAATGATGCTGTTTTGTTTGTTCCATCTTGAACATTAAAACTTAAGTAGTGATATTGCAACTTAACAATTGATGTATTGTGATAACTTTGTTGAAAAGTACATTATGCAATCCTTAAACAACATGTTATCATTTCACAGCATTATCCCAAAAGCTGTTTTTTTTGTTGGGTATATATTTCTTTTCCCTTAAATAATTTGTACATTTGTTTATGTTTGTAGACATTATGTGGCCTTTCAAACACAAATGTGTAATTGAGTACACCCCATAAAAGAGTGTGTTGTCCAGGACTTGTTAAATATTCTGGAGCCAGGAAGATGGTACGTCCATAGAGTTCTGTGTAAACCAATCAAACGTTTAGAGTGCACAGAAAGGATTTTAGGAGTCATGGCTCCTAAAATTCAGTAATTCCTTGGTGATGCCAAAAGAAAAACTACTGTACAAAATAGCATGTATCAAAGGGACTATTGCAACCATCAGTAGATGGAACTGGGAAAATTTTAACCTGTCTGCAGTTTTGTTTTGTTTTTTAAGAACTGACAAATCCCAATTTCTGGTTTTATTTGATGATGGATGGAAAAAAAATACAGACTGATTGATAAATGGTGTTAATGAATTTATTGTTATACCTTGTTTACCTGAACTGCTATTAGGTATTATTATCCTACATCCCTGTATAATTATGTCCTTTTCCCATGACTCTGCCTGGATGATGAATGGATATTAAATTTGTATGCATGTATTCCATCTTGTACTATGCATACACTCAAGCAGAGATACACACTCAAGCCTTGCATGTAAATCCATCTTTAACTGAATGAAAACACTACACACATTTTTAAACAAAGGTCAGCTCTCCCCAGTGATCGCTTCATACATTTATAAGGAATCCTAAATTGATATTTAAAACCCCTTTTATATTAAGACAATTAATACTGCGTCTACTACAAGATTAGGGGGGTGTAAGCTGTGGAGAGCTTGTCTTTTTGCAGCTGTTAACTGAGCTAAAGATCAGCAATCTGTTTTTTCTTATGTTAAAACTGATTGCTAAAAATGGCAGCGATTTCAAATAAATGCTAATTATGCATGGGGATAATGCTTCATTTTTGTGATCTCCGTGTAGGAGTCCAGCTGGAGATCTTGGTGCTAAGAAGAAAAAGAAGAAACAAAAAAGGAAAAAAGAAAAACCTAATTCTGGGGGGGGCAAATCTGATTCTGCATCTGATTCTCAAGAAATTAGAACACAGCAGCCTTCAAAAGTGAGTACACTCTCTGCCAGGTTAAGAATGTGATCGCAAAGGGGTTATAATGGATGCAAACTGGTTTTAGCTTGTGGTGGACCACAATTTGTTATTAAAGGAACATTAAACTTTATATTTCACTTATGCTTCTAATAAAGAAGCACAAGTGAAATGTAAGTTGTTACTAGTGTGAGGATGAAGCGGCAGGTACTTTTGATAGTAGACGCCAGTTTATCCTCTGACCAACGGCTGCCATGCTTCCATAGGAAGCTGGCAGTCGTCTTGTCAGCGACTGTCTCTCTCTGCTAGCTTAGCGAGAGACCCTAGTTTTTGCATTGGATCAGCAGGGGGGACCTTAACTAGGACCCCCCTGCGGAACCCATGCAAAAACTAGGGTCTCTCGCTAAGCTAGCTGCGGGAGACCCTCACATTCAGCAGTCTGAGGGGGGCGTCGGCACGCACCAACCAGGAACTGCTGTGTCTCAGATGTGAGACACAGCACATAGTAAACCGGCCTGTATCTATAAAGATACACAACAGATTTACACCAAAGTAGCCAGACATGTTTTTTAACCCTTGCTTCCTTCACACCTAAAGGCGATGTTGTGTTCCTTGCCACAATCACAGACTGATTGGAACCCAGCTAGACTGAGGCAGAGACCCGATCAGTGACCATGCTTTTACCCGAAGACACTGACCATGCTGGTCCTCAACTATACTCCCAACAACTGAAAATGATACACTGCATATTGCAGGACCGCCCACAACATGGCACAGTGCTTTCTGTGTCAGAAGACACTGTCAGCGCAGCTTCTCCACTATACCGCTAACAATCACAGGGTTGTATGTATGTGTTTATTTGGGTAGAACAGGACCTGCATGTGGACTCGCCTACACTCAGTAAATGCAGAGAGTTACTATGTAGCACGCCCCCTGTGTCCTCCCACTCACTGGATGTCTCAGGGGAGCGTGCGTGGATAATCAGAGAGCCGTCTTTTCTCAATTCCGACAAAAACAATCAATAAAGAAATACAATAGAACCATCAGATGGATTAAAGTAAAAGTATGTTTATTTGAATGACGCCAACAACCTTTAACTTGATCCCCTCTGTTGGTGACATTCAAAAATGAAAGTCTCTAGCAGCATTTTTTTTTCTTTTTTTTTTTTTTTTACCCGGCCCGCCGGGGTCACCCCCTGATGGCGGCCCTGTGTCTTACTACCCTCCTCTCTCTAGTCAGTTTACCCCGTTTTTTTTTCCCCAACGACTGCCCTATTTTTAATCCACCACCCTCTCCTAGTCCCAAGCCCAGAGGTCAGGTGACTATCCTGTAAATTTTCCATGACTTATACACAATGTTTATTTTTTTTAAAAATGACACTTTTAGCCTAGTTTTTCTTTTTACTGTGAATACTTTTAAAAAATGAATGTATATGCATGCTAGTGAGATTTCTGCACACATACAGGGTCACACAACAGCTACATTAAAACTAATGAATTATCTGTACATTTGTTAAAACTCTGTTACACTGATAGATGCTTCATGCTGTCTGTGCGCACACTGAAATTCCCTTTATCTGTTTAAATCTATTTTTAGTTGGCTGGTTCTCTTTTGTGGCTTTCCTTTACACCCTATTCCATTTTGGACCTTTCCCAAATGTTTACTTTATTGGGGTATCCAATTTCACACTCTGCTTTAGAAGGAGGAGGGAGTTGAATTTGGCAAATTCTGAAGTTATATGATGAGCTGAAAACTTCACGTGTCTGGTTCCCTTTCGGTATTTTCCCTTTGTCTAGGTATTTATTAATTGGTGTTATACACTTTCTGTGAGAGTCAAACCCTGTCCAGCACTGATGTATCTGTATGAAATATTGTTTCGTTGATGGAAAAAGAAATTACTTCTCATTAATAGATATTACACCTATGTTTAGAAATATACTCTAATATGCATCACCCTGGTGCTTGAATTTCTGCAGCTATTCGTACATCCTGTGGTCCTGAACATTTCACCACCTGATGGTGTTCCTGCTTTTTAGTCGTGTACATCATCTAACTGCTCTTGATTTCCAGCCCAACTTTCCTTTTTGTCTTTTTCTTCCAACATCTGAAGTCTGAAGGGTGTCTGTCAGGATTTCCAGGCTAATGCTGAGCAATGTGTCATCATTCGCATGGTCTAGTACCCCACTGTTCGTCCTGGGGTCAACCAACATCCTTTTGGAACCATTGCTTCCAAGGTGCTATTGAACAGCAAAATAAATGACACATCCCGCTACTTTATTTCAAAGTCCGCTGACTGTTTTCCCTGCGATCACACCTTGCTTTTGGTGTTCCTGAAAGTCATCGTCGTGTTTCTTTGGTACATCAAAGGCTCAGAATTTGGTACTGTTTACTCCTCAGCACATTGCCGTAAGTGTCCGAGTTAGCACACAGCTGATGAAACCTCACGTTACACTTGTGCAATTTGTCTTTTGATTACCCTCAAGATAACTATCTGGTCACTCATGGATCTATTACTCGGGAAGCCACACAAGAAAACCCCAAGAAAACTTGGGAGTGAATAATCAGGAACATGCTCTAAAGAAAGAAATATGGTCCAGAATGGGCCGTAACATCTCTGACATGTCAAGTTCAAAACCAGTTTCATGTTCCCTTGCTCAGCGAATAAAAGAAGGCAAGGGTCACACATCAACTTGTAATCACAAAACAAACCAGTGAGCAAGCTGGTGAATAGGTAAATATGTGTACAAGGCCACAAACAAAAGAGATACTAGTAAGATGGAACATATGGCAGATAGACTGCTTATTGCCAAGGAAGTGAAGTCATCTGATCGGTGACCAGTTATACATAACATCTAGATTGACCTCTCTTACTTAATCATTAATGTAATAACCCTGCAAAACAGGTTACGCATTTTACCTGAAACTTAAATAATTCATCCAAATCTTCCCTGTTAAATGAGCACCTGCGATTCAAAGAAGGGAATTAATCTTTTGGCATGCGATATTATGTATGTAATATTGTAAAATCGTAATTAAGGTGAGAGAGGGCTCTGAAAGCTGAACCATAGTCATGATTTGCTCCGTGTACTATAACTCCCACTACATCATCTGAGATATTTGTTGTTAACACCTATAATGCTCCAGTGAGCTACAACTCTCGTTATCCTCTGTCAGCTACTGTAAGGATACTCACCCTATTGGAGGATGATGGGAGGTCTAACTTCAAATGTCTTTTCTTACAAGTAAAGGTGACAGAGAGGTCTAAACGCATGCAGAGCTGTGTTACCGTGGTAACTGGTACAGTTTCTCCTATGCTGTTATACATTTTCGTTTTTCATGTATTAGAAGTCTGAGAACGTAAAGTTCTATCTCTCTCCATCTTGTTTTTGCAGACTCCGCCCATTCCAATGCAAAAGCTGCAAGATATTCAGAGAGCTATGGAGCTGCTTTCTGCATGCCAAGGGCCCGCGAAGAACCTTGACGAGGCAAGCAAACGTAAATACCAGTTTTGGGATACACAGCCTGTACCCAAACTTAGTAAGTTGGCACTAGGGCACTAATAGAAACGTTTACTTTTTCACCTATACTTGTATTTTAGGAGGTACCTTTTTAGGTTTCCTTTCATGCCACACACAGGGCAAAAAACATAGCTGCCAGTGGATTACCAGTCCCTCGGGGTGTAAAATTATTTTACTATTTATTTTTGTAGTCCTTTTAAGTAGTGTATAATTTGTTTTATATAGGAAACCCCATTAATATTGCATGCTGAGAAATGAATGTGCGGTGTTCCCATTTAGTAATTATAATAATCTACATACTGTTTTGTTTTCAGCTGGTATAATTATCATGGGCCCTCTGCCTTCCTTAGTGGTCAGTAATTGGTTGCATGGCAATGCTTTGCTAAATTTAGTCTTTTTTGTTCTTTTTTTTTTTCTTCTTCTTAGCAACTGAAGGAACTAGGGTTTTTTTCCCCCCTTCCCATTGGGAACTTGAGAGAGCAAACTGCATACTAATCAAGAAGGTTTTTAACCTAAAGGGAATTCAAGGTCATTGAGAATATCGGGCTGGAGAGGGGGGAAATGTCTAAGCGCATTGTAATCTGAATAGATATCTTCCCTTTCTGATTTATATTACATGACACATCCAATACCTTGAATATGCAGTACAGTTCTGGGCACCAGTCCTTAAAAAGGATATTAAGGAACTAGAAAAAGTGCAAAGGTGAGCTACAAAATTAATAAGGGTATTGGAGGATCTTAGTTATGAAGAGAGACTTAAAAAATTGCATTTATATACGTTAGAAAAAAGGCGTCTCAGAGGGGATATGTTAACATTATATAAATTTGTGCAGGGCCAATATAAAGAGCTCTCCAGTGACCTGTTCATTAACAGCAAGGTACAAAGAACAAGAGGTCACCCCCTGAGACTGGAAGAGCAAAGATTTCATAGACAGCAAAGGAAGGGATTCTTTACGGTTAGGACAATAAAGTTATGGAACTCCCTGCCAAGAGAGGTAGTGCTATCAACCACAATAGATGCATTTAAAAATGGTTTGGATGTTTTTTTAGGAAAGCAGAACATACAGGGCTATTAATAATAGAATAAGCATTAATGAAAGAGCTTATTCATCCAAGGAGAAATCTGAAGGATTTTTTTCCCCCAGGAGGCAAAATTCGAAATAGCTTCCTTAGGGGTTTTTGCCTTCTTTTGGGTCAAAAGCTGGAATGATAGGTAGATGGGTTGAACTTGATGGACTTGTGTCTTTTTTCAACCTAAATTACTATGTTACTATGTTAAATAGAGCGTCAGGAGCTGTGGAAGTACATGAAACAGAATGCTTTGCTTGACTGAAATGTCCGTTCAATCAAATGTATCACAGCCGGATCCAGGAGCCAAGCACAGATACTTCCATACAAGTCCAGATGATTTCCTGTATTAGAAGCACAAGTGCAACATAAAGTTTAGTGTCCCTTTAAAACATATACTATGATTTCCACAACCTCCTGATATTCGTGGCAGTGCTGGCAATTTCCTTAACTTTAAAGGGACATAAAATGATCAATAAAATGAGCTCTACGTCATGTTAGCAGAATTGCAAGCATATGCATATATTAAATACAAAAATGTGTTTTATGACATCACCTTGTGGCTTGATTACACACTTCCCAAGTACTTAATTTGCATATCAAACCACAGGCTATGTCATAGACAGAAGACCCCACAGAGACCCTTATACCACATTCTTCTGTTAATCTACAGATTTGCACAGAATCCTTTTAACAAAATATAGATTTATTTTTTCTTCCCTACATTATCGGTAAAATCAATACTTAGCTAATGGAGTACATTTCCCAATCAATGTGTTGCACTAATTTCAGACAAAAAAAATTGCATAGTGTGCTACTTCATTTACACCAATTAACAGCACATAAAAAATTCAGTTGTTCAGCAAGATATTGTTAATAATAAATGTCAATCTACCTCCTGAGGAGCTAATTATTTCGGGACTCCTGTGGTACACATTGTATGACCTGCTTCCTATCCTCTCAATTATAAGACCCCACTATAAGCAACCAATCAGGAAAAAGATTGTTAGAGGCCTGCTGGAATGGAAACCATTTGTAGTACAGAACAAAAGTAAGAGAATCACAACTGTATTATTAAATGTACAACTACATCAACACAATATAGACCATTTACTTATACTGAATAATATAAAGGGGTTTTGTAGGTCACTTGTCCATACAAATTAATTTGCAAAACATAAGGCGCTTTCAGTGTATATTAAATTACTTGGGTTAATATTTGCACAAAAATACCATAAAATGTAACATAGTCACATCATGACTTGGCACTGATATTGCAGTAGGTGCATTGGTGTCTTTCACCTCCAAGTGACCACATTCATACAGTTTGACTTTTCTTAATTGTATCGTTAGAAGTGGAAGAAAAACTTCTGATTTTCACTTTCCTTTATTAATTCCATTTTAATCATTGGCATGTTGTTACATAGTCGATTAGGTTAAAAAAAAAAAAGACTTACGTCCATCAAGTTCAACCCTTATCCTATCCTGTGTTTACCGCTGTTGATCAAATAAAAACCCCTTCAGCAATTTGCCAGATCTTACTCTTGTTACAATAAGAGACTCTTTACTTTGTTGATCTGGATAGTTAGAATCTATCTCCTTTCTACTGACTCTACCTGGAAACTAGAGCCTTTTAAGCAGCATTGTGCTGGCCCTGCTAAACACATGTTTAAGTATAATAAATTCCATCTTGGATGGAAGAGATTTGCAGTTTAACATCTTTTACATTTTAAAAGTGTACATTTTATGAAAAAATGAAATGATCTCGCTTTACAAAAAATCTAAACTTTGTTGTAGCAATTTTTATATTGCCTAAATTTGCTTCCATTATTCTCTGCAATGGCTCTGGCATAGAGGTAAAAAGTAGAAATATCAATGCTGGATCCTGCCACATGACACTCTTTGTAGGCTGTTGAAAACATAATGTGGGGGCCATATGTGCTACAACTGTATTGGTGGTGGGAAACGACATCAGGTAGGTAAAAAGTACAAAATGGAAACCTCACAACCTACAATGCATATGATACAGCCCAGCAGCCATCTTGGTGGAGAGAAAGACTAGCAATTATATTGATTAAATGTTTATACCTACGTAAAGGTGAACTTTTCCACTGCATGTTTAGTGTGTAGCTGGTCAAAAGGAACCTCCACAGCAGCCGTGATTATAATCTTTAGTAATATTACATTTTTTACATCTCCCAAGTTTCTGAAATATTTGTTTTTAGCACTGTTTTTATCGGTTCAAACCGAAACACTTTAATATAAAATTTGCTTGCTGGGAAGTGTTACTATCCCCTTTAAGAGTTGTAAGGTGCTCATTAGTTTCCGTAGCTGAAACGGTTGTTCTCTTTGTTTTTAAAACGCTATGAAAAGTATCATTCCAGGCGCAGCAGTGATTTGCCTCAATATAACACTATTTCATAGTAAATTTGTCTTTCATTTTTTTCTTTCTTTTATCTTTTTCATTAGACGAAATTGTAACGTGTCATGGTCCTATTGAGCCTGATAAAGACAACATTCGTCAAGAGCCATATTCTTTGCCTCAGGGTTTTATGTGGGATACACTGGATTTGAGTAATGCAGAAGTGGTAAGTAAGAAGCAACAAATCTGTGTTGATTCTCCACCCGTGAAGAAAACACATTTTAAAAAAGTTAACAGGGTCAGGATTGGTACAAAGTGAGGATTCCGGCATTATGATTTTTACTTCATTTTTATTGTCAAATAACCAGTCTCTTCACTTGCAAATGTATGTACCCCAGAGTAGCAGCCACTGATTCCACTACACTATCGCAAGCAGTGTTCTTAACAAAAATCCCTAAATTTATACATTTTTAACACATGCGCTAGCACAGTTTAGCAATAAATTGCTGTAGTTTCTTTCAATGAAATGCCACGGAACATCAAAAATTGCTTTTTTTTTTCATGTTTTTATTATATTGATCCCAATGTAATAAAAACATTCAAATGACATTTACTTTAATAGGTACATGCCATGTCCCCCTCACAAGTGGCTCCAGATAAATGTAGGGATCTAGTCACTGTAAACTTTGGTGAAATACAAAAAAATAGGTATTAGTAGTCGAATAACAAAATGAATCTCCAACTTGACTTTTACAATTCTTCTAATAATTCTGGATTTTCTTGCTCAAATATCAGTTTACCAAAAATAGACTCCAAATGTATACCAAATAATGTTCAGGTTTAATTCACATTCACCAGTGGTAGGCAACCGTCTGCACTGCAGTAAGAGCATTATGGGAGTGCCAAAGGTTACCTACGCCTGACAACGGCAATGCTAAACGACTTGCTGTTTATTGATTTCATCAGAAAATGAGGGTCTGTCACTGCTGCAGAGCGAGAGACCCCTTGCCAGCAGTTGCAGAGATATCTTCCACAATCTCCTACAGCTGATCACCTGAGGCTGGTTTGCAGTAAAGCTGTATCTTTCCCTTAAAGTACATGCCTCTTAACCCTGGGATTAAAAACCACTAATAAATTTGCTTCTGGTGTTATTAATGAAGCAGACGGTTTTAATTTTTTTTATAAAACTGTAGTGGCTTTTTTTTTGTTTTATAGAGAAGGAGCTCTTTTAGCAGATTGTTTGAGTAATTGTTTCATTCCTGTCTGAACTACACATCCCATAATTCCCTACTAGCTTTCTAGAATGACTGAGAATTATGGCCATGGATGGAAGCCTAGTGTGTATAAATATTCTTGTATAGACACACATGCACGTGTACTTCTTATAATATGTGAAAGGTTGACCGTTTCTTCTTGCTAATATTTATTATTCTTTGTGCTTCCCACCAGCTGAAAGAATTGTATACCCTGTTGAATGAGAATTATGTGGAAGATGATGATAACATGTTCAGATTTGATTATTCTCCTGAATTTCTGCGGTGGTGAGTAAACACATGGTATACAAGTTATACTTTACTCAACAGGTGTCTGGACCTATGTCTTAGGCTTTCTAATATTAAAGCTAATCTAATGGGTGTTGATATAGAGAAATGTGCCATGTATCTGCATTCAGCATAGTTATCACTTAATAGGGGAAAGTATACTAGTAACTTCCATATGTTTTTTTTTTATTAGTCACAGACTAGTGAAAACTTAATTTATCCAAATACTCCCTGACCAATGACTGGAGCCATAAATACTCCCTGACCAATGACTGGAGCCATAAAAACTCCCTGACCAATGACTGGAGCCATAAAAACTCCCTGACCAATGACTGGAGCCATAAAAACTCCCTGACCAATGACTGGAGCCATAAATACTACCTGACCAATGACTGGAGCCATAAATACTCCCTGACCAATGACTGGAGCCATAAATACTCCCTGACCAATGACTGGAGCCATAAATACTCCCTGACCAATGACTGGAGCCATAAAAACTCCCTGACCAATGACTGGAGCCATAAAAACTCTTCTCTTTTGCACAGGGCACTGCGCCCTCCTGGCTGGTTATCACAGTGGCACTGCGGAGTCAGGGTTTCCTCCAACAAGAAGCTGGTTGGTTTTATAAGTGCTGTTCCTGCTACCATCCGTATTTATGAGAGGTAAGTCAAAGCCTACTATATAATTTATGTATATGCGTCTGTGTAATATGTGTATATGTATACACACACATATATATATATATAAATTAAATCTTGGGTTCACGGCACTCTACTGACTAATTAAATGACCTCGGTGCTTTCGGCTTAATTCACAAATATTCAGAAAATGAGCACTTATAGGATTTGTTGAATTATTAAATATCGTTGTTTATTTGTGGGAACAAAAAACAATCAACGTTTCAGTCTATATTCAAGACTTTCCTCAGGACTGAATATAGACTGAGACATTGATTGGTTTGTGTTCCCAGGTTCTCTTGTTTGTCTATTGCAGGTTCTATTGACCATCGCCTGGCTTACTACTAAGTAATAGCTGGTGAACAGGTTCAATCCCTAGAAAGACAAATAGGCTGCTGCCCTCTAGCTGCTGGAGGACTACATTTTCCAGAATCCCCTGTGAGCCTCTAAGAGGGGTGAGGAACCTGCGGCCCTCCACCTGCCAATGAGCTACATCTCCCATAATGCTCTTTCAGCTAAGGCTGGCAGAGGAGTTTGGGAAATGTAGTCCTGCGACATTATTATGAGGGGGCTGCAGTTTGACACCCTTCCTTGTTTCTTATTAAAACTGTATAGACGTGGTAATTCCCCCAGTGGATGAGCACAGTCCAATCCCCACGTTACAATAAGCAAGGTTCTCCTGACCATGCAGTTTGTATAGTAGTTTTGTTTATAGGCCCGTTGAGCACTCACTGGTCCCTTTCTATGTCTTTCTCTCTCTGTCAGTGTAAAGAAGATGGTAGAAATTAATTTCCTCTGTGTTCATAAAAAGCTGCGGTCGAAGCGCGTGGCTCCTGTGTTAATACGGGAAATAACAAGACGGGTGAACCTGGAAGGGATATTCCAGGCCGTTTACACAGCGGGTGTTGTTCTTCCAAAGCCCGTGTCTACTTGCCGGTATGTATCATTCACTGCCACAGAATTCTATATCTCCAGCGTGGAGCACAGTCACATGGAAGGTTTGGAGCGTGCAAGTCTCGTGCGAGTAGTCAGAGCAGTACGGTGCCTGTTACACAATAGTGTTGAAAGGTCTGGGAACATAATTAATGTAAAGTTTTTTTTATTAATGGAAATGTCGCATCCTTATGTCAAGTGCACAAATGTCACTGTACTTATTAATATAGCTGGTCCACTGCAGCTTGGCGAGCTGCCATAAGTATAATGCTGGTCAGTTTATTCAATCCAATAAAAGTACACTTCTGCTGCAGTAACCTTAAAACACACCAGTAGTATATGGGGAGTTTTGTGGCACGATTAATAAAATTAAAAAGTAATAATTCTTCCACCACCTTTACACACATAGATAAAAAGTAATAATTCATCCACCACCTCTACACACACACATAGATACAAAGTAATAATTCATCCACCACCTCTACACACACACATAGATACAAAGTAATAATTCATACACCACCTTTAGACACACACACATAGATAAAAAGTAATAATTCATCCACCACCTTTACACACACACATAGATACAAAGTAATAATTCATCCACCACCTCTACACACACACATAGATACAAAGTAATAATTCATACACCACCTTTAGACACACACACATAGATAAAAAGTAATAATTCATCCACCACCTTTACACACACACAAATAGATAAAAAGTAATAATTCATCCACCACCTCTACACACACACACACATAGATACAAAGTAATAATTCATACACCACCTTTACACACACACACACACACACACACACATAGATAAAAAGTAATAATTCATACACCACCTTTACACACACACATAGATAAAAAGTAATAATTCATCCACCACCTCTACACACACACACATAGATAAAAAGTAATAATTCATCCACCACCTCTACACACACACATAGATAAAAAGTAATAATTCATACACCACCTTTACACACACACACACACACACACACATAGATAAAAAGTAATAATTCATACACCACCTTTACACACACACACACACATATATAATATTTAGTACATAAATATGCTTTTAGCATGGTTTGAGAGTTGATATTGGTCTACCTCTCTAAACTGTTATTAACCTGATGTAGTAATGCAGTGCTTTACTAGTAAAGATGAAGTTATCTCCACAGGTTTCTCCAGGGAGCATGGCTGTGATTTATAACTAGAGCCCTGTCATGTAAGGGAGACAGCTAGACTAAATTCAGCGAGTTAGTGTGATTTACAGGAATATCAAGTAACTTATGAATTTCCCTGGGTTCAGTTTTTTTTAAAAAAGCTTTTCAAAATATTTAGCATTGTTATTGTCCCTGGTATATATAGAAAAACCAGAGATTGCTAAAAATGAAATAACTATCCTAGAGCCTTATCTGTTGTGTACCAACACTGTGAGCCATACTAGTGAATGACATCCTCTGAACAGGTCCTATGGATTCTGTGGGACTATAGCTGAAACAACTTTCTCCTTTCCCCTCCATCCCATTTCTAATAAAGAAACTCACTTTGTATGCCAGAACAACACTTTAAAACAAAACATGTGTTTCACTGGCCAGACTTGACCAGAAAAAGGGAGTGCTCAGAAACCCGAATATTTACCCTTTCGTTGCTGTGACCTTGGCCATATTGTCCTTCCACTTTGATTTGCATGAATCTATGCTGGGTGGCCCGTGGTAAACCGGTCTCCTTCCCATTCTGTTTTCAGGTACTGGCATCGGTCATTGAATCCTAGGAAACTGGTTGAAGTGAAGTTTTCTCATCTTAGTAGAAATATGACATTGCAGAGGACAATGAAACTATATAGACTGCCAGATGTAAGTGTTCAGTGCGGCTGGGTGGACACTGTGTCCTGGGTAAGGTGTGCCCTCTTACCCACTCTCCCCCCTGATATAACATGTGATTAGTAGGGCTCTTTCTGAACATGGGCTTTAGGACTGCAGCAGCTGGTTTATTCTCTATATAATAACAGTATAGTATACGTTTGGGGATTTGCAGCTTGTTGATAACATCATATTTTACGCACAGGTATGATTTTGGACCTGTATACAGAAAGAAAGATGATCTGTGTAAAATTATCTAAACACACATATAACCAAATTATACTGCCGCTTAAGGCTCCGCACGGCCTGTCTGAGGGGCACAGGAATGGAGAGGGGGCAAATAGCTGACACAGGCATAGTATGGGCATCAGAACCAATAAGATGGACTTCTCCAGCTTGCTCTGCTTGTACATGCTGCTGTCTGCAGACGCAGGTGAGGCGGGATTCTGTTAGATCACTGCTCTGCATTAGCTGTTTGATGATAGATTTATCATTTATATTTATCATGCTCCTCTAATGATAGCATCCTCTGGAGTCCATAATGGCATGAATGTGCCCCTAACCTCTTATTACTGCTGTTCCTTTTAACATTTTTTCCCTCATCTTTAAGGCCACAAAGACAGCAGGTTTAAGACCAATGGAAAGAAAGGATATAACGAAGGTGCAGCATTTGTTAAACAACTATCTGAGCCAGTTTAACCTTGCTCCTGTCATGGATGAAGAGGAGATCTTGCACTGGTTTCTCCCTCAGGATCACATCATAGACACCTTTGTTGTAGAGGTATCATTCAATGCTTTCTAAGGCACATTTATGTGTGGATTGCGTTTAGTTAGGCTGGTTTGAGTTGAGCAAACATGTTCTATACATTGTGCTGTCCTAGTTGCTAGGTCAAAAAAAGCTACCATTTGGCTAGTTGGGCTGTGCTCTATTGCATTGTGGGTAGTATCCTGTTGAAAACTAAGACCAAAGTGTATGTGATCTATGGATAATAAGTATTCATATAGCACTTTTCTCCCAGTGGTACACCCATAAGACAAGTCTAAACATTTAAGGAATATTGTTTTATTGGCCAATTATAATAATAATAATTTAAAAAAAAAATGTTTAACCAGGATAGGTACATTGAGATATCCTCTGGTTTTCCAGTTGGTCCTAGGGTATAAACGACACTGACATGTGGAGGAGGTGACAGTAGTCCAGGAGTAGTGAATAATCCTAGAATTATATCTCCTTTATGCTATTTTACCTAGAGGTTGTGACTTTTTGTTCCTGTGTGGACTTGGTCACATTGTAACTGCATTGACATTTTCAACTCCAGAGTTTCTCCCTCTTGGTTACTGGTTAAATAAAAGTGGATTCCAGCAGCCAATCCACTGGAATTTCTTACTTGAGCTGAATATTCCCAGCATTCCAATGGTCAGGAGATTAAAAGATAGTCAGTACTGCTTGACAGTGTCGGCGGACACCAGGTAAAAGCACAGGGAGAACTGCTTTGTAAGGAATCTGCTTTAATATTTCACCAGATAAACATTTATAAACCGTTACAATTATAGATGTGTTTGCATACGGTCACTGTGCTGAAGTTCATGACCCACTCTAATCTGTCCTTTTCATCTTTCCACAGAACTGTAATGGTGCGCTAACAGATTTTCTCAGTTTCTACACATTACCCTCAACCGTTATGCACCATCCAGTTCATAAAACTCTCAAAGCGGCTTATTCATTCTACAACATTCATACAGAGACTCCCTTGTTGGATCTAATGAATGATGCACTTATTATTGCCAAATTGGTAAATTATTTCACTCTTATCTGTTCTTGTTTGCTAGATACTACTCTAGCTGTCCGAGATGGCTGTGTGTGTGTGTGTGTGTGTGTGTGTGTGTGTGTGTGTGTGTGTGTGTGTGTGTGTGTGTGTGTGTGTGTGTGTGTGTGTGTGTGTGTGTGTGTGTGTGTGTGTGTGTGTGTGTGTGTGTGTGTGTGTACGTACGTACGTACGTACCATGTGTTCAACATCCTAACATTGTTATTGCACGTCAGCTCAGTGCAATATTACAAGCCTTCCCCTAGACTCTTTACATCTACAAATGTGCATGAAAAATTCTTAGCATTTAATCTGTGGGTGTACACAATATGCACCAATCCATTCCGGGTGTATTACCCGAATTGTAGGTATCCCTGAAATACGGCTACGCGGAAAACTGAATTTTTGGAGGCCTTCGGTTCGGGACTGTTTTGCCTTAAAATTTCAGGTACACAAAACAAATAAGATTCAGGGATGACTGATGCCTTCCGGCAATGTCAGTTCTATTCTGAACAGGAGAACTGAAATTAAAAAAAGTAAAAAAAAAACTATTGAAATAAAAAACCCTCCCAGCAGACTTATAATTCTGCACTCCCCTCAAAAAAGAAAGATTTAGGCCCAATCTAATAATAAACTGAGCTGGCAACTCGAAAAACCATTCCCAGCTCCTACAAAGGGGAAATAGGAAAATAGCCCTGACCCCCTCCCCTACAATAAATAGGTTTGTGAGTTGGGCAAGAGGTCCTCACCCACTAATGAATACAACCCCCCCCCCCCCCCCCCAAAAAAAACATTCTGGGGCTGGAAGCTGCCCCCCAAATGGCTTCCATCACCCATACAACATATCTCTCCCCCCCCAGTGCCTTCAGACTCCTATTACAAATTAATATACTCCCCAGTTTCTTATTGGATCGGAAAGGTGAAAATTCTCAGACATTCCACACAGTTGAGATCTTTTTTTGTTGTTGTTTTTTTCCTTTTTACATCTGTGGACTGACAACGTTCTTTGTCTTGGCAGAAAGGATTTGATGTGTTTAATGCTCTGGATTTGATGGAAAACAAAACTTTTTTGGAAAAACTGAAGTTTGGTATTGGTGATGGCAATCTGCAATATTATTTGTTCAACTGGAAGTGCCCAGCCATGGAATCAGAAAAGGTAATAAAGTTCCTTTAATAATATGTTATGAGAATACAGACACCATAAAAAAAAAAAAATTGTCCCCCTTAAATAAGGGTAATGCATTGTGTTTATGAATTTTGTTTCTATCATTTAACCATCAGGATTTTTTTTTTTTTTTTTTTTTTTTTTTTAAATAAGCACTTACCTTTGATGACAGACTCCATTTAAAAGAAAAATATAAATACTTTATTGAATATAACTAAAGTAACTTATTGAGCCGTCTTTACTATGTACATCTCTATCATGGGGCAAACGTTGTTTAGAATGTTGGGTCAGATCTTCCTTCGTCTGACCCAACATGCCCACCCCGATAGATATATATAAGCAAAGAAACTTCAATAAAGTTGTAAAAACCTATAAAGATGATTTAAATTAAAATAATAATAATAATGAAACAATTAATTTACTATATCCTACCCTGAAGAACATGAACTTGATTTGAATAAAAAGCTACCTGAATTAAAGTGTAAAACTATTTAATAGTGAATTCAAATTGTATTGTATTAAATTGGAAGTGGTCTTATTTAAAAAAAAAAAAAAAAACATATTGAGGGGAAAAAAAAGAAGAAAGAAACTTCAATAAAGTACTTTATTTGTATTCTTTCATTCAAGCATTTATATTTAAAATTCTTGCAATTTTATCAATTAAACAGAATGTTTTACCGACTGTTGACCTTTTAAAGTGCTTAATGATGTTCAAATGACATTTCTTATAACGGTTCCACTTCCAGACATGTTCTGTGCCTCTGTAGAGGTTGGGCCGCTCAGTCTCTAATAATCACCAGTTTCACCACGACCATTTGTTGGCTTTGTCTTCTAGGTTGGTCTAGTGTTACAGTAAAAGCTTGTATTCCCGACATCTGCAGTAACCAGAGGTACTCGCCACAAGCTGCCGTTCAGAGACAAAAAGCACAAAAGTGAAGAAAAGAAAGAAAACAAAATGAAAGATGACCAAAAACACGAAGGAACTGGAACGGCTTGTCAGAATCGGACTCCTCGCAGATATCATTCAGTGCTGTCTTTCTCATGAAGCACGCGCAGTACAAAGAAGAGAAATAAAAAGCACATTCCTTTAATTTGAAAACGTATTCTTTCCTGTGAACGTGATGGAGCGGACAGTCTCTAATTCACCATTTTTTTTAAATAAATACATTCAGAGTGAACCGCAGAATGCATGTAATAAACTTGTCAGATTCGCCTTGTAAGAAGGTGTCCGCTATTTGGTGACCAGAAGAACTAATTAATACCATTGCTTCGCCGGATGATGTGCTCCTCGGGCTGATAGCCCTTCAATGAAAATGACATATCTCAACCCTCTCGGTTTTTTTTCCTTCACCCCCATAAAGAATGTCATTGGGCGCTGCAGTATTCTCTTCTACAGGCTGATGGTCCTTTCCACCCATAGGGGAGGCTCACAAAAGAGTTTCATAATTAGCTCTATGTGATTATTTGCAGCCAACTGCTAATATGTTTGCCAGCTAATGCTGAGAAGATGGGAAATGTGTCCAAGGAGAAGGAGGACTTTCACAATCCCTGCTTGTCGGGGACAGAAACTTGCGTTTAGTCTTCTTTTTTTTTTTTTAAGATGTTGAGGAAGTACAAGCTGTCATTGTGATAACTGTACTTCATTAACAAATGCTGAACAGCAGGTTGGCTCTCATTGTTTTAGGATATGACCTCAATGCTGGAATGGTGGAAAGAGTGCTTGAATAAATAAAAAAAAACATTTTGCAGGATTTTATTGCGGGCATCATCTGTAGTGTCTGTTTATTAAGCCCTGACTCAAGTCATGCATTATTAACAGATTTGCTAGCAGCCCTCACATGACATATTTCTAGTTGAGCTTTTGCAGGTATGTGTTGCGTGTGTCTGTGGTGTCTGCTGTTTATGACATCACCTTGTGGCTTGATATGCAAATTACACTTTTCCCATTGAACATAGTTCATTTCCATATCGGGCCAAAGGTGATGTCATAAATAGCAGACACCACAGACTCATTTAAAATACATTTTTCTCTTAATTTTTGAATTTGTTTCCAATTCTTTCAACATAGATATAGATCATTTTTGATTCTCTGTGTTTGCAGTAATAAGCAAGTTTAGGTGTCAGGGTCCCTTCTAACTGTGAGTTTGAGTTGCACAAGAATCCTACTGAATTCAGGGTATTTTACAGTCACAGTCACAAAAGTTTAGAATTGAGCAATATTTATTTACGGTTAGAGAATCATGTTACAGTACCAGTCATCATGACTGGATAAACCCTGCAGTGCGGAGTTCCAATGCTGTTTACAAATAGGCCACAGTATAGTTCATTCCTGCACTCTTCTCTCCAGTAAGGTAGATCTCTTCAATAGGGGTCGCCAGCAAATCAGCGGTCACCACTTTTGTAGTGTAAAACGTCTGATAGCCTTGCAAAGCACCATGGGAGTTGTAATTCATCAGCATCTGGAGATCCATTTGTTGATGCATTGCCAAAATATGTTGAAAATTTGAGGAAAGGTTATATTTTAAAGATAATAATAACTAAGCCTGTATTTATTACATTCATATTAAACGGATATCAAGAAGTTTACACCCGTCATACTTTGCTTATAACACTTGAGTTTGTCAAATGAAGGTTTTTCTTTCTTGACCCATCGCTTCACATTACTTATTATATATTATGTTGATAAGGTTGGTAGAAAACAATGGAACCTGCAAATAATATTATTTCACATCTTCATTTGAACATGACTCGATTGTTTCAAAGCACTGCTCCCACGCTTGTATCTCATTCTTATTAGGTGTGGTAGGCTTATAAGGTTTCTTTTACACTTCAAAGATGTGAAAGCCAGGACTCCATTGAAGATTAAACAGGCTTGACATAACCAATGTATTGAACTACCCTTTCCAAATTATTCCCATCTGTTCTGTGGATCTGGGACGTCATATCTACCATTTCTCTAGTTTCATAAGCATAAGCTTTACCTTGGGGCTAAATATATTCTTATTTATTTATTATTATTTTTTTGTGCTGTTATTAGATAATCTATTTTCTTTCATGGGGAGGGGTATGTTATTACATGAAACACAAATAACAGCCTATTATTCTAAAACAATCCATTATTGGCTTTACATACATTTAAAATAATGAATTAGAATCTATTTGAGAAGAACAAAAACCATGAACCTAATATTTATATAATCCCACACCTAGTTCTATAAATCTCTCCTTTACAATGTCATGTTTTATTCACACCTCCATAAACGATATGGAATAATGGCTCATAAAGTACTCTATGCCGTTATATATGATAAAACAAATATTAACTCTAGGGCTGCAAGTCACACAATGATACTTCTTGGCTAAGGGGAACATATGTTTATGAATTGGACAAGCTGTTGAGTAAGCAGTGTCTATTCTGACAGCTGTATGTAAGACCAGTGTTACTGACCCTGTCCCTATGCAACATTTTTTTTTTATCTCTTTATTGGTGATTTTAAACTTGGTAACCTTCATCCTCTTGCATATAATTGCAGAGAAGAATCTCTGCCTGCCACTGGATATATGCACTCCCCCACACACGGTCCTTCCACTTTGGAAACAGATTCTTTTTAAAATAAAAATCTGCATTTAAAGAGGGTGTATATGTCAATATTTTTGATGACTGTTTTTAAAATCTCTTTATATCATGTTTTAGTTTAGAAGATTTCACGTATATTGTAGGTTAGAAATCAAACACTCTCCAGTGTCTGTCTGTGGGAGGACACTGCCAGACCAACAGCAGAGACTGAGTCTGTTAGCTTGACAGGCCATGCACATTTTTGAAGAATCCAAGAAGTAAATCTACTTGTATTCATCATTACTTTGTTTTTTGTATCATATTGTAACAAAATGCCCCCACCTGCAGACCTGCTATAATCGGGGCAGTTCATTTGAGACAGTCCTGATTTTCATTCTCCCTGTGCTGTTCACCAAATACTGCGCATGTGCCGTACTGCTGTAACATTGAGCTGCCTCCCAGTCAGTGACTGGCAGGAAGCGTGCATCATGCACATAGGATGATGTAAGATTTGTAATAAAGGTCTTTAAAGGGACACTAAATGTCTGGCCGGCGACTGTCTCTCTGTTAGTGCATGTGAGACACAGCAGATAGTAAACACGTGTGTAAGCCTGGGACATGTTTTGTATAACCCCAAGGTGCAATGTGGGGGTAGCAGTTCTCAGCTGTAACATAACAAAAAAAAATTCTGGACTTTACAAATTTGCAGCATTGTGTTGAGAATGCCCTATTACTATCCAGGGCAGTCCTTTGGCATCAACCCATTAAATGGACACATAATAGACATTATTTAGAACACAAATATTCTGTTTTTTGTATTATGAAGGGCTTTACAGTTGAGCTGTTGGTTTTTGGCTGAATTGTGCAAGCAAATGCATAGAGCAAGAAAGACATATTTTAATTGTACTCTTCGTGCATGATATGCAACAGGAAGCTTACCATGTCCTTAATTTAGTCAGGCGTTGTGCACAGTCGAAAGACAACCACTATAATGGCATCCATTCACAGACTCTGCTACACTTTGTCCAGTCACAAAATGCTGAACCCTTTTCTTAAGGGACAACTATACTCTCTCCCCCACCCCCCCAACATGAATTGCAGTCGGTACTCTGTAAAGGAGAAAGCTGATGCAAAGTAAGTATTCTCAAATGCTGAGCACCTACCTGCAAAGAACAGCAATGCATTACTATTCTTATAAAACGTGTATTCACCCCTTAGGGATGGAATCAGTGGTGTATTTTGGTTTTGTGCTGCCCTAATCTAAACATGTCCTACTTCTTACTGTTAAAACCCCACCCACCACCTATAACCATCGCCCCCCCTGAGAAAAATAGCTCAGTAGCATGGATGTACCGTGAGTATTTGGCACCAAGGGTGCAATCGATGTTGAGCATCCCTCCTCCCCACCAAAAGTTTAAAAAAAATGCCTTCTAGTTTTTTTCACATTTTTTAGAATTTAACATTAAAACATGCCCTCTCTGTGCCCGAACAGCTCACCATTGCCATCTTTGACCCCAAACATCTGGTCAGTACCACCTGGTATCTCAGTCCCCATCCAGCTTGCCAGAACCATCTTTGTGTCTAATAGCTTCCCAACAGTGCCATATACACTTTTCGGTGCCATATTTGTCACAGTCAGTTACACATACATTCAGTCACTGACTGATAATCACACTCAGACTCACATCACACTCATGACGACCGTTTTTAAAATTATTTTAATCACCCTACCTGCTGCCACTCAATTTTCTGGAAGGTACGGGGGCTGTGACTTTACCCTCGCACTTCCGAGGGGAGGACTGGGAGCGAAGGTGTGTGAACCAGCAGGGAGAAATGAGGGAGCCAAAGCGTGAGAACCGGTAGCAGGGGAGGGGGGAAGACAGCGGTGGGAACTGGTGGCGGGGTGATGTTCTTTGCCACCCTCCTGAAAGTGCCTTGTTTGCCTCGCGGAAGATACACTAGTGGATGGAATGACATTACCGTCATGGTTTATTGTGCCTTGAAGACAACATGACTGCAGGGAACATCTTGCATTAAAGCCACTATTTGCAATCAGCGGCTTTTAGATTCTATTTCCTGGCTGCATCTGTACTGAGGCAGTCCCAGAAATAGTGCGGAGACAAACCTCCGTGCATGTGATCGAAGTGGTAGCCAATCGACACGATCACTTGTGTTTAGCTGTAAAAGCAAATGCCCGGCTTTGACTGCTTTAATCTCTACCTGCATCACAGCAACCGTGAGGCAGGGAGAGACTAACTACAGTATGGGCAGCTTGCCCATGTCGTTCATCTCCCCCGAGCACTGCCCAACCCTCCCTATAGTATGAATAAAAAATACATACCAACCACATAAATGAGAGGGACAATAATAGTTTTTATTTCCTGTAATGATCCACCATCTTAGGCAAGGAATGCAACTGTCATTAACCAATAGTTATAGCACATGTATAATTGTTTGTTCTTTAACTACACAGTTAGCTATAATAATAAATTGTTAAAAGGTACATTGCTATCGAGGTTACCGTTACCCAATTTAATGATTCTCACTTTATCTCATAAGGATAAACCCACAAACTGAACTGATTCTCGGGATGATGCAGTAACCCAGTGAGCTATCACACCAACTTAAAAGGGCCTCTCATCACCTAAACATTGTTTAAAAAGATCAATGCATTGTGTTAGCAGTATTGCAATCAAATGCATACAATAAGAGAAATGTATGTTAGAAATGAGTCCAAGCTGTATCCTCTTTATGAAATCACCTGTGTCTTGAATAATAAGAAAATGTGTAATTTGCACTGCAAACCACAAGGTGGAGTCATGAGCAGGAGAAACCAAGGAATCATTTAAAACATATTTTTCTCTTATTTCATCCATGGACCAAACAGTTCATGTTATGCCTTCGCTGCCTAAGTAACCAACATTGAAATCTTTGACACGTCTATATGAATTATTCTGGCACTATTTTAAAACAAACCAACTAACACGAATTATAACTAAGCATTTTTAAGCCACGTAGGCACTTGCTAGAATTCCAAAATTCTTAACACTTTCTTCCATGGGAAGAGCGCTACAAATCCACTTGTTAGATGGCCATCAACCCAGGTCATACAGCAGTTACAGCGACTACAAGGGAATGTTATAAGATTACAAGTTATGTGACTGAAATGGTGTAAAGTGAGAACCAGTTATATTGTAGAAAAGAATCAGTAAGGAACCTGCAAAAAAGAGCAATTATCCCTTCAAATTCTACAAGAGTCTCATTCCTTTGGTTACTGTAGTCATTGCCCCACTTTTAGAGACTGTCTTTACACAAAACTCCCATAATATATAACAAGTTCCTGCAACTCTGTTAACAGAAGCAATACAAAAACATGAAAATAATTTTATTAAAAGAACAGGTTGAGTCCAAATATATTACTTTTTCTTCACAGTTTTCTTGACTTTTCTGATTTTATTTGGATTTGCAACAATCTTTTTAACTTTGAGGCCTTGTAATTTCACAGCGGGGGATTCCTCTGTGTCCGTCTTGATCTTCCGTTTCTTTCCAGCCTTTGGTTTAGGACTTTCATCATCTTGACTTTCAACATCTCCTTCTGGAGCTGCATCGACTGTTTCTGGCTCAGTCTTGGACTCACTCTTCAACCATGGAACAATCAGTGGTGGCACTCGGGGAATTATGGCCTTCACTTCAGTTAGAAAATCAGAGTCCTTTCTAAAGCCAAGGGCCAGGACAGACTTTAACCCAAGGGCCGATGCCACATTCTCACTAAGACGTGGTAGCTGACATGCTGGAACATCCCTACTGGCACTCAGATCAATGAGGTGCTTGGTAATCATATCAGGTTTCACAGACTTACAAACAAGGACCAAAAGCAATTCGTTCTTCTCCAGTGCTCTAGTGACTTCATTAATTCCAATAGCCAGTTGCTTGCGGATCTCTGCTCGTGTCCATCCTGGCCTTTCTGCCATGGCCTCTTTGTTTGCATTTTTCTTTGCAACCTCAGGGCTTTCTACCTTTGCATCAGATTCTGCAGCCTTTTCAGGAGCTCTTTTCTTGTTTTTTTTGGCACCCTTTTTAAATCGGTTTTGGAACTCTACCTTTTTTAGCCCAACCTGGTCAAATTTTTCCAGTAAAGTCTTGAGAATGAATTGCATGTCGTCTCTCTCCACAGTGGGCCAGGTCTTCTCATAAGGGCTTTTTAACGACGTCTTGGCCACAATTGGCTTTTTTGACTTGCGTCCAGATCCACTTGTGACTTTGCCTGCCATCTTAGCAGCATATGTTCTATCTCCAAATTACTGCAAAAAGGACAGAATACAAAAATGTATAATTACTACAAATGATGACATTTTATTTATACTAAAAACAAAACCATAAGTTGAACAGATATACAAGTGGCTTAACAGGAGTGCGTGTGTAATAAATACACACTACCCTTATGCATTTTCTCAACTTTATATAGATAGATACCAGTAAGTTCTTGCTGGTAGGGGAGATCAAGGTATCTGAAGATCCTGTCAATTGTGGCCAACGTTAAATACTTTTTTGGATTTAGTTTTATACTAAACTAGCTTTACTACCCGGATTTAGATTCTTACAGTAGGTTTAGACATTGCATTACTCAGAGCCAATCACTGGTCCTCACTTTCAGTAACTCTCGAGTTTGAAGCTCATAGGATGTTAGGTGCTTGTTCGTCCACTAAAAGACAGAGCAACAAAACTGCTGAGGAAACAGAAGTGCACAGTACAAGACTGAGCAGCGAGATGAATAAGCGCAAACTAACTAAATAAGCGAATAAGATGCACAAGCTTCAAACTCAAGAGTTACTGAAAGCGAAGAGTAGCGACAGCAACGGATGAGGAGTAATGCAATTTCTAAAACTATTACAAGAATAAAGTAATGCAAGAATACAAATCTTGGTAATAAAGCTAATCCACAACAAATTACAGTTCTTTGAAAATTTTATTTTGCATTATAATTATTAAAATATTTTAATACTCAAAAGTATACTTCTGCAGGTTAAAAATGTATTTTTTTTTCGGAATAATTTTACACAAACTTCAATTGTAAATCTTTCATTAATTTAACACACGTTGAGGATACACAATGTTAGAACACTTTGCCCAATTATAATCTGACTGAATATAATTTGTTAAGGGTGAGTCTCCAATAAATAAAGCTTAGATTTCATTATGGTTTGGTTCAACAAATTTTTTAAATAATATTGCACAAAGCACACTAAATTTTGAAGTACGCATTTTAGTGTTAGTGATCGACATGCTATGCCTACTATACATTTACATGGTTCCAATCACCTCAAAATTAATTAACTCATAATTTAGGAAAGGAACAATGTAGAGTGCGGATTATATTTGTGTTGACCTAGATATTCCAGCATGAATAGTGTGCAAATTTCATAATTCAGCATACAAGAGTTTTTCCTGCTTCAGAGAAACAGGCACGAGGATTTTCCGTTTTATAGTTAATATAAATTTTAAAGATGGTATCAAAAGAAAGTCATTAGGTCTATAATGTGTGTTGTGCGTCAGAGAGGGAACTTGTTTTACCATTGATTTGGTCCTCAAGGTATAAAAAGTGATTGTTATTTAGTACAAGAGTATGTGGATTTCACTGGATGTCATCATTCACAAAAGGGATTAAATGTTTGTCATAAAGGCAATTTAAAATGTAATGATTTAATTGAAGGGCCTTACACGTCTGATTAAATTAAAATTACATGAGGGGAGCTTTTTTGAGAGGAAGAAAATCACTGAAGTGTAGTTATTATGGAGAAACACATTTTAAGGAAGAAAAGTTGATAATCATAAAATACTGTGTTTAGGAGCCAGATCCAGCTAACATTAGAAACTGAATTTTTTTTTACGCAGACAGGTAACATGCTTATGTGGCTTGTGGGTCATCACTTCAACAATATCGATCTAAAAAGCTCATTTAACCAAGATTGAGGTTTCATAATTAGCCGAGAGCTGCAGGATGACGATGACGGGGTTTTAGTGGCAGAACAGAAAGGCAACTGTTGGCTAGTCTTGCTGCATAGTATAAAGTCATGAAGGCAACCTACCTCAATACATTCTGCAGTGCGGTGATATGCAATAGTTCGACAATAA
The DNA here is from genome assembly GCA_036172795.1 of Pelodytes ibericus. Taxonomy (NCBI): domain Eukaryota; kingdom Metazoa; phylum Chordata; class Amphibia; order Anura; family Pelodytidae; genus Pelodytes; species Pelodytes ibericus. The sequence goes on from CM069859.1 coordinate 199,238,521, forward strand.
AAAAAAAACATATAGTGCAATGTAATTGTAGGTATTTGAGAACTATTTGGAATGAATGCAAAGAACAGACCCTCCCTCCGCACGAGCATATCTACCCACATAAGTAAAACATGACTTCCCCGCCACCATGCCACTCACCTACCGTGCACAGCTCCAGCAAGGCTCACATGGAACACGAGAACCGGAAACACGAGGCAGGAAGTTCATTTTTCCTAAACCCAGAACGAGTCTTGAATTGGGTGGAACACAAATCCCGGACGTTGCTCTTAGCTTCCGTTGAGTTCTCAGATTTGGTGTAAAGAACAAGTCTTGTAATAAGCGGCTTCCCGCTGTAGGTAGCTTTGTTGCGGGTGAACACTCGGATGACTGATGTAAAGATTAACAATTGTTTTTTCACTAAATATGTCCATATCTAAGACACACAGGTTTGATCTCGAGTGTTTAGAACTCTGCGGTGCAGGACTATCGCAAGAAATTGGAATCTGAGCCAATCAGCGCAGCGATTCATTCAGCTTCAAGGGGCCGTCACAACCTGCATCACATGAACAGTTTTTGCAGTGTGAACGTGTAAGTGGGACTGGATCACTTAACCCCTTAGTGACAAGACATTTTGACCTTGAGTCAAAAGCGCTGTTTTGACATTTCTGGGTTGTTTGTCTGTAATTTTCTTCTTTCTCACATACTGTACCCACACAAATTATATGTTGTTTTTATTGTCATAAGAAGGGTTTTTCATTAGATACCATTATGTTTATCATATCTTCTAATTTACTACAAAATACAAAAAAAAATCATAAAATATAATGGAAAAAATAAAAAAATAAGACTTTTTCTAACTTTGACCTAAAATATAATTGACACAAATACAATCATTAAAAAAGACCTCGTCTAAATGTTGTCCTGAGTTCAGAAATATGCTTGTTTTCCATGTTTTTCTGCCGTTTTTTGCAAGTTATGGAGCAAGAACCAAAAATAGTTTTTTTCCTATATTGACCTTTTGACCCCAACCCGAACCCTAAATTTAACCCCAACTCTAACCCTTATGCTAACAATTTAATTTTAACCCTATCACTTATGCTAACCCTTAATTTAATTGTAACCCTAACAGCTATTCTAACACTAACCCTATATTTCAGCTAATTAAGTCTTTTTTTTTTTTCATTGCAATGTTGTTGACTGCCTCTAGGGGCAGTCAAGCAACATATTCAGAGCGTCGGAAGTGAATTGTTTTCACTTCCGAAGCTCTGACCACAAGAGGTCACAGACTGGATATCATTTTTAACCACTTTGACACTAGATGTTTTAAATTTTGTTCCTCTATTAATCTCTCTAACATCACTGTTTCACTTGTGCTTTGTATAGGACCCTTGGCCTGTAAATAATGTTTCACTCTAATAAAATTAAATATCTGATTGTTCCCCAGTTTAAATTCATCCACCAGTCTTGAGAATGATTTAACATTATCTCCATCCCATAGGTCTTTTACTTTCTTTATTCCCTTTACTTCCCATCTATCAATTTTTATGTAATCTATATTGCTTGTGATGGCTTGTATCGGGGTCGCTTTCATCAAATTCTGATGTATTTTTAATTTTCTTGGTTTTAGTCCAAGCCATCAATAAGTTATTCAAGACTAAGGAGCTGAGACCTCTGTTAAACTCCTTCTATCCTGCTTTTCCCCTAACCCAGAACATCAATTCTATTAGATTACTACCTGTAATCGCTCTTTCGATATTAAACCATCTTTCTGTTTTTGCGTGATAGTGGGTGAGCAAGCATACTGGCCTCGTTTTCCTCAATGATATTAGGAATCCCCAAACCCAAATTCCTGGGGGGTTTTCCCTGATCAGATGAATTTATTAAAGGAATTTTGGACCATTTTTAACCACTGGATCGGTATCCTTAGAGGTAAAATTCTGAAAAGATAAGTCAATTTTGTGGCCACATATGATTTAATTACATTTATTTTTCCCCACCAGGATATTTCCAGGTTTTTCCAATCCTGGAGGTCTTTGGTTTTTTTTTTAAGAGTGGTAAAAAATTGATCTCTACCCGCCTGGCAGGATCCAGGTAGGATATTCTCACTCCCAGAAAATTCCTTCACCCATTTAAATAGATATTTTTCTTCCATCTTTTTTTCTAGTTCCACATTTATTGCCATACTCATTGTTTTTGCGATATTAAGCCTATAATTGGACAACTCACTGTGTTGACCTATTTCCTTCATAACTTCCCCTAATGATGTCTCAGGATTTTCTACTGTTATTACCACATCATCAGCATATACATTGATCTTAACCTTATCTTTTTCTCTTCCTACTCCTTTTATTCTTTTATTGTTTCTAATTGCCCATGCGAGTGGTTCCACTGTTAAAATATACAATAAATGGGAAAGCGGACATCCTTGTCTCGTGTCATTTTTTATTTAAAATTCTGTAGAGTGGAATCCTCTGGCTGTCGGATTATTATACAGTGCTTGAATAGAGTCAAGGAAGCGCCCTTTTATACCAAATGAGTTCAAAGTTTGTATCAAAAATGTCCAATTTACACGATCGAATACTTTTTCTATGTCTAGAGCCAGTGCCACCATAGGATGCTTTTCCCTTTTATTTATATCTTATATATCTACCATCATTCTTATTTAGGGTTGCCACCTTTTCCACACAAAAAATACCGGCCTTGCTATTGCCTCCATAGAATTAACATTGGCAGCAAGCCATTTTTCTTATTATTGGTTGAACTTCTGCCCAGGACAAAGCCCACTTGGTCGTGGTCTATAAGTGAGGGTATTACTTCCTTGAGTCTATTCGCCAGCACGGCTGCGTAAATTGTGGTGTCAACATTCAGTAAAGATATTGGTATGAAACTTGTCACCAAAGACATGTCGTTATCATTTTTTGGAATTGGCACGATATTCGCTCTAAGCAGTTCTGCTGGTAATAGTGCCGAATCTGCAAAGCTATTAAACGCATTGGTGAGTTCTCTACTTATCTGTTTCTAAACTAGTTTATAAAACATGTTAAACAAATCTGGGCCGCGAGATTTTTTCTGTTTCATATCATCAATTACTTTTTCCACTTCTTCAGCCCTATCCGGCATGTTTGAGGAAAGCCTTTGTTCCCCGGTGATTTTTGGTAGAATCTTTTTTTCCAAATACTGTTTTATCTCCGTTACTCAAGGGTCGTTTTTCAGGTTGTATAGGTCCTGATAGAATTCCCAGAATACCTTCCCTATTTCTCTGGAGACATTTCCCATTGTTGTTTATCCAGGATCTTAGATATATATATTTTTTTACTTTGTTTTTTCTTTATTTTGTTGGATAGCAATTTGTCTGCTTTACCTTTATAATAATATTTAATTTTTAGAGTCTCTACATTTTTATTTATTCTGGCTGTTATCTATCAATTTTTCGTTATAAATAAATCCGATAGCCCTGGGGGACAGTTCTTCTTTGCCATTTTAATTAAGTACCTCTAATAACGCTTTTATAAGCACACCAAAATATAGCTGGATTAATTTCCTTATTGCTATTTTCTCAAAAATATTGCTCTGTTTCCATTAATATCTTATCTCTATTCTCATTTTTCAATAAAAGTGAATCATTTAGTCTCCATTCGCTCCATATTCTCTTGTGGTCTTATTTTTAGATATAAGATAAGTACTTTATGGTCAGACTAATAAATGTTCTTAATATAAACCTTTTTAACCAAATTGACTGTCTTTAAATCTGAGAGGAAACCATCAATTCTGGAATAGGAATAGGCTACATGTATTTCTGAAAAAAGGGAATAATCCGGGTGGAAATTACCCAATAAACCCTAATCTTTTAGATGTATTTTGGACGTTCCTACCATATCTTCATGTTATCGATGATGTCTTATCTATTACACAACTGAAGTCGCCAAACAGTACCATATTTCCTTGTTTAATTTTTTCATATATTTTAACGACTATAAACTATAGCTATAAACTTAGTTGGGTTCACAGATCACTACAAGGTGTTTGGGTCTGCTTCCTTATATTTAATATTCACTGTGAGGTCACAGGCAAAAAAAATCGCAACCCATCTTTTATTTTTTTTTTTTTCCCCTTCCATAGAAGCAGAGATTAAAATCGGGAAAGCTGGGGACTTCAGTTGTGATTTTTCTGTGTTTTGCCAATGTGTTTCCTGTAATCCACATAATTGTATTGAGTGTATTGTATCTTTAACCAACCAAACAGTAAACTTCTCTTTTTTGAAGAATTCAGACCCTGGATATTCCCTGAAGCTAGATTAATCCATTATGGCAAAAGATCTGCGTCTCTCTGTTCCCTCTCTTTACAAAACAAACATTTATCTTTAAACAAACACAAAAAAACAATCACAAGATCCCTTCTCATACATCTTATGTCCTCTGAACCCTGGATATAAATCCCAATACCCCTTCCCCCTCCCCCGTTCTGGGCCCAGTCAGCACCTGGGGAAAAAGGAAAAATCGAGTGAGTACGGGAGGTCCCCTCAATATGGCGACAATGGAAGGCATATGGAGGGGGGGTGTCAACTTTTAAAAAAAAACACAATTATCTATCATAGTATTAGTGTTTACATACAGAATATAATTTTGTGTAAAACATACCAGTGCTTTTTCCAATTACAATTATTATATATTTATTCATACCAATAAAAAAAATGAATGGGCCTGAAAAAAACATTTTTAACTAACACAGTATAAATCAACGTCATACTTTCCCAAAAAATAAATAAATCTACCTTTATGGGTTACAGTCCACGTGTTCTAATGTATTAAAATTCCTTTTGTGATTATCTTAAGGTGTCTGAAGCAAAATAATGTTAGATTTAGGTCCTCCAACTTCTCCTCGTTTGCTATTAGACCTTTATTCACTTGGGAGAAATCATTCTTTAGGTCTCTTTCGTTTTGTTGGATTTCATTCCTTAGGAGAGAGAACTGAAGCTCAAACCAGTTTTTCATTTAATCTGGTGGGGAATTTTGTAATTCATTCCAATTTCTGTCCTCTGTATCCCGTGTCTTCAGTTTCCGTATTTGGGGGTGCCCTTTTTACCAGTTTTTTTCTGTGTTTGGGGAGAAGAAGGTTGAGTGCACTTTTCTTCCTTCACCTCTTGCTTTTTATCTTTTTGGCCACTCTGTGGTCTGTATTTTGGGCCCTTTTTGATGCCATATTTGCCACTGTTTGCTGTTTCGCTCTCCATTTTTGCCGGGAAATAAGATTACACCGGTCCCTTTTTTCTTCATCTTCTTTTCCTTTCCCTTCTTTTGGGAGCCTTGATTTCCACTCTATTTAAAGTATTGAGGGAGACGAGATTCTCTTTCTTTCGCCTTCCCTGCCAACGGCTAATTTTGGCTTCCTGTATCAGAGTATGACAAAATCCTTAGCGTGTTTGATCGTGCAGATCTTGTGCAGGACTTATTCGCTGTTGAGGCAATAAGTTCCATTCAGCTACCAGCCTCCACAAAACAGCCCTTCAGCCTGTAATCATCCCTATGCCAAATGTCACTAAAACCCTGCCAACTACCAGTTTTTGTTTCCTGTAGCACATTTGGCAGAGTCCTCAACGTTTACTCTACTCAGGTTAGTCATACAGGACTTATACAGGATTTATTCACTGTTGGGGCAATAAAGTCCCATCTGTTTCCAGCCTATCACACAGCAGCCCTTCAGTCTGTATCTTAAGTCAAATGTCATCAAAACGGGGATAAACCCCCGACTCACGCTTCTCTCCTCTGCTGTCGCAAGTCTCTTTTTCTATGTGTGTGCTTTAGCTCCATGCACTCCCACCTCACTCTCTCTCCAAAACTCCAATCACACTAGGTGCAACTGCGTAAGGAGGACACGTTCAAGGGCAGAGGGTGTTCAGTCCCATGGAGGGGGTTCAGGGATGCCAAGCTAGCCGTTCATATATGTCCCAGATCTTTCTAAATTAATTTCATGTTCATAAAAGAACCTAGCCTCCATACTGTGCCGATAATTGATCTGGTAGAGTATGATCCGCAAGTTCATATTTTGCTGACATCCTTGTAGATGGGCCACGTTATGTTTGTAATCTAGTTTAACCTGTAGCCAATTTCGACATGACTGTTAACTTATAAAAGGGATTTTTGTTGCTTCTGCAAATTCCCGTTCAAAGAATAGCTCACTCCTAGTGGTGTTTCTGTCTGTAAATCTTGCAAGATGGAAGAGAGTAAATAATAGAGTGCTAAAGAAAAAGTAAACAGTGCCCCACAGTAATTGCCACACTGTCACATTATCCCATGGTGTCACATTGTCCCAAAGCACTTGCCACAATATCATATTGCCTCCTCAACACTTGTCACATTGACCCACAGGATTTTTCATTTTGTCACCTTTTTACATTGCCCCCATAGTATATACCACAATGTCATATTGCCCCCACATCATGTGCCACATGGCACCAAGACTTACCTCTGCACCCAGATTGCACTCACAGATCTTACCCCAGCATCCACATTGAACTCACAGGAGTTACCGCTGCACATAAGATTTGTCCCAGCACCCAGAATTTAGCCCCAACACCCACTTGGCACCCAGGACTTACTGTACCACCCAGGTGGTACCCAGGATTTGCCCCAACACCCAGGAGTTCGCCAGGGATGGCACCCAGGACTAAACTCAGCACCCAGATGGTACATAGGATTTGATCCAAAACCCAGGATTTAGCCACAGATGGCACACAGGACTTTCAGTAGCACCTAGGATTTACCCCAGCAGCCAGGACTTACCCCAGCTTCCAGAGGGCACACAGGAGTTGGCCAGGGATGGCACCCAGGACTAAACTCAGCACCCAGATGGTATATAGGATTTGACCCAAAACCTAGGATTTAGCCACAGATGGCACACAGAACTTGCAGTAGCACCTAGGATTTACCCCAGCACCCAGGACTTACACCAGCACCCACATGGCACTCACAGCACTTGTCCCAGCACCCAGGAGAGATAGAACCCCCTGCAAATCTGCTCCCCATGCCTATAGGTAGTGTTGGCCCTGGACCTAGTTGCTAACAGACCAGCACAACCTATACAATAGCCGTTGGTCATTATTCACATGCTATTGATATTTATTGAACATTGTGTATGTTTTTATATCTATTTTTATTGTGACATAATAAAGCATTTTTGTATTTTCTATTTATTGGTGTGCCACACTTTATTGTAAGCGGTATTCTGAACAATTTGTTAGCACTACACAAAGGAAAGAGGACTGAATAGGACTTAACTAAAAATACTGGACCAAAACTTCATGGCATCCTCCCATAGGAAGCAATGCAATGTCCAGGATTGCCTTTATTTGTTTCTTGAGCCCAAATACTGTCAGAACTGGACATCTGGGAACCTTTTACGTAGGTCAGTGAACTGTACAGAATACTGTATTAAAACCTGTTACACGACATCATTGATTTAGCAATGCAAAACACTTTATTAAAAATTAGATTGAATCTATTATCGCACTTGGTCCATAGATGTTGTAAATCTCATGCATCTCATTATACCAGTGGGATTACAGGGAACCTGGAGGATATGTACTTTATTTAAATAAACTGATTTATTATATTTCCAGTGCATTGGTTTATATTCTTAAGTACTGTTTTATGTTTCACAATCAGGACACTGCATTTGATTGTGTCTCTTTGTCACACTCAAGTCAGGAATACACAGTATTTACAATGTGAAGCGATGGCTCCAGCACTGTAAGTGTTACATCTTTAGCTTCTTTCTTGTGCTGAGATACAATGGGTGACGTCATTACACGAGAGCCTAGCAGCCAACCAGCATCTCCCAGTCCATAGTGCTTTCACTGACCCGTATAAATAGGGGGCGGCCAAGCGCCACCTTAACGCAAGATCCACTCTCTGCTGTCTACACTGCGGCCGACTTGCTGAACTGTGATCCCGACATGTCTCCCCAGGTACAATCTATGGGCGGCGGGGTGCTTTGTTTAACGCATTACTCACCGTCTGGGCCACCTCTGAACTATCTTGTCTGGGAGCAAAGGGTTAACACACTTGCTTTTGCTTTGTCCTTGGTGCTGCAATATCCTCTTTCCTGTAACCATTCCGTGAATGTAGATCAGGGGGGGCTGCAGGGGAGTAGATCAGTGCTGCTGGGGACTTGGCTTTGATCTTTCCAAGGAGCAGTGTCCGTAATTTCGTTTATTGATGGGATATGGGGCAATGTTGTTCTGTGCAACCTGTCATATATATATTAAATAGTATCCCAATCCTTAAGGTTTTCTGTAGGGCAGGAACCCTTGTAAATTAATATACATGAAGACATTACTGTAAAGTACAGGTATTTTTTATACGTTGTTTTCCAAATAAATGTGTGATGATTAGATTATCATTTTTGACTTCATATTGCAAAGCAACAGGGTTCAGTTTCTTTGTTCTGTCAGAAATAGTTAAGTATTTATAATATGACCATTCAAAGCCATATACATGTCATATTATGTAAACCATGGGGAAATGACCGTTTTAAATAATGCAATATTCAGATTTAATTGGCTTTTTGATCATATTATTAGGGAACACTGGCATTCCTTTCTTATGGTGTTACTACTAATGAAACCTATTGCACATGTTGTATAATTAATTAGTACTTTTTTGTGTCCTTTAATCTTTAGAAAATAAACCCAGTCATACTCCATTCTTGGCGTAGGGCCACTGCTGAATCAGTGGTCCATTCACTGCAGTCTATCCTCCTTGCAATATCCTCAATTCCTTACACAGCGTAGATTTCCAGCATTATGAGTGATATTGACTTGATGAGACAATGGGGAATCGATGCTAAATAGCTGATGCTGCATTATTTTTCATTGCTAGCCTAGTGAGTAATAGCATTTTAAATGGACTTCTCAGCATTTTGCAGCAAGAAACTGGTTAATTGACATTGGAGTGAGTGGTGTGGGCTGTATTGGAGATGCAGCTTTACTTATCATTTTAATATAATAATATTAAATAGATCCTACAGAGTGGAAAGAGGTGAAATCATAGGAACATTCTATTGGTTTCCATGGTTATTATTCTACTTTTAGAACATAGACTGGGCATATAGTCTATTGGACATTCTAGAATACCATGACAACTTGCTGCAAAACATCAAGGATTTAGCAAGTTAAAAAAAATCTATTAAATATTAGACTGAAGTTATAATGGCAGCTACTCCAAACTTTCAATATATATTTGTTGTAGTTTCACTTATGATGAGGTATAAAGGGTCAAGGTCCTTAACATAAAAGGGTTCGGAAATTAAAACGGGGAGCGCCAATGTCCTATATATTTTGAGCTTAGTGTGTCAGAGCAATCCAGATGTATGGGACTGGCACATTAGCATCATACATTTCCGCGTGTCGCACAAGCACCACTATTTCTGCATGTGCCAGCTTTATACATAGCCAGAGTTCAGAGTGTAGCAACAGAGCAGGAACATTTCACCCAAGACCTTAACATACATAGAAATATTTGTAGATCCACAAAAATAAATAGCTGAGAGTCTGAGTGAAACCTGACTGACCAATGTTTAGGTTTAGAAATCCTGTGACCTAATGGCAAGATAGACTATTGGGGAATATTGCAAAGAGAAAGCACTTAATTCCAGCAGAGGACACTGCCACCTCAATCCATGCATTTGTGACATCTCTTCTGGATCCCTGTAATATATTGTACATGGGCCTCCCAGAAAAAGAACGTAATCACTATGAATGGTTTCAAAATGCAACAGCCAAACTTCAAACAAACCCTCCCCACCCTCTTATTCTACACTCCCTCTTTTGGCTTCCCATTAAATAAATAATATATTTAATATTTTCAGCTTGGGTTAAAGCCCTAAATAAAGTGGCCTCTCCTACTTGATAGAGCTACTATCACCCTACATTCCAACTCCCACCCTTCGATCAGCACATCCATCTCTTCAAGTGTCCAGAGTGCACACAATATCAGACTCTCACGCATTCGGCATAGCTGCCTCATTCAGTCATAGAAACACCATCTTTAGACAATTAAAGCCCTAAAGAAGAGGGGCCTCTGCTACTTGATGAGGCTGCTATCACCCTACATCCCAACTCCCACCCTTTGATCAGCACATCCATCTCTTCAAGTGTCCAGAGTGCACACAATATCAGACTCTCACGCATTCGGCATAGCTTCCCCATTCAGTCATAGAAACACCATCTTTAGAAACTTTCAAATAATAATCATATATATATTAAAGGCGGGAGCCTGGAGCTGTGGGAGGGACTTTCTCGGCCTATATAACCCCTACAGGGAATATCTCACTTACCTGATGTCGCTTTGAGAAGTTGCCCTCCTACCATTTCATACATAATTCTACCACAAATATGTATGTATGTATATTTTACACACAAACGCCAAGAGGAACACAAAGCACATGAAGCTACCTTTACTAAAATAACCCCTTCGTGACGTTAGGACATACTATGCCATGCTGATTTTAAGTGCCTAAAAGTCGTTAGGACGGCATAGTACGTCCTGTGTAAAACAGCTCATCGCGGCTCCCTGTACATTTCTGTAAATCGTGCTGTGCCCGAACTTCCGGGAGGGCACAGCGTCCGGAGGTCTCGCAATTTTTCTATTAAGACCCTGATCTGCTCTCTGTCAGGAACAAACCGAGACGTTTTTGGACGCAAGCACCATGCGTCACGAAGGGGATAATAGATATTTATATAGAACTTTTCTCCCTATTGTTTCTCAAGCAACCAGGAAACAATTAGAGTTAGAATAAAACCAGGAAACTGATGATCATTGTCTCATTGTGACTGTTCACCTTTGACAATGTAGCGTGATACTTCACTCTAGATAAAGACTGGCTTTTGAGAACCCCTGACTGACATGAATCCACGGGCTAGACTGGCAGCTCATTGTTAACTTTTACCTACAAAAAAATGTTTCCTAGTGAGGTTACTACAGGGCTGACTTTGACAACCTTTGGCCTACACAAGATTAGTGTCGTATTGTCCGCCCATTGTTAACTTTTATCTAATCAAATTTATGCGGTCTAGAGTGAAATGTTATTAGGATGCCACGTAAGAACTATTCTATCAGCACGCTGATGTAACTTAAGTGGGGGGTAAGGAGGGGTGTTATTGCAGAGGCCACCATTTTGACTGGTGTGTTTTACATTGCAAAAGCCCGTTTTCTGTGACAGCGTACAAACACTCCATTCATTTAAAAAAATTGTTAATTCCTCAGTTTTTATGTGCACTGTTCAACCCTTACAATGAATTACAGGATACATTTATGGAACTTAATTCTGGGGCAGAATCCTGAAAGTGATTTAAACATAGGAACAATCCATATGTTTCCATGGTGATTGCTAGATTCTAAGCACATTGCCCCAGAACTGACTTAAAAAAAAAAAAAACCCACTGCCTTAAAATGCTTTAGTGGTAAACCGCATAAATATAATATCCAAAATCCCAGTAAATGTAATTTCTTTTTTTCTTTGGCAGCCAAATACATAAGCTCATCAATATCATTAACAAATGTAACTAACAATCACTATAATATGGAATATACGCACAAGCCATTGATAAAATCAGGGTTTGAAATGCAGGAACCTGCATTTCCTCCAAAACAAACATGGACCGTTGCCAAATGTTGTTGGATCTGTTTCTGAACATTCTATTAGCCACATGATAGAATATCATACAACTAATTGACAATGAGTTTAAATGTCAGCTGTCCCTTTAATTACACATCATCATAAGTTCAGAAGGCACCAAATCTGCCATTATGTCAAAGTGACCTGTCATTGGACTTGGGACCTGATAGATATGATTACGTGTGCTACTCTTAGAAATGTGTGACGGAACATTTTTGTTAATAAGAGAACTCCCTTTAACGGTTTTACTGATTCTACTCAGGTAAGGAGGTAAATGGTACAAGCGAATGTGTGCACCAGCACTGAGTGCGCGTGCATGCCAATAATGTGGGTATAGTCCAAATACATTGAACCTTATTAGACAAACATGAGCAACAAGATGAGTAATCAGGACCGGCAAAGGCACTATGTGATATTACTTCCAGAAATGTCAGTTTACCCTGAAAATAGTTTAAATGAATCAAAATCCCAATCATTTTTAGATTAGTGATCCCCTGAAGCAGCCATCTTCCTTTTTGCTTTTACTTGTTCCCTTTATATTCTTTTACAATTAAAGCTTTTCTTTAAAATAAATACTGGAGTCACAACAGGTATCTCAGATTGCTGAGGTGTATTCATGAGTGAGCATCCTTGGTACTCTCCTCGTTGCCTGGGAAATGCAGAGACAGATCCCCCTGGAGGACTGACAATTGTGCTGCTTCATTGGACAGGAATTGCAGCAGAATAACATTAACCAAACCAATTCCCACTGGCTGGTTGTGGAACAACTGAGACACTGTGAAACCCTTTTTTATATCTGGTGAATATAGAATTTTACAATTGCCCCATTGTTCTATGTCTGCACCAAAAAATAAAGGGGAGCTTTGTGGCCAGGGTGAATTCTGCACGAATAGCCCTTAGATTAAAGAATTCTGTTGACATTTTGTTTATATTTAAGGTAATCTGCCTTTCTAAAGAGAATCTACGATTCAAGTAGTATGTATATCTTCATCTACTAATCTAGACTAGGACTAGGGTGTAAGCAAATCTATAGATCAAGAGAAAGATGGAGAACAATCTTAGCTCTGTCCTTGTTTTGTGGCATCGTGAAGTGTAAAATACTTACTGCAGTGAAAAATATTAATGTGAATATGGTACCAGATGGTGTAAAAACAAGAGTTGGGAACAACAAATCAAACCTTTTTTTTTGCCTTTGATTTCAACTACAGTCATTTGTTATAAAATTCTTTTAATGATACAACATGTAGGATGTGGGAAAATTACCCTTTTTTTTTTTTTTTTTTTTAAAGCACTAGTGTTGGCAAAAAAATAAGTTCTGTCTAACTGAAGGATTGCATTAACTAGGTATTTTAAATAGAAATGCTTTTAATGAAAGAATACAAATGAAGTAACATATTGATCCCTCTGTGCCTTTATAGCTCTATCAGGAAGCTGACATTTTGTTCAGAATCTTGGGCCAGATGAAGGATGGTCTGACCCAAGATGACTGCGCCCTGATAGAACAAATAGGACTCAATAAGTTCCTTTATTTATATTGTTTCAACAATTTCTATTTAAAATGCCTACACTTGATGCAATCTTTAAGTTAGACTGAACTTAAAACACTTGTGCCCAAATCCTACATTTTGTATCACTAAAAGATTTTTTTTTTTTTATAATAAATGTAAAAGATTTTTTTTTTTTTATAATAAATGTCTGTATATCTCTAAATATTTGTATGTTAGTAGAATCATCTTTAATGAAAATATCTGTACCATGCTTATCAATACCTCATGTTCTTATATGCTTCGTTTGATTCCTTCCCTCAGCCTACCACTATTTCCTGTTCTACACATTACACAGCATAACACAATGACTAGCTGATATTATGACCAACTTAATGGTACTAATTTTATCAATTTTATAAGGATGAAAGCCAGTGCCTCCCTGCAGTCTTAAGGATTAAACAGGTTCTTCAAGTGGTGTTAACCAACTGATGTATCTCACATAACCCCAACACAGTGCCACCACAAGCGTCTCTTACAACTCCACATACAGCCCACCAGTGCAGCAGACTTTCTGTGTTAAGATGCTGTTCTTCACTCCCATAAATAATTGCAGCCAAACTAATGATAATGCTGGCAACCTGACTGTAAGCGGAGCCCTATGGCGCATGATGTGTGACTGATAACAGCCATGGTACAGTGATGTCATGATCACACATCATGCTGACATCAGTGGTCAACAAAATGACCCCAGCCTCTTTGCACTGTTCATACCCTATGCTGGTGCTCATTTTAAAGGTGGTCTTTGGTGCCATTCAAGGTATCTATTAGCCCCAACAGTTGCATGATTATTAATCCTTTTTTCCTCTGTTTTGAATTTGTGTGATTAGTTCTGGAAGCCATAGAATGAAGGTAAACGGGAGACGTTAGACATGGATTGCCAAGGAAAGGGACTCTGTAAATCTCTAAACTTTGCTTATACTGTGAATGTAGAGAATAACAAATGCTGAAAAATTATCTGTACATCGCAACCTCCCTATTTTGCACCCAAAGTCCAGAGCAATAAAAATCACAATAAATTGTGTTTAAATTGCAGTACATGTGCTTTTTGTTTTACATATACATTTTTGTAAATAATATACTTTATTTTTATTACATAAATAGTTAACTATTGGCCTAATGTCAATGATAATGTTCTGTTTATGTCCAACCCATATTCACACCTTCAGCCACTCCCACAAAAATATAAGTGTCCTTTTTTAGCAAGCAAATCTATAATATAAGATAAATATTTGTTTTAAATCTATCTGTGGTGTCTTCTGCTTATGACATCACCCATTGACAAGTAGCTCATTTGCATATCAAGCCACGGGTGATGTCATAAGCATGAGACACCACAGACATATAAAACAAATATTTTTATCTTATTTTATGCATTTGCTTGCAAGATGTGATGCTTCAAAGTGGCATTTGATGGCACCAATAGAAAACAGAGATAGAACTGACTACAGAGTGTGATCTCTTGGTGTGATTGGTCATCACCGCAATCACATGACCTCGAAACCTCCAATCTGGCTCAGGAATACTGCCTCGGGGTTGAGGCAGATTCCTGGACCGCAAAAAGCTGGGTAGCACCTGATCTGTACTGTAGGAAGGTTATATACAAGCAATGTGAAATTCATGAAGGGATAACCCATTATAAAGTCACAAACGGCCGATCTGTGTCACTACTATTTGTGTCTGGTTTTATACTGTACTGTTCCTTCTTTTTATTTGGTGTTGTGTACAGTTCTTAATTTCCTATTAAGTAGCACCAAAGGCTGAAAGCTAGCATATTGGGATAAACATGTCATTTAGATTTCTGTCTCCAATGAAGAGTATCGGCAAAGGGCTTTTAAGATATTTTTTAATCAACCAGGAATTATAGTAATGCACAGAATGCGGAATAAATCAACACTAAAGCACAACTGTTGGCAAAAAAAGACTATGTTTAATTGAAATATTGCATTATGGGCTTTGTTCATGAAAGAGAGAATTACAGGAATTTCAAACTTAAGGCCAGAGTAATCGAGTTGGAAAAAATCTCAAATTGAGCTGAGTGGCGAAATGTTTCCAGCTCCACCACTTTGGTCTTAATCATGAGATTCCCATCTCAGTTCCCTGCGATGCTCTCTTTGACGAATAAAACCCCAAGTGCATATGGTTTACAATAAATAGACGTGTTCTAATGTAAGAAAATAACAAATAAGACACCTAGACAACATTTGTCCTTTTAATCGCGAAGTTTCACTATAGCATAGTGAATATCCAGATCTAAATTGTCTGTGATGGTTGCTCCATCATTTTAGAAAACCTCTTAACCCTTTTAATTCCATGTTTTTGTATAGGAAAAGTTTGACAAAGCAGCAGAAGACCTAAAGAAGTTGAAAGGCAGACCATCTGATGATGAGATGAAGGAAGTCTATGGCCTCTACAAACAAGTAACTGTAGGAGACATCAATATAGGTATCTATGGGCTTTAGATCATGTTAATGATTTCTGTGCTCTATTTCATGGCTAGTTGTGTAAAGATTATGTGGACTGTGTATAAAATGTGAACGTGATCACACCAGGCTACGAATGCACTTAGTATCGTTCTGTGCCAAGGGATCATACAACTTAATGCCTTTAAAATAATATGTCTATACTTGTGATAGCAAATTGGTACCATAATGTATTTCATGTGACTATTACTCCAGATGTAATATACAGTGTCACTTCTTTTTTTTTTTAAACTACATGAACATCATAGGGTCTAGTCAATAAATAGAGAATTGCAAAGAATTGAGGCAGGACTATCAAACTTAAGGCCAATGCAGCAGAGTTGTAAAAAAAATTCTCCCATTCAGCTACTTTGGCCTAGGTCAGTGACGGCTAACGTTTTTGGGCCTTAGTGCCCAATTTGTGTCCGAAACCAATATGCAGACCTCAAAGTGCCAACACTGCATACATACAAACACACGCTTATATTTATACTCACTCATACACTTATACTCCTACACACACACACGCTTATACTCATACGCTTATACTCCTATTCATACACACACACGTTTATGCTTATACTCATACACACACACACATGCTTATGCTTATACTCATACACACACACACATGCTTATGCTTATACTCATACACACACACACATGCTTATGCTTATACTCATACACACACACGCTTATGCTTATACTCATACACACACACGCTTATGCTTATACTCATACACACACACGTTTATGCTTATACTCATACACACACACACGCTTATACTCATACGCTTATACTCCTATTCATACACACACACGTTTATGCTTATACTCATACACACACACATTTATGCTTATACTCATACACACACACGCTTATGCTTATACTCATACACACACACGCTTATGCTTATACTCATACACACACATGCTTATGCTTATACTCATACACACACGCTTATACTCGCACATACTTATACTCACACACACACACACTTAGTCATACTTATACTCATACTTATTCTCACACATATAGTCATACTCACACACAGCCAGGTTCACCCCTCGCTGCTTGTCTGCTCTGTCCAGAGCAGTCATCAGTGGGTAAAAGATGGGATCCGCCAGTTATCTGCTTCTTCTGCTGATAATCAGGCATATGCGCGCTATGACGTAAAAGCAAACAGTTAATTGCTTTCCGACTTGAACGCTTCTCCACATAGCGCGCTTGCTCCTGATTATCAGAAGAAGGAGCAGATGACCGGTGGATCCTATCTTTTACCCACTGATGACTGCTCTTCTCGGACAGAGCAGACAAGCGGTGAGAGGTGAACATGGCCGCGTGCTACAACTGAGGGCTCAGCGTGTCAGTTGTGGCACTCGTGCCATAGGTTCGCCAACACTGGCCTAGAGTTTGAAATTCCCGTCTCCATTCCCTGCAATTCTCTCTTTTCTGAGTAGACCTTATATTTGGATGTGAAAATGAGCAGCACAAATGTTCCCTCTATAACAAAACTGACAAATTATCCTCTGAGAACATTTGTAATTGTTTTTCTACAAATGATAGAAAACCGTCAGTAATCTGTGTTGCTAACACATGACTCCCATGTCTGATTCTATAGTTATAAAATGCTCAGACAATGGACTGTAAAGGAGCTGTGTGGCAGGGTAATGCATGTATGTGTAACATGCTCCCAATACGTTCTCTGTGGCATTGACTGCATGTATGCCTACTAAGGCAGAAAGTTTACTTACAGGAGCCTGCATTCTGGGGGGGAAAAGGACAAATGTAAATTAAACTTTTAAAATATATATATATTTTTTAATTACTGCTGGCAAAGACTGTCTGGCTTGAATTTTAGGCCAAAGTGACAAACACTTCAGGAAGTATGTAACACACCATAAGCCAAGTGCATAAATTGAACCTTTCATCTCGCTGACTGAGCTATACATTGTACAAACCTGATGACTTCCTCTTGCTAGAAGAGCGCAGTTAGTCCGACATAATGCATAGTTATATCTTTGTCGATTGTAGTAATGTTCACCTCGCCTCATATCACCTGCTTCTCACTTTTAATGAAGAAAAATCTAAAGATCATTTACTCTTCACAATGCAAACAATGTTTAGGTGATATAGTTTGTTTAAGTGAGCCATTTACTAGCTTTACATAGAATAGAACCTATATTTTAGCACAATGTAAAGATCCCTGTTATTTCTTTTTCTACCCTTACAGATGCCCCAGGAATGTTAGACTTGAAAGGGAAAGCCAAGTGGGAAGCCTGGAATTCCAAAAAGGGTAAAAAAAACAACAACAAAAAACACTTCAATTTAGACATTGTATTTTGCATCCAAAGCTGTGCTGACGATTGTGTTTGTCATCTTAGCACTGACTTCAACAATACTTTCCTTTTAGGTATGGCAAAGGAAGACGCCATGAATGCCTATGTTTCTCAAGTACAGGGGCTGATTGAAAAATACGGAATTTAAGGTTCGTTTGTCGATCCCAGGAAGAAGTGCTGTAGAAAAGCAGATGAAAGCGATTCCTATTCATTTAACCAATTCTTGGTTTCTAGAATTCATTTAGGTTTGAAAGATCCGGGTTTTAGAATGCCGTTTTCTGCACTGACATATTAAACGTTTTTACATATTACTGTAGTTGAATTGCATTTATTATTGGTGCCAGAACCAGTTCTTCCCATTAGCAATGGCTGACACAGGTAAGAAAGATTCATATCTTTGTTTGCCACTCCATTGTTTTGTTTTCAGTTGAAAAAAACTTTTTTTTTTTTCAAAAAAATAAAAATATTTAACAAACCTGAGGTTAAATCAAAAGGCAAAGTGTGACTCCATTGTCGTCCCGCATGCCTGGAGGTAGTAATGATACTCAAAGAGGAAAAAAGTGATGAGTTAATAAAAAGTGCGCCACTTGACGCATGTAGTGTGGGATGCAAGAATATGAGTCTCATTCAGCAACACCGAGGCCTACTCGTACGTACTATACCTCTTCAAAAGATTCATCGGTTCCGACCACCTCCACTTGTTTATATAGACCTGCCAGCAAGCTAGGTAGGAAAGAGCGATTATCGCTGGAACAAGATTCAGCAATTGGTGAACAGAGAGACTCTAACGTCTTTGCATGATCTCAACAGAGGCCGACAAGACCGGCCTACCGCTCTGAACATGTGTTACGCTCAGTGTGCAGAACCAGCATCCTGGAGCGGAGATTGAACCTAACAGGTATTGGGAAAACCGCTAAGAACCAGAATGGAGTTCTTCGTCCGCCAACTACTTTTGTCCAGGGGTTGAGCTCCACTGATGAACCGTCCAGAACTTCGAGATGGAGCAAAGGGAGGAAAGGCTGAGGTAAGAGCACAGTGGAAAAGAGGTCAGTGCAGGTACAAGCCAGGTAAGGAAGCCAGAATGTACGAAAAACAGCCGGGTCACAACAGGAAACATGGGATACTCTCTCCGGAAGTGCAAATGACATGTTTATATAGCAGGCAGGACAACTGCACTGGTCATGAGAACAGTATTGTGATAAACCGTAGGCAACTGGACAGTTGGCGGAAAAGCAGTTTAGCAATCTAGTGGTCGCACATAGAACTGCAGGAAGGCAGTAGTGCAATTTCTAAGCTGTCGGACCCTCAAGCTGGGAACCATAGGTTAGAATCCTGCTACGTACGTGGAACTATGACAGCACGCCAGTTTATCCTTACTCTAGGGACAACTAACTTCACTTGTGCTTCGATATATAAAAACAAGTGAAAATAACGTTTGTGTCCCTTTTAAATGATTTAAAGTATATAATACAGGTTGGTCATTCTCACTTTTAAAAGAATATTTGACAAATCCTTCTAATATTTTGTGGATCTGAGTTGATAATGGGTTTATTGGAATAGCGGTTACCAAATATTTGAATCCTTCCTCTCCAATCCACCGCTCCACAATTTTTGATTGATTCTTAGTTATAAGTGACTTAGGCGTTAGGCCCCCTCTTTTATTTCCCCCCACTATTTAGCCTCCTCTGTTTAGGGGTCTGTTACTGGTAAAATAAAGTATACTAAATATCAATTTGAGAAATTTAGCTTAAAGGGACACTGCCACCAAAAAATTAAAGGTTTATTTTTTTTATTTATTGTTGATTTCCGATATGACTTGTTTTTGTTATGTGACTGCATTTAATAAAATATGTAACTAAACAAGTGTGACTGGCGCCGCCATTTTGTGAAATATAGTTTTTGGGTGCCACCCCCTAGTGACTTTATAGCACAAATTTCTCACTTTGCTGTTGGGGACACAGAATGCAGTCTTATAAAAGACTTGAATTGATTGGGAGGGTAATGTAACTATTATATCACAAGGGGCAGAGTTATGATCCTGTGTGATCAGGTTAATCTCCTCTCTGTGTTGGAAGGAAGGTAATAAAAAGTTGTACACAGCCACCTAGTCCTGCCCACTAGTGATACACAGGAGCCGGTAAGAGAGCAAGGGTGTTTCTTATGACATCATCATGCAGGCTTTGGCAACAGTTGTAAAGTTAGACTGGCTGGAAGATTATGGTAAATATTCACAAAATGGAGCCAGGACATAAACACCAATTTTAATTTCCTTTTATATGCAATTAATTCAATCATATAAAAGAACTAAAACAGTGTCATATGATTTATATATGTGATTGTTTTAATTGACCCGGTCCCTTTAAATACATAAAATACTCATGTAGATATATATATATATATAATCACAGCCTGGTGTTCTTACAAACCTGCAGGACTCTTCCATTCTACTTTTATACTGAGGCAGGTACTGACTGCATAGGGTTATAAAGAAAATATTTTCCACACTGTAAAATTAAATATTAATGTAAATATCTCAATGTCAAAGCACAGGAATATTAAAACAGAACATTTGGCTTGCAGTCTATACGCTGGTTCCACAATCTGTAAGATATAGCAGTTGTAACACAAAACAGAGTTTAAAGATTGCACAAGAATCCCACTGAAATTTACAATGTAAGTGCAATCTAAGTGCTGGGGCAAGTCCTGCACGTATAATCTAAGTGCTGGGTAAGTCCTGGGTGCTGGGGCAAGTCCTGTGAGTGCAATCTAAGTGCTGGAACATTTGTCAAGCGACTTATGCCCAATCAAATATTATTGTGGGCCTCAGTACCTGTAGCTCAGGGGCCTACAATGTCTTAGTCCGGCCCTGGGTATAGTCATTTTTAGGGTCTGACAAAAAGGAAATTAGAGCTTTTGGAAACTTCCTTCCTATGTTGAAGTTCCAGATGTGTGTACAATGACCTCATCATTATTGTATTTCCTCCTTTTATAACACGCCATCAATTCTAAGACGCACCCCTTAAAATAAGAACCTCTTAGAATCAGGGAAAACCCTATACTTACCTTCCATCACGACCTCGGAAGCCTACTGTCCCGGCAGTAGCATGAGACACATCATCCAGTGCCGAAACTCCTCCCTCTCTTTGTCAGCCAAATTTAGCTGCCAAATTCTAAGACCCACCCCTGTCCCAGTGCTGGTAAAAACGGGAAAAAAGTGTGACTTAGAATCGAGGAAATACGGTATATATAATGTTGCCAAGGAAAAGTTCGCTAAAAATCTGCTGACTAAGAAAATGCTTTGTAGCCCCCCCCCCCCCCCCCTCTATAAACATGGGGGGGAAAATGATACATCTGTTTTAAAGAGTTGGTAAAGTCAAACCTTTTACTAAATGAAACACATTATGATGAGCAAACAAAGAAGTGGGATCCCTCTCAGAAAGTACGGACAAAAGCTGAAATAGCCGGCCCTATGGGATGTAACCTACTCAGAAGAGGAATCGCCATTTTTTTGCTTGCTTGCACCCTTACAGAGGAAACCTCTCCATTAGCATCAGACTGGTCCCTCCCGTAAGGGCAGTCCAGATACAAACTGCCGGGCAGGTCTCCTCTGAACGAGGAACATAACCACAGCCATACGTTTTGGCCTTCACTGGTCTTGTCGGCGTGGTACGGCTGAAATCCCTCTAGGTGCATTATGATGAGCAAACTCCTTTTGAAATTTCTTTCAATCACCCCTGTTATTGAGCTTGATTTGTCAAGCTTTAACTGCAGACATGTATAACAGTTGGAAAGATTAAATTAGGAAATATGAAAACTGAGCAGTTTGGAGAGATTCTCTCAGCAATTACATAGTACATTCTATATGTCTTTGTGATGCAAATGTACCTGTGATAATTTGATAATACAGCAACACTGTAAAAGGCCACTAGGAGGCCACGTTAACTATAGACACTTGTAAATCAATACACGTACATACATTTGTAATTGTTACAAGTCCCATACGTCTGCAGACTCTCCTCAGTGCTCAGGTGTACAGATTAGATTCCTGGCAGGGTCAAATCAGCCTTTTGTCATTGTGTAGTCAACAAAAAAAGTTCCATAAAGTTGGGTTATGATAACATCTCCGAGACATACTTATAATGAGAGAACATTGCATTGTTTTAAAAAATATTTTGTTATTATTAATCAGAGTCATTCTAGATCATAACATATGGATGCCAT